>CP125976.1:70036303-70151178 GCA_030063025.1 Avena longiglumis | reverse complement strand
TCATATGCGGAGACATATCATTTTCACTAATAAACATGTGATGTTTTTGATTGCATCTTATATTGCTTGTTTGGCGTTTATTAGCATAATAAGATGATCCCTCATTTAGATATCAAGATAAGATTGTGTTCTTCCTTAAGTATGCACTCGACAATGTTTAGAGTAAACTTCAAGACATCACGTATTGATGATCGGGTGTACTTGAATCCATGAGCATATCTCGATTGTAAAACGGTTACACCACCGCAGCGAATACTAAGGTTCTTACTTGGCGAGCCTAGCATGCTCTGAGACATGGCCTCGAACGCGGACCAGAAAGGTTAAGCATGAGTCATATGTTTTTGATATGATGACCATATGGATGCTCGCCTTTGCACGAGCTACACCGGACTCACGTGATGATCGGACTTGGTGTATAGTGGATTTGGTTCATGTAATCACCAAAAAGACTCGAGGATGTCGTTTTTAGTAGGAGTTCATTTCTAATTTGGATTAGTAGAACTCAATTTATCATAGAATTAAATCAAAAGTGAATTTGCATAATTTGTTGTAGCCATTGGCATTAGATTCACTTCACCTTATGTAGTTATAGTGAGATAATAGAACTATAGGAATTACGGATATATACTTTCACGAACTAGTATCGTATTGTGTTGAGTGTCAATCTAAGTTTAAAGTCCTATTGCAAACTTTCAGCAAACTCTATTTACTCAGTGAAATTTAATAGTTGGTATTAAATCGAGAGTAACAATTCGATGTTAGTATCTTAAGTATCATGTTTGCCTCCATGATTCTTGATTGTTTTAATATCAAGTTTATCTAGGAGCTGAAAAATTGTTTTAGAAACCATCATGTGTGGCGAGATATAAAGATATCTAAAACAATGTTTTGGTTGCAATATGATAGAGTATAATATATGTTCTCATATTGGATGAGAATTCTGAAAGGTTAGAGATGCTAGACATTCTAATCATCAAAAGGGTTTGGAAAGTAACGTTATACTCACAATTCACCTTTATAAGCTAAAATTAGCTTGATCATGAAAGTCGTCATGATAAGGGTGAATATAATATGTATGTAAAATGTTTACTACACTAAAAGATTACTAAAGAATGGATTTTGAAAGAATGCGATCATTTTGATGATGGTGATCTACTTCAAAGTGCAAGTCAAAGGTATTATTATTTGAATATACGCTTTGGACTATGTGTCATATATGGCGCCAATTTTGATGTTGATGGATTCTTTTAAAAGGAAAAGGAAATCTTGAAGAGAATTTATAAAATATATTTGGAAGAAAAGAAAAGATTGAAATATCAATTTAGGTATATATATGATATACGTTATGGTTGTATTCTTTAGCTTGTTAAACAATGTGGTTCTTGGTATTGGATACCAAATTGGTTGGTATGAAATTTCATACGGAGCGCAATTCATGAACCATAATGGCTAAGTAACTAACAAGAATATGTGATGATGTTCGCCGAAAACAAACAATTGTTTGTATTTCTCGTTGACATCAAAGCTTGACTTCAAGATTTGTTTTAATAATTGTTATTTGAATCGGGTATTATGAGAACAAAGGTTGTTCAAATAATTACCGTATTCCATATAAGATGGATGATTTACAAATCTAGTTGAATAAATCACATCCATAAAGCCTAATGCTAAAATGTACATAAGACAAATGATTGGAAGATCACTTACAGTGACATCATAGTTTAAATTATATTGGAAAGAAAACATGAAGAAACTCCATTTTCACGGATTTTTGGAGTCTTTGATTTGATCAAGTGGCGCTTGTGAGACTTTCCTCGGGATAATTAAAACTTCGTTCAAAGGCCAAGAAGAGCGAGCGACTAAATTATTGGAATTTATACATATCGATGTATGTATTCGATTGTGTGTGAGTAAATGGCGATGGGTTTCAATTTCATATGCTTTCTCTGGAAATTTGAGTGAATGTTCACTTAATGAGAAAAGTGTGAAATATTTGACGTTCGAAGACTTTCAAGATGAAGTGAAAATCATTGTGACAAGAAAATAAATGGTTATGATTTTATCATAAAGAGTTTATTTGAGTTACAAATGTAACAAGAAAATAAATGAATTATGATTTTATCATAAAGGGATTTATTTGAGTTGCGTTTAGCAAAACACCTAGATTTACATCTCTCGAAACACCATAGGAATATTGAATGTTTGAGATTTGTAATGAAACCTTGTTTGACATGGTTGGATCAAGGTGTTATTTACAGCTGCCATTATGTTTTAAAAGATTAAAGCTTTAGAGACTACCACTTTTACACGAAAAGAGCTCCATCTTGATCGTTGAAATGACACCATGGAAGTTATGGTTTGGGGTAAAACCCAAGTTGTCATTTCTTAAATTTTGAGTATGCTAAACATAAGTAAGATGTTTCTAGCAGAAATCGGATGAGCATGTCTTTGTAGGTTATTTGAATAACAATTGGTTATTCCTCCATAACACCAAGGACAAGGGTTTGTCGCTTGAAGCGTGAAGTTTCTTGAAGAAGGAATTTTTCATAAATGTTAAGTGGGAGGACAATAGAACTTTGATAAGGTTAACGAACCTTAGCTATATGTCTTTGAGTTGTGACGCGGAAAATGTTAGGAGGCGGCCAGAATGCTCATGGATTCGTGCCTCAAGGTTGCGGTCACGAAGGTCTAAAGTTCCTATTAAACCAAGAAGGTCGGATAAACAATCAAATGATTAAGATTTGAGAGTAAATCATTATTGTTTGACAATGATGAGCAAAGCTATATGCAAAGAAGCTATGATGGGCCACGACTCGTCGAATGGCTTGAAGCCATAAAATCCGTGATAGTTCCATACGAGAAATCAAGTTTGAACTTGGAAGACCCTCAGGAAAGGTGTAAAAAACCTATCGGTCGTATTTGGATCTATAAAGAAACATACATGGATGTCTCACATCTATGAAATATTCGACATGTCGTAAAGTATTTTATGACAATGTTCAAAGAGTTGACTATGACAAGATTTGATCTTTCATAGCGATATTTAATCTGAGCAGTTAAGTAGCAACCACTACATATAATTTGGTATATGGTAGATGAATAAACAAAACAAAGTTCTTCTAATATAATGGTTACCTAGGACATGTACATGACACGGTCCAAGGGTTTTGTTAATTCAAAGGATGCTAAAGGGCATGCAAACTTCAGCGGTTGAAGTAAGCATGTGAGTTGGAATCTTCATAGTGATGAAAAGGAGTTTTCATCTGGAGGCGATGAAGATGCTTGCATTTACAAGAAATTAATTAAGTCTTTGAGACATATTTCTAATACATTATGTGAAGGACATCTTGTTGATTAGAAATGATGTATCTTTTATTGACAAAGGTTAAGGATTTCATTTGATGAAAGACTTAGGCAAAACTCGAATATTTAGCATAAATGTCTATAGTGGATAGTAGCAGCTAATATGGTTGGGCGAACATACATATATGAGATATTGAAGGAGTTCAATATAGAAGCGACAAGAAATGGTTCTTGTCGCATGGAAAATTGAATCAAGATTCAAGTGTATCGACACTTGATAAGTGAAACAAGATTCAAGTGCTTTGACACTTGATGAGTGAAATCACGAGAATGTTTTGATCAATCATACCATGATATGTACACATCCAGGTATGTCCTATGCTCTAAGTGTTATGAGCATATACCAGAATGAATCATAAAATGATCATTGGATGATAGTGAGAATATTCTTATGATCTTTTGGAAGAACTAAGAATATATTTGTGTAGAGGTGACAAACAATTACAAATAGTTCATTGTAAAGCATTACATGGATACTAGTTTTGTCACAAGATACAAATTAAGTTTATCTCAATTTAAACTATGGATGGCACAATGTAATGGAAAGGAGATTCCATGATGGATTGGATGAATTCCAAAGTTAATACATTGTGACGGATACTACAACAAAAGGCTAAGTATATGACTGCTATAGTAGCGATAAGGAGAATTTGTGTCAAGTAGTTTGTTATCAAACTAAGGCGTGGTTCATAACAGGCTAACACTAAAGATATATTGTATGACAATAGTATCGACATGATTTAACCCCAAGGAACTAAAGGTCTCCTTTGAAAGACCAAATTTATACAATGCCATCTCATTGGAGAATGAGTGATGCGTGAAGGCAAATACATGCAAATACACACGGACCTGAGCGTCAAATCAAGTAGATTATGTTAACCACTTGCAATTGCGTATATGGAACATAGGAAAGCCATAAGTGTTTGTCATAAAGTTCTCAAACTAGATTATTGTCTCTAGTGCAAGTGGGAGGCGAAGGAATATGCGAGAGGCAATAATAAAGTGGTTATTATCATTATTCCTTGTTTATGATAAATGTTTATTTTCATGCTATAATTGTATTAATCTGGAAGCGTTAATACATGTGTGTTTAATAAACAAACAAAAGTTCCTAGTTATGCCCCTCTTATAAACTAGCTCGTTGATTAACAAGATGATCAAGGTTTCACGATCATGGACATTGGATATTATTAATAGCGGGATCACAACATTAGTGTAATGGTGTGATGAACATTCATCCAGTATAGCATTACGATCAAAGTCATTGAGTTTATATTGCTATAACAAATTGTAAGTGATCCTAATCCTTAGACCATGAGATCATGTCAATCACTAACGGAAGAGTTTCTTGATAACATCAAGCGTCACAAGTAACGGGGTGATTATAAAGATGGATTTAGAACTAATAAAGTGTTATGTTGAGGCCCATGGATCGAGTGGAATTTATTAATCGATGGCGGATAGATATGCTCTGGGCCCTCGGTGATATCACATTGATTAGCTTGCAAGCAAGTGATTTGATCACTAGAATGTTATATCACGGAGCGAGAAAAGAGTGCATGTCGATAGTGAGATCAAACTAGGTATGGAGATACCAATGATCGAATCTCGGACATGTAATATATCGTGAAACAAAGGGATTAAGATACTAGCGTAAAAGGTTGACGATCACAAGAAAGTCATCGTTGAATGTGTGTGGGAGTTAGTATGGGTCTCGAGATCCAGCTACGATTATTGATCCGAGAGGGTCTCGATCATGTCGCATTATTCATGAACCATAGGGTGACACACTTAGAGACAGAGCATCCATTTGGAGCAAAAGTTTCATGCCTAAAAGAATAACAAGCGCGAATTTATTTCACTAGATATCGAAAGCGGGTTTCGGGTGAAATTGAGAAAGTGTTTACGCATGTGAAATGAAATACTAGCAAGGGGTTATATGTGAATGTTTGTCATTAAAGTAATTGACAAAATTCTGAATAAATAAAGAGTTTTATTTAATGAGTTTGCATTAAATTTGGTGGAAATTTAATGGGAATTTGAGTGGGTTTTGAGTGGAGGGAATTGAAAGGCATTTGGTGAGTGGAGTGTCCACCCACATGAATGTGGAAGAGGTGGGGCAGCCCCATGGCTGGCGCATGGCCCATTGGGTGCCCCCTCTCCCTATAAAAGGCCCCTCCCTCTCTCTCCTCACACCTCCTCGTGAAGGATCTCTCTCCCCTCTAGTATTTATTCCCCATGGTCTCGGACTAGCGAGATACATGTTCCCAGTGGCTTTCGGCAAGAAGAGTTGTGCTTCATTGCATATTTGGGCGAGGAGGCGGAGGTTGCTCGGTGCCTAGAGCGTGTGTCTTGACGAAACGGATCTTGTTCTTTGTTTTGCGGCGCTAGGACTTCCTCTCGATCTTGAGATCGGCAAGAGATCGTCTACATCAACCATGAGTTTGGACTCGTTAATATTTGTCGGTCTTCAAGGGTATGTTCTCTACGGATATACATAGCCCATTGTTTTGTATCTAGTAGATAGATCTTGGTACATAGTTGTTCCCATCGTAGGAATTTTTTGTTTTCTATGTTGTGAACCCTACAAATATATGCCACACATTGACATCTTAGTACTGACTAAGGAAGCTTGGGATGCTCTCACGAGCTCTTCGCCGAAATTAAAGTATGAAAAGGAATAGATATGATGCATTGAGCAATGGTGAAGGATTCTATATGTTGGATGGAAGACCATGAAGACATGTATAGGAGGCTTAAGGCATAGCCACAAATTTTAGAAACCATGGTGCCGCTCATGTTGCTGATGCATGGATCAAGCGCAAGTATGTCAGTGCTCTTATGCCATAAGAGCCCATAGATTTGAAAAGTCTCCAAGGTAGGCATAACTATCACCTCATGACATCCAATGAGGTAATGCAATAAATGGCCGTTTTCAAAGTGGCTGCCAAGAATGCCGAAGATGCTCGTGCTTGAGCTATGGGGATGCAAAAGGGGGTCAACGTGGCCTTGAAGACTAGTGTGATTGATCATGATGAATATGCCATAAAAGGTCTAGTGTCGTGGTGGTGTACGGTAGATGCCATGGGTAGGCTAAAGTATGGGGCCAATGGATGCTAGAGGATCAGGGGAGGGAAGATGCGGTGATTTCCACACTCAAGTGACTAACATAAAGATCTTTCTTTCTCCTTACAAGAACTACAAGTGCTCCTTGAGCTGTTAGCAAGAAGAAGAAGAGTACTACCACGAGCCTTACAGTGGTGTCAGATTAATCGATCCCCCTCGGGATCGCGTCTCCCCTTATAAAGGGGTGCCTTGGCTCCTCTAAGGCTAACGTGGCAAGCATATTAGAAATATGCTTGTCCCAAGATAATAATTCGGCGACCTCCTACGTGTCCCCCTTCTAGCGGCAAGGTTCGAAGAACCCCACTGCGCGCCTCGGGCTCCATATGTCACCTCAGTGATCCGCCTTACCCTTCTGCTTTGCTCCTTGTCCTTTGTGCTTGGATCGTTGATTCTCCCTAGCCGCGACTTCGTTTGACTATAGGCACCTCCTTCTCACGCAAGCTTCACGTTATTGACCTGTCTGCATAACTCGGCTCGACCTTCACGCATTCAAGTTATTCGGGCTCACTCGGCCGACTTAACTCGTATGTCGGCGGGTAAGGCATTGCTCCTTAGTAAGTGTCATGGCCATGCTTATCTCGTGACATTTACATGACTCCCGATATCAACGATAACTCGGCATATGACAAGGGAGACTCCTTTTATCTTCCCTGTCTTGACCCTATCCGGGGTCACCTCAACATTAGTCCCGAAGCTGGTGTGGTCACCTTTCGTAACCTCGGCCGGGCCACAAGTTTCCCAATATTCATTCTCCTCATCTTGAGTTACTTTTTCCCTTTCGAGGTATCTGCGACTTCTTGTGCCGCCTCGTCCTATGTGTAACACTCATCATTATTTCTTTAGTTTTTGTTCCTCTCGGTGCTTGTGACAAGCTGCGATGATTCTGCGCCTATCGCGTCGGCGTCCTTGACCTCGCGTCTGCGCTTCGGTCGGGGGCTGATCCTCTCTGCGTTGTGTGGTCTTATTTGTGGCTCCACTCGGCCATGGCGGTTCCGCTGCCGCCGCGATCTACGGTTAGCGCTCGCACGCACGATCCCACTACCGCCAGGGCTGCGCGGTTATAAAGAGGGGCACGATGCTAGAGGGTTCACTTTTCCCCTTCGCTCACCATTGCTCTTCTTCCTCCTCGTGCCCGTGCGTCTGCTCGTGCTCCTGCGGTTGCGCCATTGTCGATATCTTCGACGGCGAGGCCACAGTTCCACCGCTCCGTCGACCTCATCGCCGTGCGCTTGCTCCGGCGCCGTCGCCGGTGAGTTTTTCTACGGTCCCATCGCTAGGCTCCCTCCCTAGACGCATCTGTGGTTTTCTAGATTTCCCGTGGCGGCTCTTTTCCGCTCCACCGCCGTCCTCGCTTAGAACCTCGACGGGGCCTTGCGCCTCTAAGCCTTGCTCCGCCGTTAGTTCTTCTTCCGTTGATTCCTCCGGTGACCCTATGTCGAGTTCAGTTAGCGACGCGCTCGTCGAAGGGACGTGGCGTCTGGTCGATCTGGGGCTCTGCCAAGGTTCCTCCGTCACTCGTCGTGAGATTAGTGGCTAGTGGGACTATGCGAATTCTGCGAGGTGGTAGCCGTTTACCGGCGGAATAAATCTCCTACTCAATGAAGCTGATACGTTGTTTTCATGTCCCACTTTGCTCGTGGGTTTGGCCTTCCTTAGTGATTTTGCTAAGGCATTCCTTGATCATTTGGCCTTGACGCATCATCTTCGGCTAATGTCGCCGCCTCCCTATCGACATATCTCACCTCGGAGGATACTTGACTAAGGCCTTGTGCCCGTTGGTCCAAGTTTTTTGATCCGATCTAGCGTCGTTCTAGACAAATCTCTTCAACCTTAGAAATCTCTTACGGTGTGGTGCTCGTCCATTACACCTCGAAGGAAATCTGAGTTCCCTCGTGTTCTTTGGCCTCGAGTCTTGCAAGAAGTGGCATAGATCATTTTTCTATGTCAAAACTTTGGAAATGAAGGTAAGATTCGGTTACTGCCTTTTCTATTGGCCCCTTCCAGAAGAGCTGGGATTATAACCCAAGGAAGAGCCATGCTTTGGCCGAGGCATTCGAGATTCGGCTGAAGGAGTTGATCCGGGCCGGGCTTCGCGGTGAGGATCTGATGACCACATTCGTCGGCCAGAATCTGCCCTTCTAAACCGCTCACATAAGATTTGTTACATGAGTGGTGCTCTCGATCCCAACCGAGTTTCGACGGTTGAGCTTGACAACTATCTTATTTACAAGCGTGTCCGAGCTATCTTCAAGACTGATATGTCGGAGGACTGGATATGGGGGCTGAAGCCATTCACTCGGGGGAATCCCCCTCCTGAGATAAATTTGCGCATTTGTGTTTGCTTCCTAACTGCGTTTGAGACTTGTTTTGCTAACTCCCCTTTGTTTCTTTTCTTGCAGAGGTTTGCGGAGCAAAGATAGAGATTCGAGGTTACGGCCCTTAGTCGACCAGATTGGAACACCGGACATCGGGAACCTGACTCGGAGGAGTTTGTTCCTAAGTCGGACGTGGCTCGGCTCGCGCCCATGTGAATTTGACCCACAGGAGGAAGGTGACTCGGATGGCGTCCAAATTCTTGAGGTAGTCGCCGCAATGCCTATCTCTTATGCCTTTCCGACTTCTAATTTCCCGACTAATCAGGCCGGTCAGTGCACGGCCTTGAGCCTCTCGCCTCCCAACCTCCTGCTACCTCGAGAAGCGCCTGCCCGGAAGGTCCCTCGATTTGCTCCCAAGCGAACCAAGAAATCAGCCAGCATCTTAGCGTAAAAACATGCCCGGAGTTCTTGGGTGAGTTCATTTTATTGTATCTCTTGCTTCTCTCTTTTTCGCGTAACTCGACTTTTTGTGCTTTGCGCTCCTCTCTACCGCCAAACCAGTGGTGAGTATGACAGAATCATCGACTCGGCTGCCTTCTCCTCGCCGTGAAGATATTGAGCTCCTAGCCCTCGCATTGAATCTCCTCCTGCAGGCTCGGACATCACCTCGGCCGGATGTACCTGACCTCCATTCTTGGCCTTGACATAACTCCGTTAGTAGATCCTCCTCCGAACTGTTGCCTCAATTCTGAACCCCGAAGTTTCTTTGACTCCCCAAATTCCAGCTGACTCCAACTCCGGAGGATATCTCTATCTCGGCCCCTCGGGAACCATAGTTCCTCCACGCCTCCAAGATCCCACTCTTGGTGCGAGGTTGCGGCCCCTGACACCTCCTCTAAGGCTAAGAAGGTTGTTGTTACCAAACCTTCATCATCTCGAAAGGTCTAGCTCTTCTCAAACCAATATATTGATGCATTAGTAAGGGGCTTCCTCTGCTAAGCCCGTTGTCACCGATCGTTGATACTCAACACTCTCCTAAGAGTCCTTTGGTGGTTACACAACAGGTCCGGTAAAGTGCTAACCACGTCTTGAGATTGGGAGCAGCCTCGGCTCCTTGGTGGAATATGCCAACAATTGGAATGCTTGGTCGACTTGAGGGCAATCAGAGTAACTAGCCGTTTCAGCTTTCCGACATCGATGCGTTTGCATATGGCTAAGATTGTTCTTGAAAGTGATAAGATGAGCGAGTGGCGCTTACATTGATATTTTGTCTATTATTCAAGTGATAGTATATATACACTAGTCTGAAGCTTGCAACGAATAACTTGTTGTTCATTTGGAAGCTTTGTTGAAACTCAAATGCATTATTTTGCTAAGTTTATTTCTTGTATACCTTGGATTAATCGTTGTTCATCCATTTTTGAATTAAGCGTAGATTAATTCGGATATATTCAAACGGTTATCCGACCACCTAGATCCGGATCTGTCTTATCTTGAATATCCGACCCGTAGATCGAGTTATGTTTTACTTGATTCGGATCTATCTTATCTTCGAATATCCGACCACCTAGATCCGAGTTAAGTTTTACTTGATTCGGATCTTCTTTGAATATTCCACCTAGATCGGATTAAGTTTGGTTGATTTGGATCTGTCTTAGCTTTGAATATCCAGCCACCTAGATCGAGTTAAGTTTTACTTGATTGGATCTGTCTTAACTTTGAATATCCGACCACCTAGATCAGTTAAGTTTTACTTGATTGGATCATCTTCTGAATATCCATCCACCTAGATCCGAGTTATGTTTTACTTGATTCAGATCTATCTTAGCTTCGAATATCCAGCCACCTAGATCCGAGTTAAGTTTCACTTGATTCGGATCTGTCTTAGCTTTGAATATCTAACTATGTAATTTATTTTGGCACTTAGGTTGCCCATGACCGGCGGACAACCGAATTCCAAAGGCTGCTTTTGCGCTAAGAAATTGGAAGAGAAGTATGAGAAAGTTCTCCCGTGGTGAAAAGCGGTAATTTAACAAATCTTTGTATTGTCCCATACCTTCTTAATATTTTCAACTTGAGGTGCTAACCCATTTTTTGCTGAGAAACAGGCAATATCAATAATCTTAATATCCATCTTAATAAGAAGGTCAAAGCTCTGGAAGGTTAGTTATTCTTTTCCTATATCGATTTTCGTTCGAGAATTATCCTGTGTTTCTTATAACCTTTTGGCATTGGTATAGCCGAGTTACAAACACTTGCAGCGTCGCATCAAGAATGCATACCCATGCCAGATATGATGCTGCATTTTTTAGAGCAAGATGCCACTCATTCGGCACAACTGAAAGAGAAGGATGACGAGATAACCCGGTTACGTTCTGAGGTTGAGTCTCTCAAGCTTTCTCAGAAATCCGAGTTAGAGAAAATTGACCAGGAGTTCTCTAAAGAGAAAAATCGGCTGAGTCTGCGCAGAAGATAAAGAACTCCTCAGTGTAATTTGAAGAATTGGATGATCAGCAAGGAGATCACTCGCTTTGAGAAGACTAAAACTGACTGAGCCCAGGATCTCCAGAAAATGCTGAGTTATATTCATCGTAAGTTTTTGGCTGTGGCCGAGTTATTTACTTCTCTCTCTTACCTGAACTGATATACCTTGTATTTCACGTAGATCATTTTCCGGAAGCTAGACCCGTGAGCTCTAAATCAGTGATTTCTGCTGCCCGGTAGAGGTGTCCCCGCAGACTCGAGTCCGAAATATTCAATGGAAGACTTCTTGGTTGCCGTTGGCGCTGCTATTGGGCCAATGAAGATTATGGGTAGGGATTTGGTGCAAGCAGCCATTCGGGCCTACCATGTTCTCTGGCCGAATACTTCTGGAACTCTTGATATTGATGAGGTCAAAATACTCGTGGAGAGATTAATGGCCTCTCTGAACCAGCTAAATCTCTGGAGGGAATCTGCCGGGAGGGCCGGTGCTGACATGGCACTTACAGCTGTTCTATCTTGGTACGAGGACATTTCCCTCGATACTTTGATAAACTTCTTTGGCTCTCGTTGGGTGAGGATCAACATTCGTCGCTCGCCCGTAAGCTCGTGCCTTCCGGTGGTTGAGTCTGATGTGCATAATTGGATTGAAGGTCGAGTTTCCTTCCCAATCCGGCGGATGGCGTCGAGATTGAAGATGCCTCTGATGATGATTCGGCCGATCAGGATGAAGTAGAAGGTGACTCGGACAACTCCCATGATTCCAAGGGAAGCTCGGACGAGGATGATGACGCGCGATCATCTTCCAAGGGGATTGGGCGTTCTCAAGCTCAAACTAATGTTTCTTAGTAGCCAATTTCCCGGGATTCTTCGCACTTGAGGCGAGGTAACCCGAGCAGTGCAAATCCACCTCGAGCGCCTAGTTCTGACAACGCCCATGCGGGAGGCAGGTCGTCCGCCATCATCCGAGATATTCGTTCTGATGCGCGGATCATGTTGTTGCCCCTTAAGGGTGCTATGGTCCTTTTAGATGTTTATGCTCAAAAAACCTCCTAAGTTATTTTCAGTCCCCGGTATGCCGGGCGTATAATGTATGTGGAACAATTGTTTGGATTTTGACGTGGTGTGAACCTTGTTTTCCTTTTAAATCTAAGGCATGGGTAATGGTAATAATTATTACTTTGCTTGAATGGGTCACGATTGCTTTATGTCTGTTTGGCGATCTACGATTTACGTAAATTCGGATTGTACTTCTCCGTGGTGACCTTAGTTAGGCATATATCTTTTGCCCTTTATGAACTTCGGCCTAATTTGTTGTGTTTTTCAACCTCTTCACGAGACACAAGGTCATATGCCCACATCTAATAAGGTGATATAATAAATTGTATCCATTATGATACTTGATTCTTGAGGTTGTTGTTCTTTTACGCATTATCCTTAGAAATCTTTATTTGTTGAGCTATGGAACTTTTAAGTGTCGGCGACAAATAGTTAGTTAGACCAATTAGTCCCGAGTTATCACTTGGGTTATCGAGTTCTTCGTGCGCTCAAAGAATTTCCTTGGATCATGTGGCGGTCCAGGTTCTAAGCGGGTTGCGAAATACATTTCATGGGTTGCGAAAACTACTTGAGGTAGTCCCGAGTCATTGCTCGATTCTGAAGTTTAATCGTGTTTATTGATCAAGAAACAATCATGGGCGTCCCAGTCAGATCTCAAGGTATCGAGGTTTTAATGCATGATCTTAAGTAGGGGATAATCGGTGTAGTCCCAGTCCTTTCGAGGTCTTGAGACTTAACAATTCAAGAATAAGAAATAACACAGTCTGAGTCTCAGTCAAGAGTCTCGGGGTTTAACATTACTTAAAATAAGAAATAACATAGCGGTCCAGTCCTGCTTCGAGGTGCGAGGTTTAACACATCATAACATAAGAAATAACATAGGCGGTCCCGAGTCACTACTCGAGGTGCCGAGGTTCAATACATAACTTAAAATGAGAAATAACATAGGGTAGTCCCCGAGTCACTACTCGAGGTGCCGAGGTTCGATACACACTTGATACTCCTCCTTGAAGCGTCGCATCACGACGTACCATATATGGCTCCTAGGTGTAGAATGGGCGAAGTAAAGCTATGTTCCATGGTCTTTTTGATTCGTCGCCGGCTTTGTTTGCCTTGTTCTTTTCTGGTGACTGAGCATCGATTAGGTAATATGCATCGTTGTGCAATGCTTTACTCACGATGAAAGGTCCTTCCCATGGGGGTGATAATTTGTGCATGCCGGTTGTGCGCTGCACTAAGCGAAGAACCAAATCTCCTTCTTTAAAAACTCTTGGATTGACTTTCTTGCTGAGATATCGTCGGAGATCTTGTTGATAAATAGCTGATCTTGATAATGCCAATTCCCTGGCCTCTTCTAGCAAATCGACATCGTCTTGCCAATCTACCTCATTTACCTCAGCGGTTGTATACTAGGTCACTCTTGGCGAATCATGTATTATGTCGGCAGGAAGCACGGCTTCTGCCCCATATACCAGAAAAAATGGGGTATACCCTGTTGAACTGTTTGGGTAGTTACGAGGCTCCATAATCTGCTTGGTAGTTCCTCGATCCGGCATCCCGACCTTTGAAAAGGTTCGACAAGTGGGGTTTTATTAGGACAATACTAGTCCATTTGATCTTTCTACTTGCCCATTTGATCTTTGGGTGAGCCACGGCGACATCTAGTCTTATGTGTTTTCTTGGCGAGAATCTAGCGAAAAGCCCTTGAGCAAAGTTTGTGCCATTATGCGTAATAACACTATGTGGATAACCATATCTCAAGATAATATCTTTGAGAATTTTCTTGTTGTTGTTCCATCACATTTTTATTGGTTTTACTTGATCCACTTTGTGAACTTATCTACCATGACTAAAATGTGAGTCATTCCGCGTCGGGCTGGCTTGAATGGTCCCACCATATCCAAACACCATACAGAAAATGGCCAAGTAATTGGTATCGTCTTTAACTAGGACGATGGAATATGTATCTTGCTGGCGTATCTCAGCAACCATTACATTTTCTACCAATTCTTTCGCCTCTTTTACTTGTGGTTGTAATAAAATCCATGCAGAATGCTTTGGCTACTAAAGCTACGGGCGAGACATGATGCCGCATTCTCCTGATGTATATCTAGGAGTATTTCACTTCTGCCGAGTCAACATCTTTGACACGCTTGTGGCGCTTCTTTTATCTGACTCATTGTTTATGATTGTATAAGCTTTTGCTCTTCTTCTTTATGTCTAGCTTACCTCATTACTTGGCAAGATTGCGTCCTTAAGGAAGGAAAATATGGGTTGCGCCCATGTCGGCATGATTTTCTCTAGGATAATTTCACTATCTATTTCCATATTTTCATGACATAACCTTGGTTCTCCATATTCATTAGATGCGATGGCTGGGTTCACTTCGAAAACTCGGGTTACATTCTTTGTCAATTTCCATTGGCACATTATCTTCTCTTGATTCTTGAGATATAAATGGACTCGGACTACGGTGATGGTGCTATTGATGGTTTTCTCGGTGCTCTAGGGGATGCAGGGAATTGATTGCCTAGTTGATCCGAGTTCGACGGTGTATGCCTGCGTCATTTTCGGCCGGTATATGATGAAACTCACATCCATCGTATCCGATTTTTGCACATGGAATCTATATAGGGCCATATTCGCATCTAGCGCATCCCAATTGCCTGATACTTGCTGTACTACTAGATCTGAATCCCTGTAGCATAGGATCCGACGTATGCCAATCTCTTTTGCCACCTTTAACCCATGGACGAGTGCTTCGTACTCGGCTACATTGTTTGATGCGGCAAAATGTATTTGCAGCACATATTTCAGCTGATCTATTTTTGGCGAAGTTAACACTATCCCTGCCCCCAAGCCATTCCTCAGCTTGGAACCGTCAAATGCATTGTCCAATAATTCGGATCTGGTAGTGGCGGCTCATATTGTACCTCGACCCAATCCACAAAGAAGTCGGCCACCGCCTGAGATTTGATTGCATCTCGCCTATCGAATTGCGGAGCATAAGGTGATAGCTCGATTGCCCATTTTGCTATTCGGCCACTGGCATCTTTATTGCTCAATATCTCGGCTATGGGTGCTTCACAAATCACTTTTCGGATGTTCCTCAGTAATGTTTAAGTTTTTTTGCCGACATGTATACTCCATAAGCCATCTTTTGGTAGTGCGGGTAGTTCTGTTTTGAGGCTGATAGTACCTCGCTTAGGTAATATACCGGCCTTTGTACCGACTTATCATCTTCATTCCGTTCCACGACAACCACCGTGCTTACCACTACGTTAGTAGCGGCTACATAAAGTAACATAGGCTCCTTTGATAGTGGAAATGAATTGCGTGACCAACATCTTTTAATTCATGAAATGTGTTATACGCTTGCGGTGTCCAAATGAACTTATCGATTTTTCATCGGTTCATATAGAGGTAATGCCTTTTCCCCGGCCGACATACAAATCGACTAAGCGAGGCCGCAACCCGTGAATTTTGTACATCATTTAGACACCTCGGCAATTCCATTCTTTCAGCGCTTTCGTATTTTAGTTGGATTTGCCTCTATACCTCATTTGGATACGAGAAAACCGGTAATTTCCGGTAGGACAGAAGGTACATTTCTCGGGTTAAGCTTCATTGGAACCTTCTCGGGGTTTTGACGTTGAATATCATCGGAGTGTTTTACTCTCTTTGGTTTTCATAACCACATCTTCACATATACTTGCATTTTTCCCTATCGGTCATGTAGACACTTTTGCATGCATCTGGTATGTTCCTCTGCATTACGCGGGCGAATGGCGTAATGCGATAGCAATAAGCCCGTGCGGGGTAATATGATCTTTATTTGATCGGCCAGATTTAATGGTATCTGGTGGAAACGAATACACATCTACAAATGATAGCGACTCACAATCGGTCGAATCAATGACTTGGTCTATCCTAGGTAAAGGAAAAGGATCTTTGGGACCGCCTTGTTTAGGTTCGTGTAATCGATACACATTGCCATCTGACGGCTACATTTGGGTCATCCTTTTATTTTCTACTAACACGGTTGATAACCAATCCGGATGAAGTACTTCCATGATGAACCCGGCATGAGTCTTGAGCTATCTTATCCCCTATTATTTTTCTCATGTCTTCGGCGAAGCGGCGGAGAGGTTGCTTCACCGGCCTTGCTCTTGGCCTTACATGCAAAGAGTGCTCAGCCAACTCCCTCGGCACACCTTGCAGGTCTTGAGTTGACCATGCAAAGATATCCCGATTCTCACGGAGGAAGTTGGTGAGCTCGCCTTCCTATTTGGCATCTAGGCCAGCACCAATCATGATGGTGCGCTCTGGGAATTGCTCATCTATCTGGACCTTTTTTGTCTTTTTAGTCGGCTGGAAAGAAACACTTCCATGTGGGTTGGCTAATCTTGAGCATATTCAACTGTCTTGTGACGAGCCGCTACCTCCTAAATCCTTATTTTTCCCCTTGCAATCACCAAAGACTCGGCCAGGTTTGATCTGGACGAAGCACATTCCATTGATTTCCTGTAATCTCCGGCTACTGTTATCACCCCTTGTGGTCCGGGTAACTTCATTTTTAAGTAAGTAATGTGGCAGTTGCTCATGAACTTGGCCAATGCCGGCCGTCCGAGTAAAGCATGATAGCAACTTTCTAGGCCCACCACTTCAAATTCCAAGTTTTCCGCTCTGCAATTCTCCCTTGTGCCGAATAATACATCCACTCAGACTTTCCCAATGGGTTCGCATGAAAGACCCGTCACTATTCCGTGGAATGTGGTTCTTGTGGATTGCAGCATATTCTGCGCTATTCCGAGTTTATGCATCGTATCTTTGTACATGATATTGATGCTGCTCCCATTGTCAATGAGTACTTTTGAAAATTTCACATTAATGTTGGGCCCGACAAAAGTCGGATCTAATCTGATCGTCTGACCACAGGTTCGGCATTATTTTGGGTAATCCTTTATACTCAGTTATTTCTGATCTAACCAAGGCACGTATCTTGGTACCTTGGCATAACGCATTTACCTCCATATGCCGGCATTGTACTTTTACTGTCTTGTTGTTACATTGTGAACACACAATATGGTGATGATGTTCTCTGTAATCATTTCGTCCATTATTTAGGGTTTGCCTTCCATCGACCTTGATTTATTACTTGATGCCTTTGTATCTCTCGGTCCGAGTTATCATACCTCGGAGGAGGTGGGGTAACATCAGCTACGCATTGCTCGGTCAGCTGTGGCTGCTTTGTTGATGCGCTTGATGGGGAGGCGCTTGCATGTTCGTCGGGTTCCCCATTGCATTTTCATCCGGGGAACATTGCCGAGTTGTATGATTAGCCGGCTTGGGGATTTGGTGTATGAAACTTCGTGGTTGATCCAACATGGATTCAAGCGTGTACTTGACCTTTCACATCCTTTGCTTCTTACGCTCTGTCCTTTGTCTTTTCCCTTTGTTCCTTGGCGTCCACTCGAGGACCATTTTTACTGTCATTGAGTGTTTATTTCGGCTGATCTTACACTACAGCTGCCACACGGTTGGATGCATATCTCGTACTCGGTCTCTCCTCTCTTCTTCTACCTCTGAACTCGTTGCGCCTCGATGATCCGGCTTGTATCTCTTGCATATTGGTCTGATGCTCTCTATGTTACTGCCGACATCATTTCTGGTTGTCAGTTCCCCAAAGCATATGAATCTGCTATCACGATGGTTTACGCCAAGGTGGTCGGCATATCTCTTTGCAACCTCTGCCACAAAACAACGCCATATCGGCGTACAGCGAACCAAGCTATCGCTTGAGATTCTATAACTCCTTCACATGAGTTTACGAGGTTACACCAAGTCAAGAATTCTCTCTGTATCATTCGGCCTCTTGCACATAGCAAGCTGTTGTGGCTGTTTGGTCTTTTATGAAATCTTGGTGAAGTTGTTGACAAACATCTCTTGAAATCTAGCCAGGTTGATCTTTTCTTTGGCAGATTGTTTAGCCATACTCTGGCTGGTCCTTCCAGCATCTGCGGGACATATCTTAACGCCCATCGCAAGTTTCCACTAGCTATGTTTACTGCAGTAGCATAGTCAATCAACCAATCCTGTGGTTTGATGCTCCCATTGTATGTTTTCGTGCCCCTTGCCAGCTGAAAGTTCGGCACTGGCGGCTCGCCCATGATCCGAGGTCCAAAACATGCCGGACCAGGCGGACCTTGCTCCTCTAATAACTTGGAACGATACAACCTGTCCAGTTTTGATCTTGCGTCATTTGACAGCAAGTTTCTGTAAATGAATCTTTCCTGTATTTCATAATGGTTATTTCCACCATGCCCTGCATACTCCATACCCGAGTAACCATCATTGTACCTCTCATTTGCCTGATTATGGTGAGCCGGTCTCACTTCTCGTTCTTGCCGAGGTTCATACCTCAGCTGAGGATTGGGCGGTGGGTCTCTCCTTCCTTCTACGGGGTCATTGTTCTCATGATTTCCTCTAGCGAGGTCTCCGTTACCTCGGATTCCGTTGCCTTTGTTGGCATGGCCGGGGTTTCTTTCGCCACTGTTGGCTCGGCTCCCATTGCCTCTGTTCTCATTGACTTTTCCGGCTATTGCCAGATCATACGGAACAATTTGCTTATTTCTTTTTCCTGAAGTTACTGCTCTATCTTTTAAATGCGTTGTTTCGGGTGAGGATGTTGCGGCCGATAGGGCGGGCCTTTGCTCGGCCGAATGAACCATCTGAGGCTCCGGTCTTGGGTCGGCCTAAGCATTTCTTCATTCTGCTGGTTGTAATCGTACCGGCTCATTCACTCTTTCTTCTTTGTCTCTGCGGGCTTCACGGTTAATCCTTCAACTCAATGCGGCGTTTGCCGCCTTAGGTTCTTTGCGGGGTGCTATACCTCGGCAAGCCTAGATCAAGAATCCTTATGAGTCTCATGCTCTTTGTTGATATCATTCATGAGGTTTTCCTCTCAATCTTAACTCATCTACCCGCTGGAGCAACATCTAACTTATTTGCCTTGGCATATTCGCGAGGTCTGTTGAGGACTCATAGCCGACACATTTTGCTTCTACCCGCTACGCCTAGTCTCTTCTAACTTAACTGAGCATTGGCGGATCAAGTATCGCTCTGCTCGTGGTCGGATATCTATAGTTGCACGGAGAATATTCTCTGGTCTTTCAGGTGGCCATCTTACCCTTGTTGCCTTTGGGGTTGTCTCACACCTCGGCTTGTTTGGCTGCGGACGGATCTACCTCGGTGGGGTGTGGAGCTGCTTTGCTTGGTCACTGTCCTCCCGCGTGGTTCCTTGCTTGATCTGGCGCTGCTTGCCGTACGCACCCTGCGACCATCACCTCGGCAGCTGGCGATGGGGCGTTCTCCACGCGGACCGCTTGCGGCGCTGAGGGGAGGCTCCCCTTCATCAATAACTTGGTGAGGATAAATGCAGGATGTGTCGATGCCGACGTAGATCTGGTGCATGACCAGGTTGATGAAGACGCCGTTGCGCGGAGGAGCTTTTCTTCTGAAGCTGCCTGCGTTATCGCTGACATAGTCACAAAGATCAAATCTCTGGACTAAGCCAGAGACAACGCGCTCGCCGGTGTGGATGAAGTTTCCCGTACGGATCTTGACTCCAGCTAACGCACTTCTTGGCCCCTGATGGCGCCAAGCGTAGTGGTGGTGGCACGGCAGATGCCATGGGTAGGCTAAAGTATGGGGCCAATGGATGCTAGAGGGATCCGGGGAGGGAAGATGCAGTGATTTCCACACTCAAGTGACTAACATAAAGATCTTTCTTTCTCCTTACAAGAACTACAAGTGCTCCTTGAGCTGTTAGAAAGAAGAAGAAGACTACTACACGAGCCTTACGGTGTCCAGTTAATCGATCCCCCTCAGGATCCCGTGTCTCCCCTTATAAAGGGGGTGCCTTGGCTCCTCTAGGGCTAACGTGGCAAGCATATTTGAGGAATATGCTTGTCCCAAGATAGTAATTCGGCAACCTCCTTTTCGTGTCCCCCTTCTAACGACGGCAAGGTTCTAGAGAACCCCACCTGCGCGCCTTGGGCTCCATGATTCTCACCTCCGTGATCCCCTTCTGCCCTTCTGCTGCTCTAATCCTTGTCCTTTGTGCTTGGCTCCGTTCAGATTCTCCCTAGCCCGTGACTTTGGTTTGACTATAGGCACCTCCTTCTCCTGCAAGCTTCACGTTATTCGGCCCTGTCTCGCATAACTTGGCTCGGCCTTCACCTGCATTCAATTTATTTGGGCTCACTCGGCCGACTTAACTCGTATGTCGGTCGGGTAAGGCATTACTCCTTCCGTAAGTGTCATGGCCGTGCTTATATCGGCCGACCTTTACATGACTCGGCCGATATCAACAGTAACTCGGCATATGACAAGGGAGACTCCTTTTATCTTCCCCTGTCTTGACCCTATCCGGGGTCACCTCCCCAACATCTGGACTGTCCCGAGGATATAAAAAGGATGCACGGACAATACTTGGCTCTTTATGCTAGAAACTTTTGGAAAGATCCAGCCAAGGCTAAAGCTGAACTAGAACGCAAGAGTGGAGCCTATGGAAGAAAATAAAATGGTCCCAAGCTGAGAACATGTTTCAACTGTGGTGATCGGCTGCACTTTGTAGCTGAGTGTCCATATCAAAGCAGGGAAAATAATGGAGGAAGACTTATTTTCAAGGACAAGTCAAAGGCTCCATGCAAGAAACAATTTGTAAAGAAGAGTGCTCCCTTCAAGAATCAACCAAAGATTGTTCTAGTGGCTCAAGAAGAATATTCATCGGGAAGTGAAGATGAGGACAAAGACGATAGCTCTCAAGAGGTGGCTGCTATAGCCACCACGTCTCCTTCAACATTTCTCTTCGACTCTCCGAACGAAAACATCATCAACAAGAATGCTACTTGTCTCATGGCAAGAAGCTCCGAGGTAACTTCTTCTAACTCTTCTTTTCCTAAGGCTATGATTGACATGGATGATCCTACTAGTCTTAAGGTTAAAGAAGAGATTATTGCTTTGGATTATTTCTATACTAACTTGCAAGGTGAGCACAAAGTTCGTTTTGAAGCTCTTATGGATCAGTTGGCCCAAAACGAAGCTCTCCTAGAAGAAAAGGGCAGAATTGAAAGGGAGGATGCAATGGAAATTGCATCCTTAAAAAATTCTCTTGAAGAAGAAGAGGCTCGGGTCTCTCTTGAAGAGAGGCTTGAGTCTATTGAAGAGTCACATAAAGAAATTGTGGCTAAACTTGTTAAGGAATGGGGCCTTTGGGTGGATCTAGGTGGAGCTCTCTTGGATGAAGGTTGCAGATCAGATCTTTTCTTTTTCGAATGAATCAAGAGATCTGGCAGGAGGTGGAAGGCTGGCTTAAATACCCTCCCGGATCGGCTCTTGAGCAACTTTGGGCGGATTATCCGCCCTTAGAAAACTCCGCTTGGGATAATCGGCCCCCTCTGGGCGGATTATCCGGCCTTGAAAATCCGGCCAACCTCGCCCTGCAGGGCTTGCCTTGGCGGTGAGCAAGGGGGGCGGACTATCCGCCCCCCCTGAGGGGCGGATTATCCGACGTGGCCGGAAAATCTCGCCGAAACTCCGACCCCTTAAGGGCTTGTGCGGCTTGGGAAGAGGGAGGCGGATTATCGCCACGGTGAGGCGGATAATCCGCCCCCAACAGATACTTTTCCCTTTTTCTTAGAGAGAGCTGTAGCACTTTAACACACATTAAATAGTCCTTGATATTGTTATCTAACACACAAAACACTAGGGATTAAGAAATGTTCTTTCATCCGGCGAAATCTATTTTGCTACATTAGAACAAACCTTTGGCTACAAAGTGTCCAGAGAGGTCTCAGGCGAAACTCCGGCGAGATCTATCTTTTAATTTTGGATAATGGTACCCCTCCCCGAGGGATCATGATGCGCTGGCAGGGAGTGCTTCGTTGGAAACCCCAAGAGCAAGGTGTGAAGCAGCACAGCAGCAAGTCTTCCCTCAATAGAGACCAAGGTTATCGAACCAGAACGGGGAAGAAAACATCACACATGTGTTGGAAGCAACGTGGAGAACTACACAACACAAACTCAAGACTTTGTCCCAACGAATCAGTGAGGTTGTCAAGCTCACCGGTTTGCTGTAACAAAGGACTAAATGTATGGTGTGGAAGGTAATGGTTTGCAGCAAGTAAACAAGTAACAGTGGAGGATGTATTGATGGTAAAGATTGGACCGGGGTCCATAGTTCACTAGAGGTGCTCTCCTTAGATAAACAACATGCATGAAGGATAAACAAATTACAGCAGGGAAATTGATAGGAACTGAGCAAGGCATAACAATGCAATTACTAGTCAGAAAGATCCTATGAGATTCGATTGGACAATACAACAAGATACATAGACTGTCATCCAACTGCATCTATGACTAGAAGTCCACCTTCAGGTTATCATCCGAACCCCCTCCAGTATTAATTTGCAAGCAACAGACAACTGCTTTAAGCAAAGTGTGTAAGGTAAACAGTCCACATATTCTATGAACAAGAGACCGTTGTTTTCTCCCTAGTAGCAACATCATATCTACAACCGAAGAGATTTCTGTCACTTCCCTTGGAAACTAGAGGCATGAACCCACTATCGAGCATAAATACTCCCTCTTGGAGTCACTAGCAACTACTTGGCCAAGATAACCAGTAGCAACAGAGAGCATGCAAGATCACAAACAACACAAACATGATAGAATCATAAAGACAAAACCCTTAATCAAACCAACATAATAATCTCAATATCCATCGGATCCCCGGAAACACAACATGCATGATTACAAATAGATTAGATCTTGATCATGAACGGATCTCACAAGATCTATACATGAAAGCACAAAGGAGGAGATACAACCATCTAGCTACTACATGGACCCATAGTCCAAGGTGGAACTACTCACGAATCATCTTGTAGAAGGCCTCGGGATGATCTCCCCTCGGCGAGTCTAGTGAAGAACTTGAGATCCCCGATCTAGGGACGCGATGGTGGCGGCGGCTATAGGCGGTTTCGTGGATTTTGATCGGTACTTAGGGTTTACGCCGGGGCTTCTTATAGGCGGCGAGGCTGGGAGGCGACCGGGAGGCCACCACTGCCCGGTCAGGCCCACAGCCGCCTAGGGATCTGGCCTCCTGGCTCGCCTCTCGTCTTGTCTTCGGATTAATGTGCCACGGTAAAATATGTAATGAGGCGAAGGGGGATGCCAAGGAGGCAGCCAGGGCAGGCAAACCCTAGCCAGGCGCGGGCTAGGGCTCACCCGCGCCTAGGGTGGGTTTGACCCCCCTGGCTGGCCTCCGGGGCTCCCCTCTGGTCTTCTTGTTCCCCACGGAAAGTAATTGACTTTTTCGTTTGTCCCGTCCAATTCCAAGAATATTTCTTTACTAACTTTTCTGAAACCAAAAAGAGCAGAAAACAGGCATCTGGCACTGTTGCAACTTGTTAATAGGTTAGTACCAGAAAATATGTAAAAAGCACCTCAAAGTGTAGACAAGTAAAGCAAAGTAGATACTAAACAAGCATGGAGCATAAAAATTATATATATACGTTTCCGAGGTATCAACATCCCCAAGCTTAACTCCTGCTCGTCCTCGAGTAGGTAAGTGATAAACAGAATAATTTTTTAGGTGAACATGCACCCTCACAATAAAGATCCAACCATTTTCAAGCATTGAAAGATGGGATCAAAGAACTCTAAACATGTGCATGAAAGAATGGAGTCCTAACAGTAGGACATAGTAACTATGCATGCAACATGACAAGATACAAACAAAGATCATGAATAACATGCATTGAAAAACGTTTGTTTGTTTCACATGCAGAAAACATAGCATAGTGTCAATCAGCTTGTCCCGCATAGAGTAGCAATTAAATGCATAGGACACCTGCAAAGTTCACAAGGGTGAATAGAAACAAGTAGAACAAGAACAAGTAATAACACAATATGCATCAATTAATAAGCTTTGGAACACTGCACACATAATGAAAACTATGCTCTCTTAATGGTGCCTAAAGGTAGAAGGTGGAGACTCAAATAATGGTGGAAGAAAGGCCTTTTTTATAAAGGAAGTAGGGATTACAAGTTTCAAAAGGAGCTTCCAAAAATTATGCTACTTGTTAGCTTTCAGCCCTCATTGCCCCTATAATAAGCATCTTGAAGTGGTCAAGGTTAAAGTGGCAAAGCTAGAGTATATGCTTGACGAAGTATAAGTTGGCAATCTCAAGTCCCTTGAATATGAGGGCTACACTGAAGGGTTTCGCGGCATAGTAAATCAAAATTTTCTACGGATGCGAACAGAGGGAAAGCCAAGATCTAATCTAGGAGATGCAATCAACGAGAGAGATTGGATTAGATCTTCATACCCTTGAAGATTCGCACGTGAGCGTTCGTCGGGCGTGGGTGATGTAGTCGTACTCGCTTCTCCTCCTCGCGATCCGATCCGATCTAGCACCACAAGTGGCGGTGCCTCCGTGAGATGCTGCGTGCGGCACCTCGGCGTCTCCTCCTTCCTCGGACCAGCGAGTATGGTGAAGAGATAGATTGGATCTACAACACGGCGTGGTGTATATGGTGGAGAATTTCTGCTGCGGGGCTTCGCCTACAAGCGGTCGGGAGGGAGAGGAAGGTAGCAAGGCTGCTAGGGATTGGAGGAAGGTGTGTGTGTGGGGAGGCGCACCACCCTCTATATATAGAGGCGTCCCTTGCCCTCCTCCAAGCCTATCTCTAGTTTAAACAATTTAAACTTTCCCTTATCTAGAAATCCTATCTCTAGTTTAAACAATTTAAACTCTCCCTTATCTAGAAATCCTATCTCTAGATTTAAACGATTTAAACTCTCCCTTATCTAGAAATTCTATCCCGAGATTTAAACGAGTCAAATCTCTCTAGAATCGGCTGGGCCCTATGGGGCCTTGTGCCCCTGGCCCAATGCGGCCAGGACACTCCCTCATAGGCCCATGCCCCTCCCGGAAGGTGGGGCCACGTTGGTCCCCTTAGGAAGGTTCTAAAGCTTCGGTACAATCGATTAACTTGGAACAATTTGAACTCCAAAAACTGCCTTTGCCTTATATGAATCTTATTCTCGGACCATTAGGAACCTCTCGTGATATCCGGATCCCATCGAGACTCGAACAAAAATTCATAAACCAATTATCAATCTATCCTAGCGTCGAGACACGTTAAGTGTGTGACCTGCGAGTTCGAGAATATCAGACATGATCTTCTATCAATAATCAACGGTGAGTGCAGGCACCCATATTGACTCCACACACATTCGCCGATGATCATATCGGATGAACCACGATGCGAGTTCAATCAATCCCATATATATATTCCCTTCATCTCGCGATATTTTACTTGCGAGATTCGATCGTCGGTACCATCATACCTAGTTCAATCTCGTTCACGGCAAGTACTTTACTCGTTCCGTAATCCGATATCACTTTGTGATTAACTCCTTAACCACATGCTTGCAGCGGTGTTGATATCGATTACCGAGTGGGCCGAAGTATATCTCTCCGACTTGGGAGGGACAAATTCCATCTCGATACATACAACCAAGATACTTTCCGATCACGAGAGACACCTTTATGATCACCCTCTCATAGGATGGCGTTTGATGACCTCAAAGCTTTCTTAGGTACAGGAGTTGCATTATCTCATGGTCTAAGGAATACAATATTTGACATAGGAAAAGCTTGCAAAGATGAACACGATGAAGCGATCTAATTGCTTAGTTTGGGTATGTCCATCATATCATTCTCCCAATGATATGATCTCATTATCAATTGACAACTCATGTCTATGGTTAGGAAACCTTAACCATCATTGATCAATGAGCTAGTCCTTAGGCGTACTAGGGACACGGTGTTGTTCACAAACCACACAAGTATTAATGTTTCCTCTTAATACAATTCTAGCATGGAATATAAACTTTATCATGAACAAAATTATAATAATAACATCTTTATTATTGCCTCTAGGGCATAATTCCAGATCTCCACTTGCACTAGAGTCAATAATCTAGTTTACATCGGCAACAATCTCACACCCATGGCGAGGTGTTGATCATGTTTTACACGTGGAAGAGGTTTAGTCAATGGATCTGCGACATTCGGATCCGTATGTACTTTGCTAATCTTGGATCTCCATACGCTATATAATCTCGGATTATATGAAACTTGCAGTTGATATGCTTGGTCTTTGGATGATATCTTGGTTCCTTAGCGAGTGCTATGGCGCGGTGTTGTCACACAATATCTCCGGTGGGTCCAATGCACTTGGAACCACGCCAAGCTCGATGATGAAGTTTACGATCCAAACTCCTTCACTTGGCCTTCTGCGGCAGCCATGTATTCGCTTCTCTGTAGATCCCGATCACGCTTTGCTTATGACTTCTCGACTCCGACTCCTCCATTCAAAATATAAGCGTATCACATGCGATTTGGAATCATCCTTGTCGGTGTCGAAACTAGCATCGGCGTAACCTTTTCGACAATTTGTTCATCACCCCATAGACTAAGAACATTTCTTTAGTTCTATTTAGGTACTTTAGGATGTTCTTCACGGTACATCGATGTTCCACTCTGGATCACTTTGATATCTGCTTTCGTCAAACTAAGAGCATTGGACACATCGGTCTAGTACGACATGGCATACATGATGGAACCTATGGCGAGGCATAAGGCACTTTGCTCATAGCTTCCTATCATTTACGTGGTGGACCTTTGAGCCTTGCTCAATATCTTACACGACAACATAGGCCTTTGAACCTTTCTTTGCCTTATCCATTACGAACCTTTTGAACTTTGTCTAGGTATGTACTGCGGCTTAAAGCTATCGGCGTCTTTGTCTATCTCTATAGATTTTGATGCCCAATATATAAGCAACTTCACCTAGGTCTTTCATTGAAAACACTTGTTCAAATAACTCTTCACATCGTTAAGCATGTTGATGTCATTTAGATAATCAATATGTCATCCACATATAGTACCGAAGCGTCACGAGCTCCCACTCACTTTCTTGTAGATACAAGCTTCGTAGCAATTTGGAACAAATCCAAAGCTCTTGATCACTTGATCAAAGCGAAGGTTCCAACTCCGAGATGCTTGCTTGATCCATAAATGGAGCAGCTGAAGTTTGCATACTTTACTAGCATCCTTAGGATCGACAAAACCTTGGGTTGCATCATATACAACTCTTCATCAATGTTGCCATTGAGGAAAGCGATCTTGACATCCATCGCCATATTTCATAATCATGAAGCGCAGCAATTGCTAATAAAATCCGAATGGACTTAAACATCGCTACGGAGAGAAAGTCTCATCGTAGTCAACACCTTGAACTTGTCGAAAACCTTTGCGACAAGCCGTGCTATAAACGGTAACATTACCATCGCGTCCGTTTTCTTCTTGAATATCCATTTGCACTCAACGGCCTTTCGGTCGCTAGGAGATCCACCAAAGTCCATACTTGGTTTTGCTCATGGATCCCAATTCGGTTCATGGCTTCGAGCCATTTCTCGAGTCTGGGCTCATCATCGCTTCCTCATAGTTCGTAGGTTCCTTGTCTTCTACCAACAAGGCAGTCGAGGCGAGTTCTTGCCGTACCACTCGGGAGGGGCCGCGACCTTGTCGACTGCGGCGTTCGATGCTTGACATCGTCAAGCTTCATGATCCTTGTCATTAGCTTCCTCTATTGTTGGTGCGGTGACCTTTGGAACAATTTCAGGTCTTGCGCTACTCTCAATTCAAGAGAAGGTTCAATAACCTCGTCTAGCTCTACTTTCCTCCCACTCACTTCTTTCGAGAGAAACTCCTTCTCAAGAAAGGAACCGTTCTTCGACAAACACTTTGCCTTGGTTCTATGATAGAAGGTATACCCAATAGTTTCCTTAGGGTATCCTATGAAGGCGCATTTCTCCGCTTTGGGTTCGAGCTTGTCGGCATCAACTTCTTGGCGTAAACCGCATCCCCAAACTTTAAGCGACAACTTAGGTTTAGCACCAAACCACAGTTCATACGGTGTCGTCTCAGCAGTTTAGATGGAGCCCTATTTAAAGTGAATGCAGCGGTTTCTAATGCATAACCCCAAAATGATAACGGCAAATCGGTAAGAGACATCATTGATCGGACCATATCTAATAGGGTTCGATTAAGCGTTCGAGACACACCATTGCGTTGTGGTGTTCGGTGGCGTGAGTTGTGAAACGATTCCACTTGCTTTAAGATCGTGAGAAAATCATAACTCAAATATTCACCTCCACGATCGGATCGTAGAAACTTAATCTTTACATTACGATGGTTCTCCACTTCATTACGAAATTCCTTGAACTTTTCAAATGTTTGATTTATGTTTCATTAAATAGATATACCCATATCTACTTAAGTCATCGGTAAAAGTGAGAAAATAGCGATATCCACGGCGTCGAAACACTCATCGGTCGCATACATCGGTATGTATGATTTCCAACAAGTCCGTTGCTCGCTCCATCATCTGGAGAGCGGGGTTTTGATCATCTTGCCCATGAGGCATGGTTCGCATGTGTCAAATGATTCAAAATCAAGAGACTCCAAAGTCCATCGAATGGAGTTTCTTCATCGCTTTACACCAATATGACCTGAGCAGCGATTGCCACAAATAAGTAGTATTATCACTATCTACTTTGCATCTCTTAGCCTCAATGTTATGGATGTGTGTTTCATCCCTTTAGATTTAGAAGAAATAAACCATTCACAAGGTGCATGACCATAAAATATGTTACTCATATAAATAGAACAACCATTATTCTCCGATTTAAATGAATAACCGTCTTGCAATAAACATGATCCGAAATAATGTTCATGCTCAGCATGGCACATAATAACATTTATTAAGGTTTAAAACTAATCCGAAGGTAAAACTAAGGAGGCGTGCGTGACCCATCACATCAACTCTTGATCCGTTGCCAGCGCATCGTCACCTCATCCCTCGCATGGCCGTCTATTTCGTAGCTCTGTTTGAGTTACAAATATTAGCAAGCTGACGGTATCAAATAACCATGCACTAGCGAGGGCTAGTAAGGAAAACATCAATAACATGTATATCAAATATACCTTTGATGGTGCCGACCTTCTTGTCCGCTAAGTACTTGGACGATTCGCTTCGGTGACCCTTGTCCTTGCAATAGAAGCACTCGGTGTCGGCTTAGGACGGACTGAGCTTCTTCTCGGCGAGGGCATTAAACGCCGCCGCCCTTCTTGAAGGGCTTCTTTGCTCCTTACCTTTCTTAAAGGAGGGCTTGTTGACCATCAACACATGATTATCCTTCTTGATGTCCACTTAGCGACCTTGACTTTGCGAAGAGCTCGGTGATCGTATCGATGGAACCAATCGATTATGAGTCACTACAAAACTTTTGTAGGCGGGAGGAGTGATTGCGAGAACCACATCAATCTTGAGCTCCTACGGAATCGTGCATTCCGGTTGCTCAAAGCGTTGAGTGTAGCCCGACATCTTTATGGCGTGCTCACTAGGAACTCCTTCCTCCATCTTGCGATTAAAGAACTTCTCGGAGATCTCATATCTCTCGAGCGGGCTTGAGTCGAAACATGGTTTTCGGCTCCTCGACAATCTCAAAGGGCAGGGATAGGTTTCAAAGCGATTTTGAAGCTCGGTTCCATAGCAAACAACATGGTGCTCTTAATCACACCATAATCATCTTTCTTGTGATGATAGACAACTTTCTCATCGGTAGCGATTGCGTGAGGGTCACCTAACGCTTTCCCAAGGACATAGTCCTTTTGTCCGCCAGACAGAATGATTCTTAGATTGCGGAACCAATTGGTGAAGTTAGACCCATTGTTTCTAAGCTTTTCTATCTCAGCAAAAATGTTGAAGTTGAAGTTGGTTTTGGCCATGTGATCTACAGTATTTGCAAGTACAATTTAGACTATGTTCATGATAAATAGTTCAACTTAATCAAATTACTAGATGAACTCCCACTAAATTCAACATCCCTCAAGTTGTTTAGTGAACACGATCCAAATTCACCACACCTAATCCGATCATCACGAGAAGAGATGTGGTTTCAATGGTGGACAACAAAGTGTCGATCATATCATTCATATGACTCATGCTTAACCTTTCGGTTCTTGTGTTCCGAGGCCATGTATACGTACATGCTAGGCTCGTCAAGCTAGACCCAAGTATTTCGCGTGTGCAAAAGCGGCTTGCACCCGTTGTATGTGGCGTAGAGTCTATAGCACCCGATCATCACGTGATGCTTGGACACGACGAACTTTATAGCAGTGCATACTTGGGAGAACAGTTTTATCTTGATCTTTAAGTGAGGAATCATCTTATAATGCTACCGTCGCGATCTAAGCATAATAAGATACATAAAGGATAAACATCACATTCATATAACTTTATGTGACATGGTATAGCCAATCCTCGCGCAATGATCTCCATCTTGTGCGTTCGGCATGATCTCCATCACTCCACCATGATTGCCTCCACCACGAATAGCAACTACAACTATTGCTAACTACTTAGCGATAAAGTAAAGCTAGTACATGGCGTATAAGAAGTTGACTCATGGTCATACACAATTATAAAGACAACCATATGGCTCCTTGGGTTGTGTACTCATCGACATGCAAGTCGTGAAACATTACAAAACATGATCATCGCATACAATATACACATCACATCTTGGGCCATACCATATCACGAAAACACTCCTGCAAAAACAAGTTAGGCGCCTCTACTTTGTTGTTGCATGTTTTACGTGGCTTATGGGAGTAGATGCTAAACGATTCTTACCTACGGAAAGCCACAACATTGATATTATGGTTGCAAACTCGGTGTTAATCCCATGACAACTATAGTGAGAGAAACGGCATCCACCAGCCGCATGTGTGGTACAAGCCACACGTCAAGTGCGAGCCGGTCTCATGACGGCGTCGCGTAAGGTTGGCCTGGACGCTTCAATCTCACTATCCGGCGTCATAAGAAGAACACAAACTAGAGGCTTGCAGAAAACATCAGCGCCCAACAACCATGTTGCGTTCTACTCGTGAAACACATCTACGCATAGATCTAGCTACGATACCCTTTGAAGGGTTTGGCGGCATAGTAAATCAAAATTTTCTACGGATGCGAATAGAGGAAAGCCAAGATCTAATCTAGGAGATGCAATCAACGAGAGATTAGATTAGATCTTCATACCCTTGAAGATTACGCCGCGGTGAGCGTTCGTCGAGCGTGGGTGATGTAGTCGTGCTGCGCTTCTCCTCCTCGCGATCCGATCCGATCTAGCACCACAAGTGGCGGTGCCTCCGTGAGATGCACACGTGCAGCACCTCGACGTCTCCTCCTTCCTCGCACCAGCGAGTATGGTGGAGAGATAGATTGGATCTACAACACGACGGCGTGGTGTATATGGTGGAGAATTTCTGCTGCAGGGCTTCGCCTACAAACAGTCGGGAGGGAGAGAGGAAGGTAGCAAGGCTGCTAGGGCTTGGAGGAAGGTGTGTGTGTGTGTAGGGGGGAGGGGGCGCACCACCCCTCTATATATAGGGGGGGCGGCCAGCCCTTGCCCCTCCTCCAAGCCTATCTCTAGTTTAAACAATTTAAACTTTCCTTTATCTAGAAATCCTATCTCTAGTTTAAACAATTTAAACTCTCCATTATCTAGAAATCCTATCTCTAGATTTAAACGATTTAAACTCTCCCTTATCTAGAAATTCTATCCCGAGATTTAAACGAGTCAAATCTCTCTAGAATCGGCTGGGCCCTATGGGGCCTTGTGCCCCTATTGTCGGCAGGACACTCCCTCATAGGCCCATGCCCCTCCCGGAAGGTGGGGCCACGTTGGTCCCCTTTAGGAAGGTTCTAAAGCTTCGGTACAATACCGATTAATCGGAACAATTCGAACTCCAAAAACTGCCTTGCCTTATATGAATCTTATTCTCGGACCATTAGGAACCTCTCGTGATATCCGGATCCCATCGAGACTCGAACAAAAATTCATAAACCAATTATCCAATCTATCCTAGCGTCGAGACACGTTAAGTGTGTGACCTGCGGGTTCGAGAATATGCGGACATGATCTTCTATCAATAATCAACAGCGAGTGCAGGCACCCATATTGACTCCCACACATTCATCGATGATCATATCGGATGAACCACGATGCGAGATTCAATCAATCCCATATATATATTCCCTTCGTCTCGCGATATTTTACTTGCCGAAATTCGATCGTCGATGCAGTCATACCTAGTTCAATCTCGTTCACGGCAAGTACTTTACTCGTTCGTAATCCGATATCACTTTGTGATTAACTCCTTAACCACATGCTTGCAAGCGGTGTCGATATCGATTACGAGTGGGCGAAGTATATCTCTCCTACTTGGGAGGGACAAATTCCATCTCGATACATACAACCCAGCAGATACTTTCCGATCACACGAGACACCTTTATGATCACCCTCTCATAGGATGGCGTTTGATGACCTCAAAGCTTTCTTCCGGTACCAGGAAGTTGCATTATCTCATGGTCTAAGGAATACAATATTTGACATAGGAAAAGCTTCGCAAAGATGAACACGATGAAACGATCTAATTGCTTCGCTTAGTTTGGGTCTGTCCATCATATCATTCTCCCAATGATATGATCTCATTATCAATTGACAACTCATGTCTATGGTTAGGAAACCTTAACCATCATTGATCAATGAGCTAGTCCTTAGAGGCGTACCAGGGACACGGTGTTGTTCACAAACCACACAAGTATTAATGTTTCCTCTTAATACAATTCTAGCATGGAATATAAACTTTATCATGAACAAGAATTATAATAATAACATCTTTATTATTGCCTCTAGGGCATAATTCCAACATACACCTCATGGATACTCAACTTAGGGCCCAAGCAAGTTCTTATCACTGTAAGTATTTACATATCATTGAGAACCACCAACGGGGTACCCCTTGCACATGGTACAGGAGCTCTCCCATAACCAAAATGACAAGGAAAGCAGACAATGAGCATCTCAGCAATCTTTTTATTTACAATATGCATAGCTTTTTATTGAGGATGCTTCATAGATAGCTCACTATGGTGATGCTGCAAGTTTCCACCATGATTAGGCATGGCTTAGACTAGTGGCCCAGGCGTTTCTCTAACACATAATACAAACTCCAAGGACTTACAAGTCCCCACTTCATTTCACACCGGTAACATCCATAGACAAAAGAGCATGATATCAACTGAGTACAAAAGTACAAGTGCAATGTTGAAAACGTTCCCCATGACAGCACGATTCTGCTAATCTCAACTTATAAGTTCAAGCATATACAACAAAGTTGTCACAATGGTTCAAGATTATTAGGGGCAAAGAATAAAATGTACGATCAAGTTCGCGAGGGCTTCAATCACTAAGTTTTCACATAACAAAATAGTTTTTAATTGGAAGATAGTTGAAAACAAGAATATACTTGGAATGGTGTAACACACCATGCATAGGAGTTTATAGTGGACACTTTGGAATAACTTGGTTTCTTGGGAGTTGGAAGCATGAGTAGAACTTACTCATACAAGTGAAGGCTAGCAAAAGACTAGGAGAAACCAACTAAGAGAGCATAATGGCCATAATCATGCAATGCAACAAAGCATATTACTCAAAGCAAAGAGTGGTACTACAAGTCAAGGAATAAATGATCATAAAGGCTAATGGTGACTTGTCATAGTCATAACATGGTGTAAGCATGTGCCAAGTCAACCCAAGCAAATCATCAAAGGAGAATACCACAATACTATGATTTTGCATGCTAAAACAACGCATAATTTCTTCAAGGCACACTAAACAATCCCAATTGTTTGGAACAAGACATGCTACATCAATAATCACTAAGCATAATGCTAAAACAACACCTAGCATGTCATTCTAAAGTCTAAGTCATAGTCAATGCAAGCTCCTCTTTCATTTCAAGCAAGAACTTACTACTCCTTTCCAACACCAAGCAAACTTATTTGCAAAACAACACAGTGAGAACGGGGGTCCAAACTACTTTATTCAAACAAACTAAAAAACCTAAGCAAAGCAAACAAAAACTAAGACGCTCCAAGAACAACTCAACTGTGCATGAAACAATAAAAGTGAAGTGTCTAGACAGACCTGAGCTTTTTATTGATAATTGAGATTCATGGGCATCCCCAAGATTTGACGCTTGTACTTCTTGATATTTCTTGGGGTGACACCATGGTGGCATCCCCAAGATTTAGATTTTGTCCATTCTTCATCTCATTACATCATTCTCTGTCTACACCTGAAATTTTCCCTTCATACAAAACTTCACACAATCTTCATTAGCAACATTAGTTTATTCAAAATATATTAGACCACTTGGCAAAGCTTTGGAACAGCAAGACTTTTCACAAAAAACACAAGCTAATGTAGCAAATCCTTCAAAAAGCTCAATTTACCTGAAGAGAACTCAAAAAGGAATCAATAAGAAGCAAATGCAAATAATGGCAGAATTCTGTCAAAATAGACCACCAGGTAGAAACAGATTTTTTCGAACATCTTCTGTTGCTCAAATCAAAAATTGTTGAACTAATGAAAGTTATCTAACATACTGGTGGATTTATTCGTAAATTTTGAGCTCAATATGAGTTACAGAGACTCCTCACGAATTTGTTTGGTGGAGGACAGAAATCTGTTTCGGGACAACAACTCCCCAAATCTTACTTTCCTCTCATTACAGGTCATTATTGGCATAAAAAGCAAACACAAAGGATAAGGAGAGGTCATTACTGAAGTAATAACTTCCAAGACTCAAGAAAACTCTTGGGTTATCTCCCAACAAGTACTTTTCTTTAACGCCTTTAAGTTAGACATAGAAAGTTTGAGAAGATGCTCTCATAAGAATTATGAATTGAAGTCAAAGAGAGAATCAAGAGGCAAATTCAAAACACATTTAAGTCTAACCCACTTCCTATGCATAGGAATCTTGTGAGAAAATAAATCAAAAAAGCACATAGTAACAAGAATGGGAAAACAAAACAAGTGCAACTTCAAGATTTTCAACATAAAGAGGGAAAACTTAATATTGTTGAGATACATAAGACCATGTTTCCCTCTCTTATAATAACTTTCAGTAGCATCACGAATAAACTCAATAATATAACTATCACATAAAGCAGGCTTTTCATGATCTACAAACACATAATTTCTATCAAGCTCAAAAATAGTGGGACTAAAACCTTCACATGTTTTACCCAAAGTAGATATTTCAAAAGGATCCACAGGAACATAACATTCATCCTCCTTTGGTAAGTATGGGGGACAATCAAATAATGTAAGAGGTAAAGAGTTACTCTCATTATAAGGTAGGCATGGGTAGATCCATTCCTCCTCCTTTCGTTCATCACTCTCCTCCTCCTTTTCATCTAATGAGCTTCCAGTTTCAATAATTTCTTCTTCCATAGGTTCCTGCAAGGCATTAGTCTCTTCCATTTGTGGAAAGCATCTATTAAAATATTAAAGAATATAGCCATTTGCTTCCTTGTAATTATCAAAGCAGAATTTAAGTATCTCATAAACCTCATGTTCATAAGGTGCATCATCAGTATTTTCAAGCAAACTAGCAAGTTCAAATGCACCTTGAAAGCAATAAATTCTTCAATTTGTTCCATGTCATAAATGTCATAATTTCCCTTAACATAAGAAGATATGGTAACATTATCATTATACTCACATTGGAAGGTTAGGTGTTTATACCTCCTGCAGCAACACGATTTATCAAAGCAATAAGTAACATTATAAGTAGATCACACGTCTCTAGCAATAGTATTCAGCTTATCAATTTGTTTCATAAGTGTTTCCCTTTTTGTGACAAACGGTATTACTTATAATAATATTTTTGTTCTTCCGTGAACCCACCTTTCCAGTAAGAACTAGTTTCAAAGAAATCATCCATTGATAGAAAGCATGACCAAGCAAGGCAAAAATAGACCAGCAACTAGAGTAGGAACTAATTTTTTTGTGTTTTTAAAGAGGCAAACAAAACCAAGCAAAAGAAACAAAGCAAACTAAAAAACAAAGTAAAGAGAAAGGAAGTGAAGGACTCCCCTTGTGAAGACGTCCTTGGCCTCCCGCAGGCGCAGAAAACTTGTTGATCTTGTTGTGAGGGCGAGGCGCTTCATTGGAAACCCAAGATCAAGGTGTGAAGCAGCAAGTCTTCCCTCGGTAGAGACCGAGGTTATCGAACCAGAAGGAGGAAAGAAACGTCACACAAGTGTTGGAAGCAACGTGGAGACCTGCACAAACTCAAGACTTTGTCCCAGCGAATCGGTGAGGTTGTCAAGCTCACGGTTTCTTGTAACAAAGGATTAAGCGTATGGTGTGGAAGGTAATGGTTTGCAACAAGCAGTATGATGGAGGATGTATTGACGGTAAAGATTGGACCGGGTTCCATAGTTCACTAGAGGTGATCTTCTTAGATAAACAACATGGCATAAAGGGTAAACAAATTACAGCAGGGCAATTGACATGAACTGAGCAAGGTATAACAATGCAATTACTAGTCAAAAAGATCCTATGAGATTCGATTGGGCAATACAACAAGATACATAGATCGCCATCCAACTGCATCTATGACTGAGCGTCCACCTTGAGTTATCATAGAACCCCTTGGTATTAAGTTGCAAGCAACAGACAACCTGCTTTAAGCAAAGTTTGTAAGGTAAATAGTCCACATGTTCCATGAACAAGAGACATTGTTTCTCCTAGTAGAAACAACACATCTACAACCGAAGATATTTCTGTCACTTTCCTTGGAAACTAGAGGCATGAACCCACTATCAAGCATAAATACTCCCTCTTGGAGTCACTAGCAACTACTTAGACAAGATAACCACTAGCAACGGAGAGCATGCAAGATCACAAACAACACAGACATGATAGAATAATAAAGACAAAACCATTAATCAAACTAACATAATAATCTCAATATCCATCGGATCCCCGCAAACACAACATGCATGATTACAAATAGATTAGATCTTGATCATGAACGGAGCTCACAAGATCTATACATGAAAGCATAAAGGAGGAGATACAACCATCTAGATACTACATGGACCCATAGTCCAAGGTGGAAATACTCACAAATCATACTGGAGAGAAGGCCTCCAGGATGATCTCCCCTCTGGGAAGAGCTTCAGATCCCCCCGATCTAGGGACGATGGTGGTGGCGGCTACAAACAGTTTCGTGGATTTTTGATCGGGTACCCAGGGTTTTCTGCATCAGGGGCTTCTTATAGACGAAGGGGGAGGCCTGTTGGAATTATGCCCTAGAGGCAATAATAAAGATGTTATTATTATAATTCTTGTTCATGATAATGTTTATATTCCATGCTAGAATTGTATTAAGCGGAAACTTTAATACTTGTGTGGTTTGTGAACAACACCGTGTCCCTAGTACGCCTCTATGGACTAGCTCATTGATCAATGATGGTTAAGGTTTCCTAACCATAGACATGAGTTGTCAATTGATAATGAGATCATATCATTGGGAGAATGATATGATGGACATACCCAAACTAAGCGAAGCAATTAGATCGTGTCATCGTGTTTGTCTTTGCGAAGCTTTTCTTATGTCAAATATTGTATTCCTTAGACCATGATATAATACAACTCCACAGTATCGGAAGAAAGCTTTGAGGTCATGAAACGTCATCCTATGAGAGGTGATCATAAAGGTGTCTCTCGGTGATCGGAAAGTATCATTGGGTTGTATGTATCGAGATGGGATTTATCCTCCCAAGTCGGAGAGATATACTTGGGCCCACTTTCGTGTCGATATCAACACCGCTTGCAAGCATGTGGTTAAGGAGTTAATCACAAAGTGATATCGGATTCTGAGCAGTAAAGTACTTCTTGTGACGAGATTGAACTAGGTATGGCCATGCAAGCGATCGAATCTCGCAAGTAAAATATCGCGAGCGAAGGAATATATATATATGGGATTGATTGAATCCTGGCATCGTGGTTCATCCGATATGATCATCGATGAATGTGTAGAGTCAATATGGGTTTCCGGACCCATTGTTGATTATTGATAGAATATCATATGCATATTCTCGAACCCGAGGTCACACATAACGTGTCTCGGCGCTAGGATAGATTGGATAATTGGTTTATGAGTTTTGTTGAGTCTCGGATGGGATCCGAGACATCACGAGAGGTTCGGAGGGTGGTCAGAATAAGATTCATATAAAGGCATGCAGTTTTGGAGTTGGAATTGTTCAAGGTTAATCGGTATTGTCTGGAAGCTTCTAGAACCTTAGGAAGGGAACGTGGCCCCACCTTCGGGAGGGCATGGGCCTATGAGAGTGCCTGGCCGCATTGGGCAGGCACAAAACCCCATAGGGCCCAGCCGGCCAAGAGGGTTTAAACTCTAAATAGAGCTTCTAGAAAGGGGGGGTTCCTTGCCCCCCACTCCTCCTCCTTGGCCGCCGGCCTTGGCTTGGGGGAGGGGGCTATGGTTGCCGCCCCACCCCTCTATATAAAGAGGGCTGGGGGCGCACCACCCCCCACACCTTCCCCTCCAACCCTAGCCGCCCTGCTGCCCTCTTCTCTCCCTCCCGACTGCTTGTAGGCGAAGCCCTGCTGCAGAAATTTGTAGGGGTTCGTAGCATGGAAAACAAAAAATTTCTATCGCATACAAACAAACAATCCAAGATATATCTACTAGATTGTAGCAACGAGTCGATAGAGGAACTCACCCTCGAAGATTCCAAAGCGGTTAACGAGAGCAGATTCTCGTGGGTGATGTAGTCGTACACTTGCCGATCTCAAGATCGTGAGCGATCCTTCCGCGATGCGTTCGGCGCTCATGATCGGTCACACGTTCGGTACTCAAAGACCTTCCTCTCCTTGTTCCAAGGTGACGGAGGTTGTAGCACTCTCCTCGCGATTCCGGCCTGACGGCGTGGTACAGGAAGTAGAGGAGATCTCGCAGGCCGCTTAGCCGGAGCGAGTATGGTGGAGTATGAGAGAGCTTTAGTGGTCTAGGGTTTAGACACACCAATTAGAAGGCTCTAAACCGAAGGCTAGGGTAATTAGAAGCTCTAAACCAAAACGGCTCTAAACCGGAGGCTTTGGCTAGGGTTTAGATTAGAGGATAGGAACTTGTGTGTCTAGAGGAGGAGGCCCTGCCCCTCCTTTTATGGGTGGAGAGGGCCGGCGACCAAGGGGAGGGAGGGGAGTCCCTCCCCAACTCGGCCTAGGTGGTGCGCCGGCTTGGAGAGGAGAGACTCCTCCCCCAAGTCGGTTTCAACCTCCTCTTGCTTGTTTCCCTCAGTTTCCTGTTTTAGCCGTTTGACTTTAAAACTGGCCATTTGACTTTTCAGTTTTAGGATTCAATTTAATCCTTTATTTGGAACAGCGAGAACACTTAGTACATGATGCAATCATTTCAATATGTAATGACGCATTCATGTACCCCTTCCCCGGTCTTGGGACATTAGGAACCTTCTAGAACATTCCCGATGAAAACACCGGAATCATTCCCGAACTCCGAAACGGGACATTCCTTATATGAATCTTATTTTCCGGACCATTCCGGATCACCTCGTGATATCCCGGATCCCATCCAAGACTCCGAACAACATTCGGTCTCTTTCTCATAATACCATAACTACTCAAACAACGTCGAATCCTTAAGTGTGTCTCCCTACGGTTCGTGAATTATGCGGACATGATCGATACACTTCTCCGAACAATAACCAATAGAGGAATCTGGAAATTCATATGGCTCCCACATATTTCTACGATTACTTTGCGATCGAATGAACCACTTACATACGATACCAATTTCCCTTTGTCTCACGATAGTTTACTTATCCGAGGTTATGATCGTCGGTATCTCTGCATACCTAGTTCAACCTCGTTCGATAAGTACTCTTTTCGTTCGTGATATGTGATCCCTTGTGAGCCAGTCACATGCTTGCAAGCTAATTGGATGACATTTCACCGAGAGGGCCCAGAGTATATCTATCCGTCATATGGATGGACAAATCCTACTCTTGATCCATGTGTTTCAACCAATACTTTCTGAACACTCAATGCCATCTTTATAGCCACCCTATTATGGTGTGGTGTTTGATGACATCAAAGCATCCATCCGGAAAAGGTGATATGCATGATCTCATGGTCGAAGGAATTAGGTTACTATGTATCAGAAAGCATATAGAAATTGAACTATTGAAATGACTTGATCTTTATGCTACGCTTATCTATAGGAGTATGTCCATCACATTATTCTCCTAATGATATGATCACATTGTTAATAACATCTCTATGTTCATGATCGAAACCATGATCATATATTAACCAACAAGCTAGTTTAACAAGAGGCTTTACTAGGGACTCTTATTTTAGTTTACAAATCACACAAGTATTAATGTTTCGGTTAATACAATTATAGCATGGTATGTAAATATTTATCATAAGTGTGAAGATATGATAATAACCACTTTATTATTGCCTCTTGGGCATATCTCCAGTCTCCCACTTGCACTAGAGTCAATAATCTAGTTTCAAACCTTTGTGTTTTCAACACCTATGGCTTTCGGTGTTGTATGTACACGATTGCTAGCGGTCAACTGATCTCGGATCGACACTTCAGTCCGTGTGTAATTGCATGTCTTTGCGTCCCTACGCATCACTCATTCTCTAATGAGATGGCTTCGTACAAATTTGGTCCTTTGGTGTGACCTTTAGTTCTTTGGGGTTAAAACATGTTGATAATATTGTCATATAATATATCTTCATAGTATTATCCCGCTGTGAACTACACCTAGTTTGATAACAAACTACTTGACACAAATGCCCTCTTTAGCTGCTATTATAGCAGTCATATACTTAGCCTTTTTGTTTTAGTATCTGTCACAATGTCTTAACTTTGGAACTCATCCAAATCCATTATGGAACTCACTTTCCATTATATTGTGCCACCCTTAGTTTAGATTGAGATAAACTTAATTTGTACTTTGTGACAAAGCTAGTATCAATGTACTACTTTTACAATGAACTAACCATCTATTTGTCACTTCTACAAATATTATACTCTTAGTTCTTCCAAAAGATCATAAGAATATCCTTACTATTGTCCAATGATCATCTTATGAATCATTCTGGTATATGCTCACAACATTTAGAGCATAGGACATATCTGGATTTGTACATATCACAAAGATGATTTATATAAATACTCTTTGTGATTTCATACATCAAGTATCAAGCTATACTTGATTATTTGTTTCACTTTACCAAATGTCAATACACTTGAATATATCATCAACATTGAACTCATTCAATCCTTTCTGTGCGACAAGAACCTCTCTTGTAGTTTCTATATTGAACTCATTCAATATCTTATCTATGTATACAGCACAACCATATTAGCGTCTATTGATGCCAAATATTTGGGTTTTGCCTAAGTCTTTCATCGGGATGAAATTCTTAATATGTGTTAATAAAAGATACATTATTTCCAATCAACAATATGTCTTTCACATAATGTATTAGAAACATGTCTTAGCACTCCCACTTAATTTCTTGCAAATGCAAGCATCTTCATCGTCTCTAATGAACTTTTAAACTCCTTTAACAGTTTCATCACAGTGAAGATTCCAACTCCGCGATGCTCACTTTAACCATTGAAGTTTGCATATGCTTTTAGAATCCTTTGAATTAACAAAACCCTATGGACCGTGTTATGCACATGTCCTAGGTAACGATTCTATTAGAAGAACTTGTTTTGTTTATTCAACTACCATATAACAAATTATATGTAGTGGTTGCTACATTAATCCGTCTAGACTAAATATCACTATGAAAGATCAAATCCTGTCATAGTCAACCTTTGAACATTTTGCGAACTCCTTCCCAACATGTCGACTATTTCATAGATGTGAAACATCCATGTCTATTTCTTTATAGATCCAAATACGACTGTAAGGTCTTGTACCTTCCCAGAGGGTCTTTCAAGTTCAAATCTTGATCTCTCGTATATGGAACTATCACGGATTTTATGGCTTCAAGCCATTTTACGGAGTCAGGGCCCATCATCGCTTCTTTGCATGTAGTACGTTCATTATTCTCAAATAATGATTCAACCCTCAAATCTTGGTATTTGATTGTTTACTCGACCTACTTGGTTCAACAGAAACTTTGACCTTCATAACCACAACCTTTGAGGCATGTGAGCCATGAGCATTGTTCGCCTCGGAACACTTTTAGGTCTTTGCAACTCTGCACCTATAGCTAAGGTTCTTTTAACCTTATCAAAGTTCTATTGTCCTCCCACTTAACTTTTCACGAAAATTCCTTCTAAAAGAAACTTGACGTTCTAAGTGACAAACACTTTTGTCTCCGGTGTTATGGAGGAATACTTAACAAAGACAGGTTCATCCGACTTTGGTTGCAAACATCTTTCTTATGCATAGCATACCAATGTTTAAGAAAGGACAACTTGGGTTTTATCCCAAACCATAACATATGGTGTCATTTCAACGGATTATGATGGAGCTCTTTTTAGTGGAAAAATGGTAATCTCTAAAGCTTTTAATCTTTAAAATATAATGGCAGTTTTATGAATTACACCTTCGATCTTACCATGTCAAACAAGGTTTAATTACATATCTCGAACGCTCCATACTCTTATGGTGTTTCGGGAAATGCAAATCCACGGAACGGTTCCATAAATCTTAGGTATTATTCTAAACTTTGTAACTCAAATACCTTCCTTTATGATCTTTATCATAAACTGTTTATATTCTTGTTACAATGATTTTGCACTTCATCTTGAAAGTCTTTGAACTTTTCAAATGTTTCATACTTCATCCATTTTAAGTAAATATTCATATATTCACTCAAATTTTCGGAGAAAGCATATGAAGTTGAAATCCATCGCTCTTGACTACATATAATGGACTTCGTACAACAATATGTACAAGTTCCAATAATCTAGTCATTCGTTCCCTTTTTGGCCTATGAACGAAGTTTTAATTATCTCTAGGAAAGTTTCACAAGCGTCATTTGATCAAAATCAAAAAGACTCTAAAATTCCATCCACATGGAGTTTCTTCATGTTTTCTTTCCAATATAATTTAAACGGCGATGTCACTTCCTAAGTGATCTTTCAATCAATTTGTCTTTCGACATTTTTAGCACAAGTTTTATGGATGTGATTTCTCCAACGAGATTTGTGAATCATCCATCTTTTATAGATTCTGGCAATTATTTGAACAACCCTTTTGTTCTCATAATACTGATAAAACAAATCTTTGAAGGCAAGCTTTGATGTTTAATGAGCAACACAATAACCCTTTATTTGTTCTCGATGAACATCATCACATATTCTTTGCTAGTTACTTAGGCCATTGTAGTTCATGAATTGTGTTGTTTCGTGACGATTCACACCAACAAATTCAGTATCAAATACTTGAGAACCACATTGTTTAATAAGCAAAGAATATAGCCATAACATGTATATCATCTATATACTTAATGAACAATTCTAGTCTTTTCCTTTACGCCATATACTTATGAGATTTTCTTTCAATATTTCCTTTTACATTTGAAAGAATCTATCAACATCAATAGTGGAGTCATACATATGACACATAGTCCAAAACATGTATAGTTAAATACCAATGTCTTTGGACTTGCACTTTGAAGTAGATCACCATCATCAAATGTTTGGTGTTCTTTCAAATTCCTTTATTTAGTAATCTCTTGGTGTAGTAAACATTTTACCTACACCAAATATTCATCCTTATCATGGAATCGTCCATGATCAAACTACCTTTAGCTTATAACGATGAATTACGAGTATAATGTTGCTATCCAAAACCTTTTGGAGGATTAGGACAACAAGTGTCTACAACCCTTTGCAAATTCTCATCAAAATATGAGAACATGAACTTTGCCATATTATACTCTATCATGTTGCAACCAAAACTTCGTTTCGAGATATCACAATATCTTCCACACATCATGGTTTCAAACAACTCTTTCAGATCCTAGATAACCTTGATATTAAGAGAATCCTTTGAATATCAAGAATCATGGAGACAAACATGATACTTATATACTAACACTTGGAATTGTTACTCTTGATTTAATACTAATTATTAAACTTCATGGAGTAGGAACTTCGAGAAAGTTTGCAATAGGACTTTTAAACTTTAGATTAACACTTCAAAACAATACGATACCAGTTAGTAAAGTAACTAACCGAATTCTATAGTTCTATCATCTCAATTATAACTAAGCGCAAGGTGGTAAGCGGATGCCAATGACTACAACTATGCAAATTCACTTTGATTTAGTTTATGATAAATTGAGTTCTAATTAATAATTAAATTAATCTAGGTGAACTCCCACTCAAAACAATATCCCTCACATTGTTTTAGTGATCACACGAACCAAATCCACCACATCAAAACCGATCATCACGAGAGTTGATATAGCTTCAATGGCGAACAATCAACATGTTCATCATATCTACTATATGACCCATGCTCTACCTTTCGGTAATCCGTGTTCCTGAGGCCATGTCTGTACATGCTAGGCTCGACAAGATCAAACCTTAGTTTCCGCATAAGCAAATCTGGCTTGCTCACGTTGTATACACTTGTAGAATCTAACACACCCGATCATCACGTGGTGCTTCGAAACAACAAGCTTTAGCAACGGTGCTAACTAAGGGTGAACACTTTATGACTTGAAATTCATGTGCATGAGGGATCATCTTATAATGCTACCGCTGCCTACTAAGCAATACAAGATGCATAAAGGATTAACATCACATGCAATTCATAATATGTGATATGATATGGCCTTTCTTCTTTGTGCTTCCGATCTCCATCTTCAAGCACGAACATGATCTCCATCATTACCGACATTGCATCAAGGTCAATGATGCTTCTCCATGGTTGTCGTCCACCGGCTTCAACTATTACAACTACTTTGAATAGACACGCGGGTCTTAACAGAAATTAAAGACAACCATATGGCTCCTGCCGGTTGCCGACTTACAATAAGGAACATTGCATACATCATATATAATCACAATCATGGCCATATCACATCACTGCACACCCCTGCAAAACAAAGTTAGACGCCTCTACTTTCTTTGCATATTTTACGTGGTTTGGGGCTTTCGATAAGTGTCGTTCTAACTTACGAACAAGAACCACAACATTGATACTACTATTGTTAATCACCCGTTGTAAATTGGATCTTAACTATGCTAGGAGAAACAGGCACCCACAAAGCCACTTATGCAATACAAGTTGCATGTCAAGCGTGGAGCAAGTCTCATGAACGATGTCATGTAAGTTTAGCCCGGGCCGCTTCATCCCAACATACCGCAAGATTCAAAGTACACAAGAAGCAATCGACAATAAAAGCATCAATGCCCACAATGACCATTGTGTTCTACTCGTGCAACAGATCTACATATAGACACGGCTCGATACCCCGTAGGGGTTCGTAGCATGAAAAACAAAAATTTCTATCGCATACAAACAAACAAGCCAAGATCTATCTACTAGATTGTAGCAACGAGTCGATAGAGGAACTCACCTCGAAGATTCCAAAGCGGTTAACGAGCAGATTCTCGTGGGTGATGTAGTCGTACACTTGCCGATCTCAAGATCGTGTGAAGCGATCCTTCCGGCGCTGCGTTAAGCGGCGCTCATGATCGGTCACGTTCGGTACTCGACGAAGACCTTCCTCTCCCTTGTTCCAAAGAAGCGGAGGTTGTAGAACTCTCCTCGCGATTCTGTGGCGTGGTACAGGAAGTAGAGGGAGATCTCATGAGCTTCGCCTTAAGCGGGCGAGTATGGTGGAGTATGAGAGAGATTTAGTGGTCTAGGGTTTAGACACACCAATTAGAAGGCTCTAAACCAATGCTAGGGCAATTAGAAGCTCTAAACCAAAACGGCTCTAAACCGGGAGGCTTTGGCTAGGGTTTAGATTAGAGGATAGGAACTTGTGTGTCAGAGGAGGCCCCGCCCTTTTATGGGTGGAGAGGGCGTGCCAAGGGAGGGAGGAGTCCCTCCCCAACTCCAGCCTAGGTGGTGCGAAGCTTGGAGAGGACTCCTCCCCAAGTCGGTTTCAACCTCCTCTTGCTTGTTTCCTCGTTTCTGTTTTAGCCGTTTGACTTTCAAATGGCCATTTGACTTTTCAGTTTAGGATTCAATTTAATCCTTTATTTGGAACAGCGAACACTTAGTACATGATGCAATCATTCCAATATGTAATGACACATTCATGTACCCTTCCCCCAGTGCGGACATTAGAACCTTCTAGAACATTCGATGAAAACACGAGAATCATTCCCGAACTCAAACGGGACTTTCCTTATATGAATCTTATTTTCGGACCATTCGGATCACCTCGTGATATCCGGATCCCATCCGAGACTCCGAACAACATTCGGTCTCTTTCTCATAATACCATAACTACTCAAACAACGTCGAATCCTTAAGTGTGTCTCCCTACGGTTCGTGAATTATGCGGACATGATCGAGACACTTCTTCGAACAATAACCAATAGAGGAATCTGTAAATTCATATGTCTCCCACATATTTCTACGATTACTTTGCGATCGAATGAACCACTTACATACGATACCAATTACCCTTTGTCTCACGATAGTTTACTTATCCGAGGTTATGATCGTCGGTATCTCGCATACCTAGTTCAACCTCAATTCTTGATAAGTACTCTTTTCTCGTTCCCGTGATATGTGATCCCTTGTGAGCCAGTCACATGCTTGCAAGCTAATTGGATGAAATTTCACCGAGAGGGCCCAGAGTATATCTATCCGTCATATGGATGGACAAATCCCACTCTTGATCCATGTGTTTCAACCAATACTTTCTGAACACTCAATGCCATCTTTATAGCCACCCTGTTACGGTGTGGTGTTTGATGACATCAAAGCATCCATCCGGAAAAGGTGATATGCATGATCTCATGGTCGAAGGAATTAGGTTACTATGTATCAGAAAGTAGATAGCAATTGAACTATTGAAATGACTTGATCTTTATGCTACGCTTATCTATAGGAGTATGTCCATCACATCATTCTCCTAATGATATGATCCTGTTGTTAATAACATCTCTATGTTCATGATCAGGAAACCATGATCATATATTAACCAACAAGCTAGTTTAACAAGAGGCTTTACTAGGGACTCTTATTTTAGTTTACAAATCACACAAGTATTAATGTTTCCGGTTAATACAATTATAGCATGGTATGTAAATATTTATCATAAGTGTGAAGATATGATAATAACCACTTTATTATTGCCTCTTGGGCATATCTCCAACAAAATTCTCCACCATATACACCACGCCGTCGTGTTGTAGATCCAATCCGTCTCTACACCATACTTGCTGGTCCGAGGAAGGAGGAGACGTCGAGGTGCTGCACGTGTGCATCTCACGGAGGCACCGCCACTTGTGGTGCTAGATCGGATCGGATCGCGAGGAGGAGAAGCGAGTACGACTACATCACCCACGTTCCGACAAACGTTCCGCTGTGCGAATCTTCAAGGGTATGAAGATCTAATCCAATCTCTCTCGTTGTTTGCATCTCCTAGATTAGATCTTGGCTTTCCCTCTGTTCGCATCCGTAGAAAATTTTGATTTACTATGCCGCGAAACCCTTCAGTGGTATCAGAGCTAGATCTATACGTAGATGTGTTTCACGAGTAGAACGCAACATGGTTGTTGCGGGCGTTGATGTTTTCTGTTGCAAGCCTCTTGTTTGTGTTCTTCTTATGACGCGGGATAGTGAGATTGAAGCGGTCCAGGCCAACCTTACGCGACGTCGTTCGCGAGACCGGCTCTGCACTTGACGTGTGGCTTGTTCCACACATGCGGTGGTGGATGTCGGTTTCTCTCACTATAGTTGTGATGGGATTAACACGGAGTTCGCAACAATAATATCACCGTTGTGGATTTCGTAGGTAAGAATCGTTCTTAGCATGCTACTCCCATAAGCCACGTAAAACATGCAACAGCAAAGTAGAGGCGTCTAACTTGTTTTTGCAGGGAGTGTCTTCTGTGATATGGTATGGCCCAAGATGTGATGTGTATAATGTATGCGATGATCATGTTTTGTAATGTTTCACGACTTGCATGTCGATGAGTACACAACCGGCAGGAGCCATATGGTTGTCTTTATAATTGTGTATGACCTGTGTGTCAACTTCTTATACGCCATGTAATAGTTTCACTTTATCGCTAAGTAGTTAGCAATAGTTGTAGTTGCTATTCGTGGTGGAGGCAATCATGGTGGAGTGATGGAGATCATTCCGGCACGCACAGAATGGAGATCATTGCGCGAAGATTGGCTATACCATGTCACATAAAGTTATATGCATGTGATGTTTATCCTTTTATGTATCTTATTATGCTTAGATCGCGACGGTAGAATTATAAGATGATTCCTCAATTAAAGATCAAGATAAAAACTGTGTTCTCCCCAAGTATGCACCATTGCGAAAGTTCGTCGTGTCCAAGCATCACGTGATGATCGGGTGCTATAGAATCTACGCTCACATACAACGGGTGCAAGCCAGTTTTGCTGTGAAATACTTGGGTATAACTTGACGAGCCTAGCATGTACAGACATGGCCTCGAAACACATGAACCGAAAGGTTAAGCATGAGTCATATGAATGATATGATCGACACTTCGTTGTCCACCATCGAAACCACATCTCTTCTCGTGAAGATCGGATTAGGTGTGGTGAATTTGGATCGTGTTCACTAAACAACTTGAGGGATGTTGAATTTAGTGGGAGTTCATCTAGTAATTTGATTAAAAGTTGAACTAGTTTTCATGAACATAGTCTAATTTGTACTTGCAAATATTGTAGATCAAATGGCTAAGTCCAACTTCAACTTCAACGTTTTTGCTGAGAAGGAAAAGCTTAGAAACAATGGGTCTAACTTCACCAATTGGTTCGCAATCTAAGAATCATTCTCTCTGGCGGTCAAAGGACTATGTCCTTGGAAAGCGTTAGGTGACCCCGCTGCAATGCTTGGCTGATGAGAAAGCTGTCTCATCAAGAAAGATGATTATGGTGTGATTAAGAGCACCATGTTGTTTGCTATGGAATCGGAACTTCAAAATCGTTTTGAAGACTATCCCGGGCCCTTTGAGATTCTCGAAGAGCTGAAAACCATGTTTCAGACTTAGGCCCGTTCTGAGAGATATGAGATCTCTGAGAAGTTCTTTAACTGCAAGATGGAGGAAGGGAGTTCCGTTTGTGAGCACGCCATTAAGATGACGGGCTAGACTCAACGCCTTGAGCAACTGGAATGCACGATTCCAGAGGATCTCAAGATTGACAGGGTTCTTCAATCACTCCCTCCCAGCTACAAAAGTTTTGTAGTGACTCACAATCAGATTGGTTCCACTGATACGATCACCAAGCTCTTCGCAAAGCTGAAGGCCGCGGAAGTGGACATCAAAAAGGATAATCATGTGTTGATGGTCAACAAGCCCACCTTCAAGAAATGTAAGGGAGCAAAGAAGCCCTTCAAGAAGGGCGGTGGAAAGCGCACTGCCCCTGCTGAGAAGAAGCTCAAGTATGGTCCTAAGCCGGACACTGAGTGCTTCTATTGCAAGGACAAGGGTCACTGGAAGCGCAACTGTCCGAAGTACTTAGAGGACAAGAAGGCTGGCACCATCAAAGGTATATTTGATATACATGTTATTGATGTTTTCCTTACTAGCCCTCGTTGTAGTGCATGGGTATTTGATACTGGTTCAGTTGCTAATATTTCTAACTTGAAACAGGAGCTACGGAATAGACGGCGGCTTGTGAGGGATGAGGTGACGATGCGCGTTGGCAACGGATCAAGAGTTGATGTGATGGTCGTCGGCACGCTCTCCTTAGTTTTACCTTCGGGATTAGTTTTAAACCTTAATAAGTGTTATTATGTGCCTGCGTTGAGCCTGAACATTATTTCTGGATCTTGTTTATTGCAAGACGGTTATTCATTTAAATCGGAGAATAATGGTTGTTCTATTTATATGAGTAACATCTTTTATGGTCATGCACCTATTGTGAATGGTTTATTTCTTCTAAATCTCGAAAGGGATGAAACACACATCCATAACATTGAGGCTAAGAGATGCAAAGTAGATAGTGATAATACTACTTATTTGTGGCACTGTCGTCTGGGTCATATTGGTGTAAAGCGCATGAAGAAACTCCATTCTGATGGACTTTTGGAGTCCCTTGATTTTGAATCATTTGACACATGCGAACCATGCCTCATGGGCAAGATGATCAAAACCCCGTTCTCCGGTATAATGGAGCGAGCAACGGACTTGTTGAAAATCATAGATACCGATGTATGCGGACCGCTGAGTGTTTCGACACGCGGTGGATATCGCTATTTTCTCACTTTTACCGATGACTTAAGTAGATATGGGTATATCTATTTAATGAAACATAAATCTGAAACGTTTGAAAAGTTCAAAGAATTTCAGAATGAAGTGGAGAACCATCGTAATGTAAAGATTAAGTTTCTACGATCTAATCGTGGATGTGAATATTTGAGTTATGATTTTCTCACGCATCTTAAAGCAAGTGGAATCGTTTCACAACTAACGCCACCCAGAACACCACAAAGACAATGGTGCGTCGACGAACCGAACCCTATTAGATATGGTCCGATCGATGATGTCTCTTACTGATTTGCCGTTATCATTTTGGGGTTATGCATTAGAAACCGCTGCATTCACTTTAAATAGGGCACCATCTAAATCCGTTGAGACGACACCATATGAACTGTGGTTTGGTGCTAAACCTAAGTTGTCGTTTCTTAAAGTTTGGGGATGCGAAGCTTACGTCAAGAAGTTGATGCCGGACAAGCTCGAACCCAAAGCGGAGAAATGCGTCTTCATAGGATACCCTAAGGAAACTATTGGGTATACCTTCTATCACATAACTGAAGGCAAAGTGTTTGTCGCAAAGAACGGTTCCTTTCTTGAGAAGGAGTTTCTCTCGAAAGAAGTGAGTGGGAGGAAAGTAGAGCTAGACGAGGTTATTGAACCTTCTTGAGTTGGAGAGTAGCGAAGACTGAAATTGTTCCAAAGGTCACCGCACCAACGATAGAGGAAGCTAATGACAAGGATCATGAAGCTCGGACGATCTTTGAACGTCGCAGTCGACAAGGTCGCGTGCCCTCCCGAGTGGTATGGCAATCTGTCTTGACTGCCTTGTTAGTAGAAGACGGTGAACCTCGAACTATGAGGAAGCGATGATGAGCCCAGATCAAAATGGCTGGAAGCCATGAACCAATTGGGATCCATGAGCGAAAACCAATTATGGACTTTGGTGGACCTCCTAGCATCAAAGGCCGTTGAGTGCAAATGGATCTTCAAGAAGAAAACAGAAGCGGATGGTAATGTTACTGTCTATAAAGCACGGCTTGTCGCGAAAGGTTTTCGACAAGTTCAAGGTGTTGACTACGATGAGACTTTCTCTCCCGTAGCGATGTTTAAGTCCATTCGGATTTTATTAGCAATTCCTGCGTTTCATGATTATGAAATATGGCAAATGGATGTCAAGACTGATTTCCTCAATGGCAACATTGATGAAGAGTTGTATATGATGCAACCCGAAGGTTTTGTCGATCCTAAGGATGCTGATAAAGTATGCAAACTTCAGCGTTCCATTTATGGACTGAAGCAAGCATCTCAGAGTTGGAACCTTCGTTTTGATCAAGTGATCAAGAGCTTTGGATTTGTTCCAAATTGCTACGAAGATTGTACCTACAAGAAAGTGAGTGGGAGCTCGGTGAAATTTCTGGTACTATATGTGGATGACATATTGATTATTGGAAATGACATTAACATGCTTAACGATGTGAAGATTTATTTGAACAAGTGTTTTTCAATGAAAGACCTAGGTGAAGTTGCTATATATTGGGCATCATAATCTATAGAGATAGACAAAGACCGATAGCTTTAAGCCGAGTACATACTAGACAAAGTTCGAAAAGGTTCGTAATGGATAAGGCAAAGAAAGGTTCAAAGGCCTATGTTGTCGTAAGATATTGAGCAAGGCTCAATGTCCAGCTACTGAAATGATATGGAAGCTATGAGCAAAGTGCCTTATGTCTCGCCATAGGTTATATCATGTATGCCATGTCGTGTACTAGACCGGATGTGTCCAATGCTCTTAGTTTGAAGCAGATATCAAAGTGATCCAGAGTGAACATCGACAGCCGTGAAGAACATCCTAAAGTACCTAAATAGAACTAAACAAATGTTCTTAGTCTATGGGGTGATGAACAACTCGTCAGAAAGGTTACGCCGATGCTAGTTTCGACACCGACAAGGATGATTCTAAATCTCATGTGATACGTATATTTTGAATGGAGGAGCTGTGAGTCGGAGAAGTTGCAAGCAAAGCGTGATCGCGGGATCTAGAGTAGAAGCGAATACATGGTCAGCTGCGAGCGTCAAGTGAAGGAGTTTGGATCAGAACTTCATCATCGAGCTTGGCGTGGTTCCAAGTGCATTGGACCCATCGGAGATATTGTGACAACACTGCGCCATAGAACTCGCTAAGGAACCAAGATATCATCCAAAGACCAAGCATATCAATCATAAGTTTCATATAATCCGAGATTATATAGCAGATGGAGATCAAGATTAGCAAAGTACATACAGATCTGAATGTCGCAGATCCATTGACTAAACCTCTTCCACGTGTAAAACATGATCAGCACCTCAGTGCCATGGGTGTGAGATTGTTGCCAGATGTAAACTAGATTATTGACTCTAGTGCAAGTGGGAGACTGTTGGAATTATGCCCTAGAGGCAATAATAAAGATGTTATTATTATAATTCTTGTTCATGATAATGTTTATATTCCATGCTAGAATTATATTAAGCGGAAACTTTAATACTTGTGTGGTTTGTGAACAACACCGTGTCCCTAGTACGCCTCTATGGACTAGCTCATTGATCAATGATGGTTAAGGTTTCCTAACCATAGACATGAGTTGTCAATTGATAATGAGATCATATCATTGGGAGAATGATATGATGGACAGACCCAAACTAAGCGAAGCAATTAGATCGTGTCATCGTGTTCGTCTTTGCGAAGCTTTTCTTATGTCAAAAATTGTATTCCTTAGACCATGAGATAATACAACTCCCTGGTATCGGAAGAAAGCTTTGAGGTCATGAAACGTCATCCTATGAGAGGGTGATCATAAAGGTGTCTCTCAGGTGATCGGAAAGTATCTGTTGGGTTGTATGTATCGAGATGGGATTTGTCCCTTCCAAGTCGGAGAGATATACTGGGCCCACTCGGTAATCGATATCAACACCGCTTGCAAGCATGTGGTTAAAGAGTTAATCACAAAGTGATATCGGATTACGAACAGTAAAGTACTTGTCGTGAACGAGATTGAACTAGGTATGACTGCATCGACGATCGAATCTCGCAAGTAAAATATCGCGAGACGAAGGGAATATATATATGGGATTGATTGAATCCTAGCATCGTGGTTCATCCAATATGATCATCGATGAATGTGGGAGTCAATATGGGTTTCGCACTCTCGTTGATTATTGATAACAGATCATGTCTCGATATTCTCGAACCCAGGGTCACACACTTAATGTGTCTCGGCTAGGATAGATTGGATAATTGGTTTATGAGTTTTTGTTCGAGTCTCGGATGGGATCCGGGACATCACGAGAGGTTCCGGAGTGGTCCGAGAATAAGATTCATATAAGGCGGCAGTTTTGGAGTTCGAATTGTTCCGGGTTAATCGGTATTACCGGAAGCTTCTAGAACCTTCCGAAGGGAACGTGGCCCCACCTGGGAGGGGCATGGGCCTATGAGGGAGTGCCTCCGCATTGGGCCAGGGCACAAGGCCCCATAGGGCCCAGCTGGCCAAAATGGTTTAAACTCTAGATAGAGCTTCTAGAGGGGGTTTCCTTGCCCCACTCCTCCTCCTTGGCCGGCCTTGGCTTGGGAGGGCTAGGTGCCGCCCACCCCTCTATATAAAGAGGCGCGCGCACCACCCCCACACCTTCCCCAACCCTAGCCGCCTGCTGCCCTCTTCTCTCCTCCCACGCTTGTAGGCGAAGCCCGCCTGAAATTCTCCACCATATACACCACGCCGTTGTGTTGTAGATCCAATCCTCTCCACCATACTTGCTGGTCCGAGGAAGGAGGAGACGCCGAGGTGCTGCACGTGTGCATCTCACGGAGGCACCGCCACTTGTGGTGCTAAATCGATCGGATCGGATCGCGAGGAAGCGAGCACGACTACATCACCCACATTCCGATAACGCTCACTGTGGCGAATCTTCAAGGGTATGAAGATCTAATCCAATCTCTCTCGTTGTTTACATCTCCTAGATTAGATCTTGGCTTTCCCTCTGTTCGCATCCGTAGAAAATTTTGATTTACTATGCCGTGAAACCCTTCAAGGCCGAGGAGGCGGCCAGGGCAGGCAAACCCTAGCCAGGCGCGGGCTAGGGCCCACCCGCGCCTAGGGTGGGTCCGCCTCGGCTGGCCTCCTGCTCCCTCCGTCTTCTTGTTCTATAGAAAGTAATTGACTTTGTCGCTTTGTCCCGTCCAATTCCAAGAATATTTCTTTACTAACTTTTCTAAACAAAAACAGCAAAAAAGCATCCGCATCTGCTGTAACTTTTAATAGGTTAGTACCAGAAAACATGTAAAAAGCACCTTAAAGTGTAGACAAATAAAGCAAAATAGATACTAAACAAGCATGGAGCATAAAAAATTATAGATATGTTTCCGACGTATCAGATCACGCTCTCCCCTCCTCCTTACACGCACGACTTTGTCACATGGACCCACCCCGATGCTTCATGCAATTTAATCCCCATGACCGCACCTCCTTCTTCCACCTCCATGCCCATGCACACTCTACCTCCGCTGCGCCGCTGGGCCTACCTCAACCACGCGGCACATCAACTACTTTCTCCGTTTCATCCGCCGCCGGCGAGCCTCATCCCCATCCCGCCTCCTCCGCCGGTGAGCATGCCCGCCGCAGCTCGCACGAGCAGATCGCGTGGCGGCTCCTGTAGCTCACGCCGCCTCGTGCGCCACCGTCTCCTGGTGCTTCTCCAGTGGATGCGTACCCTTGCCCCAACTGCTCGAGCCCGCCTCTTCCATCGGCGAGCACGGCCGCCTCCTGCCATCCTAGCACTAGCAGCTTGCATGCGCAACCCCCTGTAGTTCGCGCCGCTGCACGCCCACTGCCTCCTATACGCATCCCCTTGACCCCAACTAATCGAGGGGGATGGTGGCGGGCGGAGCTGGCCGGGGAGAGGGCTCACGCCTGAGCTCGTCTCTGTGCAAGGGACAGAGGCACCACCTACCATGTGCTGCTACGACGTGGAGGTGTGCTACCTGTGGCCAGCGGCTATGCTAAAAACAGTGTCAAGTTTTGCTACTAGCCGACGGCGACGCTACGCTTAGAATTTTGCTACCTTAGCATATTTTTTTCTATGTATTCATATATTTTTTTGGTACTTTCGCATAATATTTTTTGCTACGACCACTATCTACAGTTTTGCTACGAGGTCTCTGGTTTGAGTCTCCGACTATGTCTCCTTTACTACACTAGAAAAAATATTTTGCTACCACCATTTTGTAGTTTTGCTACAATAGCGTATTTTTTTTATGAGGGTCTCTGGCGACGTTTTTTCCGGCGAGAGTCTGCAACGAAATCAGTTTTGTTATATTAGAATATTTTTTTGCTACACGGTCGCCGACGAGATATCCAGCGAGGTCCAGTCTATTTTTGTATTTTCTGAACCGAATCATTTTTTGCTATATGTAGTAAAAACGGGACAATCTGTAACAAAAACGGATATGTTTATAGCAAAAATAGGATGAAAGGACGAAAATAAGATCTGACCGTTGATCTGCCTGAATCGGACGGCCGGAGACCGAAACGTTTTTTAGCAAAAGCAGGACATTTTGTAGTAAATAAGGATAATTTGTAGCAAAACGTGGGAATCCGTAAAAAAAAATCAGTGTCCTACCCGTCCATCGACATGAGAAACTAGCAAGATAAACCTAGAATCCCAACGAAATGCCGTCAAATGGATTCCAGCAAAGCCAGACTCTTAGGCTCTGTTTGTTTGGGCTGTAGTTTTTGAAAAGCAGTTGTAGAAAATCAGCTATGAAAAATCAGCTGTGAAAGCAGCAGTGGGAATCAAAGATTTGGTGTTTGGCAAGAGTGTTTTGATGGCTGCTGTGTTTGGTTTTGGAACTGAAATGTCTGAAATGACCCTGAGTTCACAAGATGTTATAAGTGTTATTTTAAAATAATTTAGCTGTTTCTGACCGTTTTTTTAGTTAAATATTTCCACCGTTTAGAAATAAGTGACTTGACTTTATCTAAATTCGAATGTATCTATACACTAAAATATGCTAGATACGTACGAATCTAAACAAATCCAAGTCACTTGTTTATGAATGGAGGAAATACCATGTTTAGTGGCAGATTTATCTTAAATTATCTATTTTTTGGTCTAAAATAATTATATATTTTTATCAAAACATGCCCCAAAACAACCTGAATATCAGCAAATTGGATCCACCAAAACAGTCTTTTTTAACAAAAGACCATAGAAAATTTAGAAAATGATTCAAAGATGAGTGAGGATGGGGCACGGGAGAAGACCATAGCAAATTGGACCCACCAAATCGATTGCTCCAGGGTACGTCCACCGCCACTGGAAGTCTGATGCGCTAGGGAGACGACGGGAGGGATTGGGGATGCGATGCGGCAGGGAGAAGATGAGTGACGATGCGGCAGGGAAGAAGATGAGTCAGACCACGCGTAGCAAGATCGCTAGCCAGCAAAACGTCGGCAGGGTATCATTTTCAGATGGAGGAAATTCATTCATCTAGACGAAGCAGGGAGAAGCGCCCCTCGCCCCGTCGGCAGGGAGAAGCACCCATGCCCAGGAACCACCGCTGGGAACCCAACGCCTAGGAACCGCCGCGCCATCCCCACGCCCGGGAACCGCTACCGCTGCCACGAATGGGGCAGGGAGGATGGGGAAACGACGGCGTTGGCGACAGGGAGCTCTCAGCGGCTAGCGGCGAGGACGGCGACCGGCTTCGGGGACGGCTACCAGCCGGGGACGGCGACCAGCGGAGGTGAAGGGAGGCGGCGGAGACCCCAATTCCCCAATCCTGGCGAGGGGAGAGGATGGTCGACAACGAACGGGTGGGAGCGTGTGGTTGGTTTGGTCTCGATGGCAGGTATCCCGTAATTATTTTGAACTCTAGAGGATAATTCCGTCCGCGGCAACCCGGGAAGCTGTGGAAGCGCCCCTCGCCCCGCTTCGGCTGACCGCGCTTGCGCAGTGCATTTCTGGCCTCGCTTCTGTACAGCGCCGTTGAAAATTTAGCTGTTTGTTTTAGGTACAGATTTTAGACCGCAAAAGCGCTAAAGCTACCGCTGAAACAAACAGAGCCTAGTCTAAGAAACAGTCTATGCTAGCCAGTGGCCGGCCGCTGGCTCGACGCTCCCCGATATGGCGTAGTACGGCACGACCACTTCGCATCCAGGGTACTACTTGCAAGCCACCCTCACCCTGTCCACTTCGCATCCAGGACGACAATGAACCGCGTGACGACGCCACACCGCGAGCACGGCTTGTTGCCGCCTTCCATGTCGCAAGCCCTACACAACGCGTGCCAAACGGAGCACTGCAAAGCACAAATCCATGAGTCAGCAAAATATAGATCGAAACAGATCCAAGAAATGCAATCGAAACAACCAGTACCGTCAAGAAGGGAGTCCTAAGGAAGACACCACACGCGTCACAGCTAAGCAGGGCCACATCAACGGCGAAGTGCTCTGGTGTAGAGGCCAACTCTACTGTTGTGTGGCTTTGAAGCCGCAGCTCGACGCGTGAGCAGCGTGAGCTTGGCATCGCACCCCGAACTCCTGGTATGGGCACGACACCACTATCCAGTCCATAAGAAGGCCCAGGAAAGAGAAGTGCACAAAGCAAACGGGCAAGATTACGCGTCCCGTGATAAAATTTCGATCCCCGGCCCTCACGACGCTGTCCACCTAAATCCTTCGCTACACTCACCATTTTGCTACATACGCCCGCTTTTACACTGTGAAGAAAACGGTTTGACCGTAAATAGAAAAACAGATTGGACCTCGTCGGAGAGTTCCGGAGACCTCACGAGACCATGTAGCAATTTTTTAACTAATGTAGCAAAATCGACTTACGGAGAATCGCCGGAGACCTCGCGGATACCTCGTAGAAGTTTGTGCTATTGTAGCAAAATCATAAAACATATGTAGCAATATAATTATGCTAATGTGGCAAAAGTCGACTTCACGGAGCAAAACTTGTAAGAAAAAATCCAATGTAGCAGCGCTTTCGCCGCAGTAGCAACACGAACCCGTATGTAGTGTGACCGGTCGCCATGTGTAGCGAGCCTCTACTTGAAGGTAGCACCACCGCACCGCATGAGTAGCAACGATCGCCATATGTAGCAACACCGTTGTATGTAGCATATTTGGTCATGGTGTGTAGCATCGCCCTTGGGACAGCTCATTTGGTCACGGCGGGCTAGCCATGGCGGAGCAGCGTGGCGCAAAATAGACGAGCGGATAGCTCCGTCTACATCTCAATGATGATGACGGACGGCCCTTTGGTGTGGGATGCGGAGGCGGAAGCGGCGCGCCATGGCGTCCGGCGTGTGTACAGTGACGACGGTGGAGACCCGTGTGGCAGCGGTGGCAGAGTCAAACCATGGCCACACCATGGCGGCCAGGTGCACCCTCGTAGCAGAAGACTCTCGCGGTAGTAGCATCCACCGATGACCATGGTAGCATCTGCCACCACGATACCATCCATGATCCACCATGGTAGCAGCACGCCTCGAGTTCTCGCAGAGGAGCAACGCCGCTGCACCAACTCCGCCAAGCTAGTAGCACAACCTATTATAGCAGATCCTCCCACCGTGGCTCGACGTCCATAGCGCCATCTCTGCGAGAGGACAGTAGCGATGGGCGCAAGCCTGGCGGGCGCCACCGAGATCTGTGGCGGCAGGCGCCGAGATGTCGTCGAAGGATAAGGATAGCTAAAAACGAACGGAAGGTTGCAGTGGTTTCAACTCACGCACGCAAACGAGAGAGAGACCCGGGGGATCGATCCCCCGGGGGAATCGTATCCTTTTCCAAGCAAGATCCCAGGGCGCGGCGCTTGTTAACCACGGCTAAGAAACTTAGAGCATCTCCACTAGCATTTTTAAAAAAATTTAAGACTGTTGAAGTGTATAAGTGGATTGCACTAGCCCTTTCCATCAGTTCGGACTTTTGGTTGCGTTGGCTAGTGCATGAAGCTTGACATGGTATCAGAGCCTAAGGTCTCGAGTTCGAGTCCTGGCTTTCGCAATTTATTCTAAAATTGCTGTTGACCCCTCTATGTCCACGTATAGGCCTCTTAAGTCATACGTGAGTTTCGCGCGCCGTCGCTTTCTTCCGGTTGCACGTGCTGACTTCTCCCCGTCACACGTGAGAGTGGGTGTTGAAGTGTATAAGTGGATTGCACTAGCCCTTTCCATCAGTTCGGACTTTTGGTTGCGTTGGCTAGTGCATGAAGCTTGACAAAGACGTTTTTTATCCGAATTTATATAAAACGGCTCAATAACGTTTCTAGGAGGCATTTTCAGACCACTTTTTACCCCAAATATATCCAGGGTTCTCGGGATGATCCCAACTAGCAGAGAACGCCGATGGAACCGTAGCAGAGCGAGCGAGCGATGCCTTCCCGTTCTCGTGCGCCGACCAACGCTGGCTCTTCGCCGAAGCCTTCCTGTTTCCGTCGCGGGCCGTTCGGCTGCTCCGTCGCCGCGGTGGCGGCGGGTGCAAGAGGAGGGAACCAGAGGAGGCTAAGATGAGGTACCGCCAGGCGGAGGAGCTTCGCGGCGTCCGGCGGCGAGAGGCGGCGCGTCCATCTCCTCGATCTTCGCCCGGCACCACGCCTCTCCGCAACACCCCGGGGATCGGCCTCGCCACCAACGATGCAGGAGCACGGGGAGGCACATGAGCTCGTCCCCGTCTCCGTCTCTGGCGGGCGGGCGACGTCACTGGGGATCGACACGGGGAAGCGCAGGAGCGGGAGTGGAGCTCGTCCATGGCCGCGAGAGGAAGGCGAGCCGAGGGCGAGGTCGACGATGACCCAGGCCTAGTGGTGGTGCGCGTGGAGCTCGACGCCCTCGGCGTTCCCTACGCCCGGCCCGCCGCGCGCACCGGCGTCGTCCCGAGAACACCGCTGGGAAATGTCCATTTCCAGGCTAAAAAAGTTCATACATCTGGAGCAAAATTTAGACCTGGAAATGCCTGTGGGATGCTCTTAGAGGCTAATAGGGACAAACCTAGAAACAGACGGGGTGCAAAGGACAATGCAAGATCTAGTGTCATCTCCATCCGCCCCCTGTTATGTAGATATCTCCAGAGAAAAAAGGTCCTATATCAATATACAAGCCAGCTGCGAGGAAGGCCATATACTAAGAGCATCTTCGCTCGCCTCGCTACAACGTCGATCCTAGGGCGAATTTTAGGTTTGGACATCGAAAATTGGTCCAGTCGCATTTCCAAGACCCGGTTTTGTTTTGGATTCGGGCCAACTTTAGTCCGGACTTCCTAGGCCATTCCCAGCATCCCAGGAACGTCGTGGAAACGCCGAACGAAGCGAAAATGTGCGTGTGCCAGCTCTGTCAGCAACATGAGGTCGAACTCCCGCCCTTTTCTTGCCCCCTCCCGCCTTTATTCCCCATTCCCCCACTCCTGCCAGTTCGCCGAGCTCCCGCCCGCCCGACATGCCGCCCAAGAGTTTCGTCAAACCCAAATCAAACCTCGGCGAGGAAACGGGGGAGAAAAAGGCGAGGAAACCGAGAGCGTCGACGGCGAGGCCGCCAGACGTGACCAACACCGAGTGGGAGAACATTGTTGCAAAGAGGAAGGTCGAGTTGGGCGGACGCAAGGAGAGAAAGGACAGGGAGAAGATCAGGCAAGAGCAGGAGCTCGCCAAAGAGCAGGCGACGACGATAAGGGCGAAGCAGGCGGCGGCATCGCGCGCGACAATAATGGCGAAGCAGGTCGTTCTGGCGCCGTACGCCACCCACTAGGAAATCCAAGGCCGAAAGATCGACCTCCTCAAGGCCAACTACGCCGCCAAGAAGAGGAACACAGATCTCCAATTCCTGATGGGCGGGCGAGGACATGTCGGCGATGAGTTCGCCGGTCAAGGCCTGGTACATGGCGCGCCGCAATGCCATCCTCCAGGAGGACAACACCGAGATCACTCCAGCCCCTACGTCGAACGCCATTGCTATGTCGAGCTCTGCTTCCACCTCCTCCAAATAGTCGGCGTCCACCGACGAGACACCCAACCCCGCCGCATCCATGCCAGAGGATCCCATCCCCATCGACGACGGATGGCCGAGCCGTTTTATCTAGTTCTATAATAATTCGTCGCCGGACTTGTTGGTCGTACTTCTGTCGAACACATTCGACGGATGCGACGATGACTGGAGGTGGTAGCGTAGCTGCGGCGATGGCGGCGGGAGGCGGTGGTGGCGGTGGCTGAATCGGAGGGGCTCCGTCAATAAGCGCAAGCGCTGTCTGAGCTGCCTCCTCGGCCTCCGCGTAGTTGTTGATGGTGTTCACCATGCTTTCTAAGATGAGACGTCCTGAAGCCTGTGTGGCATCCCGCAAAACCACTACTAGAAAATCGCGTTGATTTTGTGCATCGCATCATCACAATCGCATGTCTTGTCTCGGTGCATCAGCATAACATCAGCATGCATCTATTTGTTTGAAACCATTTTGCTAAAAACCCTAATTTTTGTTTTCTATATTAAACGCCCCGTCTTATTCAAAACCCCAAAACCCGGGCTTGTCCGGATTATTTATCTTGTCTAGTATCGGTTTGCAAAAAGTTCCGTTTATAAATAATAAAATATTTAATTTATTTAGTGGGGGCAGTCGAACGGGCCAACCCGACCCGAACGACCACCCCCGTATTAAACAAATCGGTCCACCCTACACCTGCCTTCTAAATCCTAAGTGCACCAACTAGTCTACCCTCACCCTTGGCCACCTCACCCCACCCAATAAAATGCCTCCACCTCACCTCTCTCCAAAACCCCACCAATAGCCACCTGCCACCTCGCCAGTTTCCCTCATCTCACCCGCCACCTCAGCCTCCTCAACCGCCCACGCCAGCCACCCCCACCTGCCCCGGTCCCACCCCCTGGCCCGCGATCCTGCTCCCACCTCTCTCCTCTCCTCCCTCACGCGTTCCCCAAGCCCGACCCAGGCTCACGGCCAGCTTCCTCTCCCTCCCCGGCCCACCCGCGCCCTCACCGCCTCCTCCTGCTCGCCCCTCGCCTCAGCCCTCAGAGAACTGCTCTCCTCAGGCGCCCCGCGTGCACTCGCCCGCGCCGCCCTGCCACTGGCCACCGGCCGACCTTGCCCACACAGCCCGGCCTGGCGCGTCCGCCACCCCGCGTCGCCTCCGCCTCGCGCCGCTGAGCCGCTCCGGCTCCGGCCCGCGTTCCCGCCCAACTGGCTCGCCTCGCGCCCCGCCACCGTCTGCCGCTCCCTGCCCCGAGCCCGCCTCCACGCCGTTCCGGCCGCCAGCGTCGCGCTGGCCCCGGCCCGTCCGCGCTCCGCCCGCTGCCCGGCCACCTCCGACCAGCGGGCCTCGCCTGCAGGCCCACATGAGCCGCCTGCCACCTATCTTACTTTTATAGTATTTACTTCCCTCTGTTGATCTATTGCTATCGTGTTGCGTTGCTCTAGTTTGAACCCGTGATATTCCCTGCAGACCATATGACCTTGGACACATCCTATTACATTGTTTGGTAGATAGTTGGACCCGCGTGTCGTAGTCGCTTGCTCAAGTGTTTTGCTTGTCGTCAAGTACCACCATTGTTGGAGAATTGCCGCATGTTGACGTTGGAGATGATCATGGTTTACTTATTGTTTCACTTTAATTCCTGTTTAACAACTAAAATTGAATTAAGTAGAGGCATCGGTGGGTGATAGGTAATATTTGGTTTCCGAACGCCCACTTGTGTCCCGTAGGACCCGAGTTCTTGACACTGTTAGAGATCGAGCGCTAACCACGGTGGGGAGATATGGGCCCCCATTGATAATTACCGATTTCAAAGTATTGTCTGGGGCCACAACTAGTTTTAGGTGTTTTTACTATTGTACTTATGCCATGCTACTTATGTATTTACGTTTGTGCAGTCTTGCGCTGTCTTTGTTTAGGAATTGTGACCCGTTACGTGGTATCGGCGGTCCCGTTTGGGGGCATCACTGTCGTTCGGCCCCACAAACCCTAAGTCCGTCTCGAGACCGGCCGACTTCGTTGGGTGTACTTAGTGGGGTGGCCCCGTGCTTGCTTTGGAGTGCAGGAGCGTCGTGACTTAGGCCCGCCGACATACCGATGGGTGTATGTTAACCGATCGGCAAAAGGGTTGAAGTGCTGTGGATACTTTGGTGCACCCTGCGGTTTAATCTTTTCGAAGCCGTGTCGCGGTTATGGACGACTTGGAGCGATGTCGATCATAGACAACTATAACTAAAGTTCTTGTTTTCAATTGACTTGTTTCGATATGATTAGTAATCAGCTTCACTACAACGGAAAGGCTAATAAAAGTACCAACAATTACTGGGTTTTGGGTTTATCTCATGTTAATTGTATCTGACTAGTAAGTGCTTCAACTATCACGGAATGGTTAACTAAAAGTGCCCACTGCTTACTTTATCAGGATGATTATCTAAACCTGACTAGTAAAGTGCCGCAACTATAATCGAATAAGTAAAACTGCCAACTGTGTGAGTTCCTTGGTTGACTTCCTCGTTTGGTCTCGAGGGGGAACGCCAGGATGGGTTTGTTTGGTGATAGCTTCAGGTTGGGTCCGGTTTGGTCATTCTTATCCCTCTCTGACATCCGCCAGTTGTATCGAGTCTCTACAGGTTGTTTAGTGCATGCTGCCGCTGCCGCTCAGTCCACCATACCTATGTAGGCGAGGACCGCCGAATTCCAGCCTCGCTGTCTTGGCCTCAAGATCGACGCTCCTTCTTTATCCTTTGCCCTTTGTCGGCACCTTTTGTTTCAGAGGTTTTGAGATCGGCCGTTAGCGAGTTACCCTTCCGCTTGGCACAGGCAGTTATGGGCATTGGTTATTCTTCAGGGCTCTTAGCCCCATTTGCATCTTGTCCGTAGTCGGACGCTCTGTCATTTTCAAGGTGATTTGGATCTTTGTATAATATGTTTGTATTCTTGACTCTTCGAGTCGCTGTTGTATATATATCTGTTCTGTGGGTCCCATCGAGGACTGTTGTGTAATGTTATTACTTTGCTTTCCACCCGCACGAAAGTGCCTGGTGGGCACCTTCGAATCGTTTCTATGCGGGTTTGGCGAGTTTCGCTAAAACTTGCATAGGGCCGATTCAGAGGGTGTTACAGCCTGCTGCCGCCTTAGAGAATGTCGGAGAAGCGTACCATGGTCCAGTCCTTCCACAAAGTGATACATGGCATCATCATTGGGGTAGTGTGCCAGATCGGCTCGTATACGGAGCCACCTGGCAAGGTAATCGCGGGGGTTTTCGCCCTCTCTCCGAACGCAACGCGCCAGATCGAAGATGGTTACCACGCCAACGAACTTGGATCTCTGTTGTCCAGACGCGCGGATGAAGCCGGCGGACTTGCAGTGATCTTCCACCATTATATCCTGCATAGGGGCGGTTTGGGTGGGCCTTGAATTTTTTCAATCTTTGCCGGCAAACTCCGAGGAGAGATCCTACATCGATCCTTCCGCGAACGTATCCTGCCCGTAGGCGGTCCGTGCGGGTCTTGATGCTCCTACGACTCCCAGGGAACTAGTGTTCGAGTTGGTTTCGCTGATGAAGAGATCGATATCTCCAATGGGGACGATCGAGCACCGCGTAGGGTTCATCTTCGCCGGGATCCAGAACTCATCGGGAGGGATGATCGGAACGTTTCCGGAGAAGAGAACACGACCGATGGCTACGGTTTCGCCGATTCCCGCGAACATCTTGGTCCTAGCTAAGAGCCTGAAGCGCCTCTTGCCCCATGGTGGGCGACAACTGTCGTGGTATTGCCGACAAGTACGCCATGGAGGGGTCCTCACAGTGCGTGTTTAGAGAGGTGGGGGAAGGCGGACGGTTGACGGGTACGAGGTAACACAGTTTACCCAGGTTCAGATCCACGACGATGGCGGAATCCTACTCCTGCTATAAATCACTATACGCTTGTCTGGGGATTCAGGATTGGTTCATTGCGAGGTTATGTGAAGTTGTTCCCTAAAGGCTCCCATAGGCCCGACTTATATAGTCGTCAGGTCCTAGGATTACAGGGAAAAGTCCTAGCCGGACAGTTTATAGAGTCCTACAGTGTCTATTACTAGTCTAGTGTGTCTTGCACTCCAAGGCTTCGGGTACGCCGGTGACTCCTTCGTAGCCTTTCTTTATCCGGCATGGGCCTCCCTTCTGGATCCATCTAACTGGGCCGCCCAGCAGGCCAAGGGTCATGCTACAAACTGCGGGCCATCCGGGTTATCCGGATAGAGGACATGCTATGAGGATACCCATATAGCATATCTCCAACAAGAGCGGGGTTAAGGTGGCTAAGCGGTGGCGGAGCTTCCCGTGGCTGAGCGCAAACCTAGATCGGCTAGGGTTGTAGGCGAGATGAGCGGCGGCACAACGAACCTCGTAGTGCGTGCCCCATCCCCTACCTTCTTTATATATAGCTGCCACAGGAGCCCACCAACCATGAAAAGGTTGGGCGTCGTCGATCAGGACGCGATCCAAGGGTCGTATCGAGCCGTTGGGCTCAACACGGGAGAGATTGTTGGAAATAAGCACATCCTACACGGGTACGGCACCGTGCATGCAGAGTTCCTGTCCGATTAGGAGTATGTGTCCAGGTAGGACATATGTTGGTCTCTTAGAGGGTTTGGTATGTGGAGTAGTAGTTGGCATCGGTGAGTAGAAGGACTAGTATATGTACATGTGTAATAGCTAGGCTTGTGTATCAAACCGTGAGTTGAGAAGCAATACAAAAGAAAGCAAGACTCGACAAGAGCCTTTGGCGATCAAGTTGTTTTTTGCGTGTGCGTGCGTGAGTATACTAGTTAGATCAAAAGAATCGACCGGCTAGCAGTACGTGCATCTCGGCGGAAGTTATCGGGTACGTGCGTGTTGTCTCGTCGGAATTTCCTCGCCGGTATCGTCAGAAAGTACTCGGCGGCAGGGGCTGTGCTAACAATTGGTATCAGAGCCTCGTGGAGGATCTCCTAGTAACGGGAGGTCATGACGAAGGAGGTGAGCGAGTATTCAGTGCGACTGGGTGCACGGTGTCGATCGATATCAAGATGGGTAGCGACAACTACACGGCAGGCGGTCCGGATGGAGTGGGCGTTAGGCGCCCGGACTGGGAGGTCTGTCAATCCGGCGACGAGTTCAAGAAGGGCGGCGTCAGTACCACCTAGACCGACTAGCACTCACGGACATCCGCCGGTGGTGCCAATAGATCGATGCAACACGATCTCGAAGAAATCTGCAAAGGAGGTGTGGGATACGCTCAAGACGCTAAATCTTGGGCACGGCGGCGTCCATGGCGACCTGCAAACCTTGCAGAAGAAGTACGAGAATCTGGAGATGGGATAAGATGAGACGCTAGATGCCTTTGCTTCAAGGGTCGCTACACTGGTCAATGGGATTCGCGGACTCGGCGAGAAGCTGGAGGAGATCTCTATCGTGAGGCGTTTCCTCCGCGTGGCGCCGCCGCGTTACTCGCCCGTTGTCTCGGCGATCGAGCAATGCATTGATCTCAAGACTCTCACGATGGATGATCTAGTTGGACGGTTCAAGGCGCACGACGAGCGGATGAATATTACCTATGGCGACGCGAAAGTGGATGAGCATCTCATGCTTATGGCTCGAGCGTTGTTTGCCAAGGAGAAGAAGAGAGATAAAGCATCCGGCAGCAGGAGTGATAGAGAAGATTCTTGCCCAGCGAAAAAGTATATCGCAGGGGAGGATGAGGACAAGCCTCCGTCGCGGAGGAAGTTTGACATCAAGAAAGTAAGATGTCATAAGTGCGGCGAGCTCGGTCACTTCAAGAAGGATTGCAAGAAATCGTCGAAGGAGAGGGCTCTCATCGCCCAGGAAGGAGATGATGGACCGATGATGTTGATGCTCGAAGTAACTGAGCTGAAGGATGAGGATAATCCTCCATCACTGGGTACGGAGATTGTGGCGCAAGTGGTTCACGATCTACCGTGTGTGGATCACGAGCAACAGAGTGTCCCGTTTCTGCGTGAAGCCACGTTTGAGGCGACTGAAGCTTCAGAATCTGATCATGGCGGTCTATGCGTTGAAATTTTGCCTACAACTCCATCCGGCAATAAGTTCTTCATGCTTGCGGTGGATGATCATAGTAAATGCATGTGGATTGTGTTGCTGAAAAGTAAGTATCAAGCACAACAAGCATTCGAGAAGATCAAGGAAGCCGAAGAGTTTAAGGTGGAGGCGAAGATAAGAGCTCTACACATTGATCAGGAAGACGATCTGCATCAAACCGTGTTGACCATGGCACGGATGATGATGAAGAGTAAAGGTTTGCCAGGAAACTTCTGGGTGAGGCAGTCAATACTGTTGTGTATTTGCTGAACATGAAGTCAACTGAGAGTGGAGTTGGTATGACTCCGTATGAAGGATGGTACGGACGGAAGCCCTCGGTTGATCATATTCGCACTTTTGGATGTGTGGCGCATGTGACGGAGACGAGGACTCCAATGATCATGACAGGATATGAAGGCTCGAAGAAGTACCGTTTGTGCAATCCTTATACCAATAAGGTGGTTTTCACGGACGACGTAGTCTTTGAGGAAAAGAAATCATGTTTAGCTCATCATGTGCTAGTACAGGAGGTGATGATCCACGTGAAGAGCTTGGGGCAAAGGAGTGTCCAGAAGTGAAAGAGCCATATGATGTGGTGGTGAGTCAAGAAATTGACTCAGAAATAGGCATGCAGGATATACTGCATGTAGAACCGTTGGATCCAGGAGCTCTATGGGGAGGTACTCAAGGTTCAGAAACTGAAGAAACAAGCACGTTGTCGGACGCAGAAGAGTATGTCGCAGAGCCTTTGATCGACCGAGCTGAGGCGACTACGACCGTCTTGCACGCATACGAGGCGTGCTGGACTACTATCCGAAGAAAGAATTTTGGACGGTAAATTATCTGGTGAAGATGGAGTACGAAAATCAATGTTTGTTCATCAAGGAAATGGTGAAGACCGAAGGCACGATCATGGACGATATCGACAAGAAGGACGCGGAAAAGAAGGACGCAGACGAGAAGGGTCGATGTGAAGCCATGGAGAAGCCGACAAGAGCAAAGTCGGTGACATGGGTAACGAGGAAGGAAGCGGCGAAAGCAATGCCGTGGATGACGCCCACGAGGAGCAGCTGACGTATTTGGGATCCAGGTCGAAGCGAATTGCATGTCGTGCTTAGGGGGTGATTGTTAGAAATAAGCACATCATACACTGGTACGGCACCGTGCATGCAGAGTTCCTATTCGATTAGAAGTATGTGTTCAGGTAGGACATATGTTGATCTTCTAGACGGTTTGGTATATGGAGTAGTAGTTGGAATCGGTGAGTAGCAGGACTAGTATATATACATGTGTAATAGCTAGACTTGTGTACAAAACCGTGAGTTGAGAAGCAATACAAAAGAAAGCAAGGCTCGACGACAGCCTTTGGCGATCAAGTTATTTTTTGCGTGTGCGTACGTGAGTATACTAGTTAGATTAAAAGAATCGATCGGCTAACAGTACGTGCATCTCGGTGAAAGTTTGGTATGTATGTATCGTCTCATCGAAATTTTCTCGTCAGTGTCATCGAAAAGTATTCGGGGGCAAAGGCTGTGCTAACAGAGGTTAATCTAACATATCTCTCATCTCCTCTCTTTCTTCCTAGAACTGCGGCCACTCTATCTCCCGTTCCAACCCGGTCCGGCTTGTGCAGCACCAGGTAGCGTTGTAGCCCCCTCTATCTATCTCCCGTTCCAACCCGGTCCGGCTTGTGCAGCACCAGGTAGCGTTGTAGCCCCCTCTATCTCCCTCTACTCTGGCATCCATCGCACCTCAACTCAAGGAGCTTCCTTGTTGAAGGAATCAACTCGAGATGCCCCGAATCAACACCACCATCCGTGAGATGCCCGCTACCGACTTGAGCTCTGCGTCATTGATTTGCAGTCTCCCGTCGGCGACATGCTCGAGCGGGGTATGCTCTTGCCACTGGTCGCTGCCAGGAACGAGAAGCATCGCGCATACCGATCTCTCCTCTGCTCTCTTACTAGTAAAGGGCTTGGTCGGCGTGCGTCGGTCCGTCGAGCTGGCTGGCGAAAACTGTGGCTTGCTAGATGAGGTGCGCATGTGGAGAACCGGGGCCAGATGCAGACGTTAAAGATTGCTCGGAGGCTAGATGGCGGTGACGGGTCCTTTAGCCGTTTAGCGCGTAGGTAGGATAATCGGGACAAATGGGACATTATTTTTAGACTAATAGACTAACTCTAATATTTAGGTGGGATAAGTGGGATAAACGGGATATATCAAATCTACATCACTTTTAATTTTGAGTTAGTCAGTAATCAAAACGATATCCCACTGTCCAATTCTCATCCTATTAGCGCGTACATGAGCTGCTCTGCTTTATGTCCGCTCTCGTTTTGTCTAGAGGACGATATGTCCCCGTGATGGTGGGATTTTGTTGTTTTCAGGGTATAGGCCCTTCTGGCATGATGATACAAACACAATACACCCCAAATCTCATCATCTTTGCGGAGAGATACTCTGAAATTCTAACAGCACAACATACTTAAAATGAAGCAAAGCATTTCTTCTGCTTGGGAGTCATCCGTGTGCAACTGCAACTGCCCGTCAAACCGCTCCATCGACGATGATTACACGATAGAACTAGATAACCCGTCAATCCATCGTCCAATTAATATCACTTTCTACACATATATACAGAGGCCAATCAAGCCGCTTTGATGCAACTCCCCACTGCCATAGCCTAGAGGCTAGAGGTCGCCGAGCACCAAAAAAAAATTCAGACGAATCCATCAAGCGGCGTCGCAGTTAACATCCTCGGGTTCGTCGACGTTGTAGTAGAGCGTAGACGCCCTGCCGTCGAACTTGGAGACGAGGTTGTGCGCCGTCAGGCCGCAGTAGCACTTCCTGAGCCGCTGGATGCAGATGTCCATGATCTTCTGGAACATGTGGTCCTCCTGGATGAACGGCTGCTTCACCAGCTCCTCCAGCGGCATCCACTGCGACAGACACGAAACGCAGAACAGATATTATGCTTCAGCGAGCAAGATAATCAGAAAGATCTGAACACTGAACCCGCGGAATTGTTTTTTTCAGGTACCTTTGCTGCCTGGATCTCTGTCTCGTCGATCTTGATCGCGCTCGACACGGGTCTCAGCATGCACATGAAGAACAGGTCGGACTTCTGAAACGCCACGTTGTGTGCGTGCCTGTCATCGTCGTGCATGGTAAAGAGTGGTCAGACAGAATTCAGATTCAGATTTTACCCGATGCAGAGTGAAAAATGGAGAATTAATTGGTTACCTGAAAGCTACCACATCCACGAATTCAGTGTCGACCTGCAGAGCATCACAGCAAGAACACATTCAGTTCAGTACTAAACCTCCCAGAAAGTTGCACAGAACGAGCATCACTGTACCCAAGTTCTTACCCCAGTCTCCTCCTTGACCTCCCTGATAGCTCCAGTATACAGTTCTTCTGACTGCAAAAAAGAAATACAGTAGTTGCTTCAGTAACAGGGACACACATAATGTACGTACAATTGTATCGTCGACGATCTTTGGTAAGTATGTTCTTACCGCCTGAATGAACCCGGTGGGTATTTTCCAGACACCATCCAGAGCGAAACCGCGGAACTTCTCTTGCACCACTAGGACCTGGTGTATCCAGATTTTTCAGGGAAATGCAATCAGACACACGAACTACTTCAGTAATATCTGTTTCCGTCAGAACAGTTAGCAGGGTGCTCGCGAGAGAGATATACCTCCATTTGATCGTTGATGACGAAGCCCCCAACGCCGACCTGATGAGAAGCGTTTGCCGGGAGAAGAGATGGCTCGTCGGGGATCCAGTATGTCAGCATCAGGTACGCCTCCTCCGCGTGGTGGTATTTGAATCCTTCCTGCAGACAGATCGCAGAAAATACAGTTCAGTGAGGTGAAGTTTCTGAATTTTCAGTCTGGCTTCAGGAGAGTATATTCGACGATTGGTACCTTTACAGCTATGGGAACAAACTCAGAACGATCCACCGGCAACTTGAGCCACACCCCTTTCTTCCCCTGCAACAACAATCACAGTACACGTAAATAACTGAAACTAGCGATCGACCTGGTGATTCATCAACTACTGCAGTGAACACTCTGTAGGATACTGAACTGAAATATCTCCTAGCTACACGATCTCAGACCCCCATTTCTGGACCCATGTTTTCTATACGTACCACTGACTTCCAGTAGGAGAGGGACGCGGCGAGCGACCTGGCGAAGGCGGCCTGGTCGGTGGGCAGCCTGTCGGCGTCGACGAGGACCCCGCCGTATCCGTCCTCGGAGGCCTCGAGCACGAAGTTGTTCTCGAGCGCGGTCCACCAATGGGCGTCGCCGCCGGTGAACTCGGACCAGTTCCCGCCCAGCCACTCGTGCTCGTTCCTGAACAGCTTCCGCCGCGCCGCCGACCTCACCCCGCTCAGCATCCGGCCGATGGAGCAGGCCGCGCTCACTCCGTTCTCTGCGCACATCAACGGAACGCAGTTAGCTGACGAGTCAGGCTGGACTGTATGTCGTGTGGTTACTTACGGAGTATAAGCTCACGAGTCCGAACCTTTGGAGGAGGAGCTGGGGCAGCTCAAGAACCTGGCGGCGCTGCTCCCTGCGCGGCCGCGACGGCGCCCGCCCGCCGTGGACGGGCAGAGAGTGGCGGCGGCGGCCGTGTCGACCAGGCTGCAGCTCTCCATCGGTCTGATCTGAGATCAAGCGGAGTGCTACTATCCACCCAAGTGCCAGGAAGAACAGGAGACAGCAGTGGTATCACGAGGTATGATGGTACCGTTGCAGGAGATCAGTAGTGCTTGAAACTGATACGGTGGTGTGTGTGGGGGCGCCTTGCGATGTCCGGGGAGCGAATGGTTGAGCTCCACACAGCCCCGGAGGCGCTTATAAAAATATCGGCCGAGGCGGGAAGGGGGTCCACGTCACTGTCGCGGGGATAAGGGTCCACGCCGATGGCATGGGGATATTCGCTCGCCGGAGCGCACGAAGATCCCGGCCACCGGCTCGTGAAATACCGCCGCGGGTACGACAAACGCATGGACTTGCCCGGTGACTACTGTCCTCGGTCGCGTATGCGTGCCAATGCTGCCTGCGCGAGAAAACCCGTACTACCAAGTTACCCTAAACGCCATCCGCAAATCCGGACGGGGTGTCCTGATGCCCATGTGGCTACTAAAAATGCTGTCTGGGGGTGGTGGGGCGTGACAGGGACCGGCGACAACGCAGGACGCATCATCAACTAACCTAAGCAAGGACGTGATTACCGATCACTCACTCGTCAGACGGGCCACCACCGGGTTGGACTGTGCCTGCATCTGCGTGTCATGTCAGCTTTATCGGTTTGGTTTAGTGGTTGAAATTAGGTCGTCCTGTGGTGGTAGTGGTACGCACCCCTCTCTGTTCCTGTCTGATCGGCGCCGCGTGACTGTGATCCGCGTCGGAGCGCCTAAACATAGAGATCATGGAGGGATCCTACCATCCTAACATACTAGCTTCATTTATTTCAGGCCGAGCGAACTGATTAATTTCCTCATCCATGTCCATCGACACGATCATTACGGTGATAAATAATGGCCCTACTTGGCCTCGCGACGCAAACAATGTGCTTCCGGCGTCAGCGATAGAAACTTTTTCTTCTTCTAAAAAAATCCCCCCGGAAAAGTCACGGAAGATTATTTTTTTCCCGCCATCGAGCCACGCGAGGCCGATAGCGCCGTGTCTCGCTCGCGCGCGCGGCGGGGAACTCGTGTCGGATAGGGTTGTGGTGTGGAGAGAGCGGGCGGATTACGTGGGGACAGGTCGTGCGGGGCACGCGAAAGGTACGGAAAACTGGACGGGTCTAGAAGCCGACGCTGACGGCATGGGCTGGACACGGGCTTATCAACAACACGGCAACACGTGGGAACGGCCCGAGCTGCTCCGGGAACGGAGGAGAGCAGCCCACCGCTGAACGCGTCGCCCGCAAACGTCTCCGGCGGCCATGCGTGTGACGTGCCGGGCGCTGGGCATGGGCGGCCGGCAGGGTGTTCAGTGTGCAGTGCGGTCTGATGGGCGCTCCGAGTTTCCATGAGCCGAGGAGGCTGCGCTGCGAGCCACAGATCGGTACGCAGACTGCCACCGTGTTCTTTCTCCACATGGGTCACGAGCGTTCGCGTTCTCGCGGCAGTTTCTGTCGCCCAGCTCGTCGGTGGCACAGACGATTCTGTCTGAGTGTAGAGCGCGGAAGCAGTGTGATGAAAAAATCCCAATGGTTCAGAAAATTACTCGGCTTAACTATGGATGGGGCGGGCCCAACAAAAGGCCTGCTACAGGAAGCTCAGGCCGAGCCTAGCCTGGCCTGGCCTGGCCGCATGCTGCAAAAACAAGCTCGAACCCAGCCCAAACAAGAGAATAATCTACACGCAGTCTGGCCGGGCCTCGTTATAACACGTCGATTTGCTAATCCTGAGCCCGGGTTGATTTGCTAATCCTGAGCCCACATATCGGTACACGGATTGCCGCCGTGTTCTTTCTCCACATGGGTCACTAGCGCTCGCGTTCTCGCGGCAGTCTCTGTCGTTCAGGGTATCTCGATAGTGTCGATCCATCCGGCCGACCCATATAGTTTTTTTTATCTGTTTTAATCGGTTCGCACTTGTTTTGGTCGGGATCTGGTTTATCCGGCCGATCGTATACAGTGACGTGATTCAACTGTTTGGCCTGGGCGAAGACTTTTTTTCCAGATTCAAACCTAAACAGTTCGTACTACAAACCGGCAAAGTTCATACATTTCATACTTATACATTTAAAATATAAAAAGATAAAATTTTAAACTAACCCGAACTCTAACTACCAATCTAGCATGCTGATGCCGTCTCGTTCATCTATGGGTCAAGGTCGATGTACTCCGACGACGTCCACAGGTTGGACGGTGGCAGGGCCGGAGCGGGCGCGGACGCAGGTGGATTGATCACTTGTCTAGGCCACAACGCCCAACCGTGCTGGAGGTGCCCCACCTATAGAACGATCGGTGGCGCCCGTCTCGACAACGGCGACGGTGGAGGCAGCATGGCGTTACTAGGTCGGTGAGCTGGATGTCTTCTTCATAGCCGGCCCACTAGGCGTCCTCGTCTCGCGCGCTGGCCACAATGGCCTGCTCTGTGAGGGCGTCCCCGTCCCGCGCGCTGGCCTGCTCGGTAAAGGCGTCCTCGTCGTACCCCCGCGCCAGGACCTCGCGGTACTCCGGGGGTAGGTTCGCGACAATGTCGTCCACCACCTCCTGCTTGACAATGATGTCGTCGTCTTCCTCGTCGATGTCGTCCTCGCTGTCGAGGTCGGCATCGGAGTGGTTGAAGGCGCCATCGTCGTTCGAGTCGATGTTGGGACGGGGTAGACATCCCCTGACTGCAAGTCACGGCAGATGGTGGTCGCGCGCAGCGCCTTGTGCTCCCACTCGAGGAACTTCACACAGAAGTCCTCGCTATGGTAGCCACTCTCCCACCGGTGGGACTGCGTGAGGTTACTGATCCAGTGGCGGATCTCCTTCTCCAGCCCTTTGCTCGCCTTAGGCATGGGCGGTACTAGGATACGGTCCCGGTTGAGGTATCAGCCGGTGGGGAGGGATACATCCTATGGTTGATGTCCCTGCCCTCCCTCCACCGGCGCTCGCACTCCGCAATGCAGAACTACCGCCGGCTGCTACGGTCCTCCGATGGCGGGTAGTCCTCCTCGAGGCGGCCCCTGAACTCCTCTGGCAACGGCGACAGCGGCAGCGATGCTCCGCAGAAAGGCGGCGGAAGGGCGGCGGGCGCTCTACCGGACGCCTCGTGGTCGTTCTTGCTTCTCCTTTCTTGACCACGGCATCTTCGCCGTTGGTGTTGTGGCGCTAAGCGTTGCGATGTCAAGAGGTGAGGAGTGCGACACCGACCGACGCAGGATTAAATAGCTCGCCGCGTGAACGCGCGACTTCCCATCGCCGTTATCAATATCGACGCGGAACGCAGCGGCATCGATGGTCGGTGACGTCTTGTCGCCATTGATACGCAGGCCGCTGCCGATCAGCCTTCAACCAGCGTCTTTGAATCGCAGTCATGGTTGCGTCTGAATTGGTATCCGCTGCCCACGTCTGAATCAATGCGCGGTAACCCATGGCTGGCGGGTGGGACACGTGCGGCAGGACACCCACATTGTCCGCGTACGTCTAAATCAGCACAAGTTTTGACAAGATTTGGTACATAAATGGGTCGAAAGAAACATGTTTATCCGATGGGTCGGGCAGTTGAAACTGTCGCAAACGTTTCACACGTTCGCATGGACGAGTTCAGATGCCCTTGATCGGGTTGGATCGGGCGGGTGGAAATGACCTTGGATCGTGGCACAGACGATTCTGTGTGGAGCGCGGAAGCAGTGTGATGAAGAAATCCCAATGCTTCAGAAAATTATTCCGGTTAACTCGGGCTGGGCCGGGCCCAACAAAAGGCCCGCTACAGGAAGCTCAGGCCGAGCCGCCTGGCCTGGCCGTATGCTGAAAAAACAAGCTCGAACCCAGCCAAAGTAAGAGAATTATTTACACGCAGTCTGGCAGGGCCTCGTTATAACATGTCGATTTGCTAATCCTCACCCCGGATTGATTTATCGTTTGATTAATAAAATACAAGAACAAATGTCATTTCGGGCTGGGACAAAAAAAACCAACATAGAAAACTCGGCCCAAGCCTGGCCTGGCCTCGCTGTCAGGCCTAAAATTCTAGCCTAGGCCCGGCCCGAGCTGCACAAAATCACCGGGCCATCGGGCCAGGCCTTCCTCAATTTCCACTTTTCCTTGGCCCGAGCCTAGCCCAAACTTCCACCGGTCGCAAATCCATAGCCCAGGCCCGGTCCATGGGCCAAAACAGCCCGGCCCGTCGGGCTTTTTTTGGGTCGGGCCGGGTTTTTTATGCCCAGGTATGCCGATGCATTGCTACGGGTTGATCGTAATTGTTATTTTACTCAGGGTGAAGATGTTGCGCCCAATATGGTACTAGAGTGTGCGTCGATAAGACTCGATTAGAGTTGGAGAATATAAAGCCCAAGCAGCGTTGGCTTTCAGCAAAATAAAAGTGATGTCGACGCCTTCGTCTCACAAGCCCCACCGAAACACACAAGCTAGTATGATCTAAAAGACCAACCAGAATAGAATCAACCCTAATATGTTCATGTCGTCATCGAGGCATCAGGGTTCCTATATGTCCTATCTTTGGGCGATAGATTTTTTAAGAAGGATGTCGCACTCTTAGCACCCACGGGCAGTGTCTCGAGGGACTCTGGTCACTCTTCCTGTTATGAGAGGAGAGTTCTATAAAAAAATCATACAAAATCTATTTTTGATGAACTTAAACTTCTCATAAAAATATCCAAAAGATTAAAAAACTTACATGGATAAAATCAAAATAACAATCAAGAAAGGTGATGCAAAGGTTTGAGCTCTATACTAATGATATAATCAATTTACTCTTTCGAGAGGCCCTTAATAGTACGACTATCTATCTTATTGCCCGGGCACCCAAATAACAACATAAGCCAGATAAAGATAAAATTCTATGATCATTAGAGTCGGGATTCTAAGTCGGATAGATTTTCCCCTAGTAGGATTGAGTCGTAGTATCAAGTCGTAGAATCGAAGACTCCACTATATTTACTTAGAGAAGATATTTTCATCTGTGCATAAATTTTGTGTGACAGTATGGGGGACATGAAAAATACTAGGCAATACAATTTCTAGAAATATAGTTTGCATGTAATATTTTTAGCAATGTGGTTTACACTAGAATATAAAAAAGTAGAAAGTATTGGTACACAGTGCAAATTTCGCAAGAATAAACATGTAGAATTCAACACTTTCATGGAACTATTTGCATCTTAATTCTTTGCAAGGTAAATTAAGAGTGGTGATTCAAGTGAAAAAGGCTTGGGAGGATGGCGTAGTATATATGGCATTACACTTAAGGGGATGTCTCACATACTCAGTTAGTACAATCGAGAAAGTCCATAAATAGGATCGGGATTCTATGATCCTGTAAAGAATTTAGTAATTGGGATCGCAACTCAACATGGATTCTATCTAATTGGGATTTATAGTGGGATTTGGATCAACATGACTCCACTAGTAATCGGGATTCTGACTATCTTACCACTATATCAAGGTTATACATTTGACTTGTGCATTCTACTTGAGCTTGTTGACGATGATCTTGTCCTTCTCTAGTTATAACACCTTTTCTTGATTGAGCTCGTTCGCATTTTTATGATGAAAACGTGTGAATTGCTTCTCCATACTTCTACGGGAGAGATTCTCTTTAGATATACCTTCACATATCCATAATCAACATACGAAAAGGCAAATTTCAAGCATTTCATATTTACGAGATGGCACAACTTGAATCTTGACTTCTTAATCTTGTATTAAATATTCTTTCTTCAATGGTATAATGTCTTGAAGATAATCATGATTGCACACTCAGTATATTCTTCTTCAAGACGTGCTTATCATAGGCTCAACTCACATGATAATACATTGTATCTTCTCTTGAATATCGCTTTGTTCATCACTTGGGCCTTGTTTGGCAGTAAAGTTTTTCTAAAACTGAAGTATTCTAAATCCAAAGTATTTCAATGCCTAGCTAAGAAATACTACAGATTTTCTTCTTTCTCAGTTTTGATAAAAAGAGGGTCAGACCTCCTTCTCAAATACTTAAAAAAAAACACAGTTTTAGAGTATACTTCGGTTTTAAAACCACAATATTTTTTGATCCAAACACCTTGAAATATTCAATACTTTAGTATTTTAAAAAATCAAAGTATCCTCTAAATATTTTAAAAATACTTTTCTGTCAAACTAGGCCTTGATCTTATTTGATTTCTTCTTCTTTTTACCTTAAAACCAACATATGTTCTACAAGAAATGCCCGTGGACAACTTCTACAAGTATACCTCAATGCAAACATTAGTCTATATAGATTTGTCATTAATTACCAAATCACACTTAGAGGCGCACATGCTCCATCAAAGGTCCCCCCTCCCCCGGAGTATGGTGATAGTGACAATGCTGGATTCAACCAAACACCGTGTTATCCCTGATCATCGTCAACCACCGCCAAGTCCAGGATGTCGACCTCAACTACCATGACAAAGGCCCGTGCTCGCCGACACTGCAGGCCTAAAGGGGTCCACTTGAGTTAGGCATTCTAGGAGGTGAGTTCAGTGCTCCAAGCAATTTCAGCGCTCCCGACAAAGCGCCATCAACCTCTATAACGAAATCGGCGCCTATAAGGTATCACAACACCTGCATTGAGTTTAGATTTTCACAACATAATAATAGGCTTGCAGTGTCCTTGTGTTTATACATAGATGGATCATCGGAGTGCCACCATGAATGAAATAATCAATAATGGAACCGAGGAAGCTGGTGCCACATAAAATGAAGATGAGGGGAAGGATGAAGAATATGGGGAGGTTCCCATAGCAGCCGGTTGTGCCTGGCGGACCGGCCTTGTGTAGCTTTTTTCATTTTCTTTTTTCTCATTTTTCCTTTTCTTTTCCTTTTTTCATTTTTGTTTCTCTTTTTTCTAAGTTCTAAAGAATTAGAATTCAGGATTCTTAACATCTAATAATTCTTTTGATTTTTTAAATCCGAATATTTTTAGTTTGAATTGTTTATGAAGTTGAACATTTTTTAAATTTGAACATTTCCAAATCTGAACAATAATAAAATTTGAAAATTTAAATAATTATAAAATTCGAACAATTTTATATGTACACTTCTCAAAATCTAAACAATTTACAGGTGTGAATATTTTTCGAAGTAAAGAAATAGTAAAAAACACAAAAAAGAAAAATAAGAAGTACCTGTTACTGGGCCACTACCTGTACAGCTCGTTAGGAAACTACTGCGGACGGAACCTAATGCATTTCGGTTTAAGTTGGACATAGGCGCTCCCAAAACATTAGGGCCGAATATCAAAAGCCCAGTCCAGTTCCTTTTTTTTTTCTTTCACGCGCTGTTGCCCTTTTCCAACAAGCCAGCAGCTCCTAAGAAATTACGCAAGTACCCAGACAAGCCATGGCCATCGCCTCGTGCCCTCGTCTCCGCAAGTACACTATGATGGAGCAACCGAGCAACTCTAATCCGCATCCGGCTATCCCACAAAACACGTTTACGATGAACCGTATCTCGCGTTTGCAGTATGAAAAAAGTTGGAATAGAGTAGATGCAACCGTCACAGATATAGTGTTTGATGGTCATAGATATTAGTTTTTAGGCAACATAATTTAACGGCTAGCTTCTAATCATAGTAACAACAAACGGTTAAAGTAAAACCTAATCCACGATCACACTCCCGCTGTCATCTTCCGTGCCGTCGTCCGCCTCGGCATCGCTACTGCTGTCAGAAATCTCGATGATTCCGGAGTGGTTCGCCTCCCTTCGAAACTCTTCCCAGAGTGCGTCGTCTATTGCAGTGTAGATCGTGCGGCCACAAACAGCCTAGAACCATGCCCTCCCTTCGGGGTTGCGGAGGTTGGGTAGAGCTCGCGCCTATGATCTAGGCAGAGGGCAAGCGCCGTCCTGCCCTCCTTGAATCGCCCACGCCAATACGAGCTCGTCGGTGAGTATCGGGCCACTGCCCTCTTTCATTCTGGTTATTGGCGTCGGCCCTCCTCGATCCGGCAAGCCAACTTGGCTCCACGTGGAACCGGGACGGAGCCGGATACGTATCTTCTAGATATGCTGTAAGAAATCGTCGATGGAGCAACCGACCAACTGTAATCTCCTGTAACAGTAGTTACATTACTAGTAGTATAGTTCGTTCTATGCCGGAAGAAAATGCGAACATTACGTCGAGCCGGTCAGCAGTGGATAAAGTGCTTCCTGTGTAATGCCAATCCCCAGCCCTGCTTCCGAAACGTTTTCCGATCGGAGTCCAAACTCCTTAATTACATCTCTGCTTCTGCAAAACTCTGAACCGTGCAACGGCTGAATGGACTCTACGGGCACTGTCCCTCTTCTGCTGTTACATCAGTTCATTGATAATGATTTGCACAGTCGCGTGCTTCTAGAGCCAGCTGACTATCTTTACCGCCGAGCGAGGACTTACCATCGAGTTGCATGTCAACTTGTCAAGTGTCAACCAAATTACCACCGCTGTGTTCGTTTTTTTCAGGGGCAGAGACAAAGCTGATGTCGTCGCCGTTCTCTGTTCAAAGCCTCGGTAAGTGAGGAGGCGGAATTTGCCGGCCGGTCTGCATACTCCATGCCAATGAATGGGTGGAGTGGACGCCGTGATGCGCCGGCCGCTTACCGCTACAGAGGGACCAGGTTTGTTTGCTCCTCGGCGGCGTCGCTGTTGGTGACAGCAGTAAGCCAATCATGCATGTTCGCGGCGTGGGAGTTGGGTCGTACTTCTCGCGGGAGCCCGTAGCGCTCTCTCGTCCCGGCGTACGTCGCTCGATCCGACATCGTCGTCGGCTACTTTCAAGAACCTTTGAAGGCGTCCGAGTCCGACCCAGAGAAACGATCAGCTGGCTACTGATGTCAACCGTTGGACTGCTCGTGGTGTCGCCGCTGACTCGGGCGTCGGAACGGCGCGCGCCTTTTAGGCTTCCTGTTCAAGTATATCTTCATTTTTTTGGCTCGTGTCAGTTGTACTCAGATTCTACACGAGTAGCTTCCGAAGCAACACAGCTTGACTTTGCAGCTACCACCCCTTCTGAGTTCTGACTTGGGTGTTGGGATCACGAATAGGCAATGCGCATACCAATGTTACCATAGACGGCTAGGCGTAGCATACACGGTGAAGTGAAGGTAAAAAAAACAGAGGCAACGAATGCCATATGTATGGCTGCCAAAGTTATTTCCAACATTCGGTCTGCTTTTATCAAAGGCGAGTTAATTTTAGATAGTGTATGTCTTTTGCATGAAACTCTGCCTTACATACATAGAAAAAGAAATCATGGGTGTTTTTAAAGTTGATTTTGAAAACAAATATACGATGAAATCAATTTGGAAATTCATGTTTTATGTGTTGGATATGAAATGGTTCCCTGAAAAACTTAATCAGTGGACCAAGGCAGTAGTTAACAATGGTAAAGTTTGCATTATGGTAAAGGATAAATTGGAACCTGCTTATTTTCAAACAAGAAAGGTTCTTAGGCAAGGAACCCCTTTCTCCCCTTTGTCATTTAATATTCGCTGTTTTGATCAAAAGAAGAGCACATGAAACTGGCTTAATTCAAGGGCTATCATCTGATCTTCTGGATGATGGAATACACATCATTCAATATATTGATGACGCTATTTTCTTGTTTGAAGATAGTTTAGATAGTGCTAGGACCATAAAATTTCTTCTATGCATTTTTTAGCCGCTCATTGAAGATAAATTTTATTAAAAGCCAAGTTTTTTTTGGTGCTGCACAATCGCATTTTGACTTGTAAAAAAGGAACTTCACATTCATGTATCCTATGCATTTTAATTAAGCGTCTATCTAACAGTTATTGGAAAGACACAAAGGACGAGGTAGAAAAGAAAAACTCTAGTTGGAAAGGCAATATTACTTTGATAGGATCTATTGCTGTTTTGATTCAAGCGTCCCTAAGTAATGTGGCTAGTTTTATGATTTCCTTTTTATTATGACAAAAGGGGTAGTTGAAGATGGAATTTATTTTGGGCTTGAATACAATGGCAAAATAACTTAAGAAATATAATCTACTTAAATGGTTATATGTTTGCCAACCAAAAGATCGGGGGCTTATGAAATGGGGTTGTGGCAAAACTTGGCTAGGGTAAAGTATCTGAAGAAAGTTACTTTTCCTGAAATTATGCCAAATCCTACACACTCCCACTTATGCTCAGGTTTGATATCGATCAAGGATGTCTTTTATAAATGTTGCAAAATAATTATTGGTGATGGTGGGAAAACTAGATTTTGGGAAGACAACTGGATTGGTAAAAAAACGCTCTATCAACGTTTCCCTTGTTTATTAATTTGTGTTACAATCACAACGTCATTGTTAGTATCGTTCTTACGCTTGGTTGACTTCCTGAAATTCACAAGGTTCTTGAGAGATGAAACCAAGGAGATGTGACCCAAGTTAGTAGAGATATGCAGCCAAGTCTAGCTATATTATAAATTTGAAAGAATGACCCAGCTTAAATTTTTGGTGCAATCGATGTATTCCCTATTAATTACTAAAAAGGTAAATTTTCCTTATTAAATAATGTGGACCCTCAAATTACCTTTCAGGATCAAATTATTTTGTTGGTTAGTGATCAGAAATAGAATTCTAGCCAAGGAGAACCTAAAGAGAAAAGGGTGAAAAAATATGAATTGTGTGAGCTTTGAAAAGATCATATTGTGAGTCCCTTGAATAGTTGTTCTTTATGTGTCCTCTAGAAGAGTATATTTGGGGTGTTGTAATTTATCTCTAGGAGTTAACTCTATACCTTCATGATTTGGTGATTTATGTTGAATGGTTCAATTCCTTTTCAGGTAGAGATATGAAAGAAATTATGTCAGGATATGTTGTTGTTATCTCCACCATATGGAAAACGAGAAATACATTTTGCTTTCAAAGAATTTAACTTGGGGGTCCTACTAACGTTATCGTTTTCGCATGTCATTTCATAAACTTCTGGGAGAAACTTTAGAATGACAGACTTCGAAGGCTTCTACAATAGGGGCTAGTAGAATGTGCAAGTGGCATGGGAGATCTGTGTACAAGAACATGACTGGAATCTCGTGAGAAGGAGGATAGATGCAAGGGCGGACCCAAGTACAACCACTCAAAATTTGAATTCCCTTTGTATTTGTGCATGTTTTGGACGAAAAAAATTCTGAAACTTAGCAACTTTATAGAAGGTGAGCCCCCAGCCAAATGATGTGTCCCTGTCAGAATTTTTCTGGGTCCGCCCTATCCATAGTCTTCCGCGTACTCTTTTGATGATAATATGCGGATTTACAAGTTTTCTATTTAGAGGATCATGGACCATATGTCTTTGTAATTCTGAAGATACCCCGGTGTTGTCGAGAACCATCTCTCATGTTTTTATCTTTGGTGTCATTATAGTTTCAGTTTGGTAGTCCCGATTCTTATGTTTTTCTTGGCAAGAGCAGGGGTTTGTCCTATTTTTTATTTAGCTTTGGTCCTAGATCTTGCAACACGAGAATACTAGAATTTCTTAATTGAAATTAGAGCCAGTGGGGGCTCCTTTCCTAATAAAAAATTACCCTATTTAGTGGAATTTCTACCAAAATATCACTTTGCTTGTTTTTTTATATATGACCGACATGTTACGTCGATCCAAGAGACAAATGATGTAAAGATCGGAGGGTGCCGTTGACAATCATGTCCATACTTAGCTTATCCATTTGTTCCATTCTTCATTGTTGTCCTGATATTTTTGAATCCCAATCATCGAAAAATGAGGGACAAATTCTTCTAAAGGGGTAACCTAGACGATTTTTCACTGGATGGGAAATTAGTGTCACAAATACATATCTAGGTTAACACAACAGACCACCTAGCAAAAAAATTCTAGATGAGTAAATTTGTTGAAATATACCTGGATTGATAAGGGCAGTCTTCACTATGACCTAGCTAGCTAGATGATTGTTGGAGAGATGAAGCTTCATTTGTTAGAGGGAATTTTGGCACTTCTTGTCCTTGCCACACCATTTGGTATGCCTCTTCTTGATGTTTTTGAGCACATTATCCATCTCTTCTTGCGGCGCCAACAATGTTGGCATCTTAACTTGTCATGATGAAGGACACATGTTACCATACATTTCATTTTATGGATTTCTATTTCTCATTCGTCCAGATTTTTTTTGAAGTCCCATCGAGCTTAGTCATCATATTTGGCTATCAAATTCACGTTTGCTTGTTTTTATGTTGTATGTACAATGTTTCATGTTTTTATCGTGCGGTAGAGATCTAACGGCTTGTCTCGTCCATGAACTGAAATCCATAAAGTCTTGCTCAAAATACTTTTCATGAATAGCCATACTTCACTCGATTTAGAAATTTAGCTATTTCTTAGTTGGCACTAATTTCGGTTCGATGAAGACATAATACCTTTTGTAGTTTATGAGCAAGAAGTTATTTTTTTGAAATGAGGATGTATCCCGGCCTCTGCATCCTAAAATGCACACAACCCTTTTATTACTCAAAATCTTAAAGTGTCAAAATACAGATCAAGGATCAAAGAGGGTTGATACAAACACCAACCATCTGAAAAGAAAAAATAGTCCGAAGACGCAGAGCATACAGAAGCTAAACATCTCTCAATCTACTAGAAAGGCGCCACGTAGCCTGGTAAAAGATATCCTGAGCAACCATCACCATACGGTCTCATCCAGAAACCATCAAATACCGGTGCTGCTCCGAGAGCAAAAAATCCCATAGCTGGATCCATTGGGACGCTGAGATTATAACCTGCAAAAAAGAATAAACTTGCACCCTGTTAAAAATGATAGCATTGCGACTCTTCCAAATAGGCCAACATATAGAATATACCTCTATATGTATTCGAGCTTTGTTAGCCATATTCATCCAATTTAACTAATTCCCAAATATATTAGTAATATTGGTCAGAGGTGGAAGATTGTATGTAAAATAAACAATATGTCATATAATTCTAGCAAAGGGGCATTCAATAAAGAGGTGTTCAATCCTTTCCAATTCCTTTTAACTAAATTATCTTTAGTTAGCAAAACCTTTTTATGTAAGAACCATATAAAGATCTTAATCTTTAGGGGTAGGTTAAGCTTTCATAGATATTTTATAGGGAGGCTCTGATGATTATTCATGAAATCCTCATACAAAGATTTGACAGTAAAAAACCCATCCATGGATAGCTTCCACCTAAACACATTTGGCTCACTAGTCAGATTTGAAGATATATGCGTAGTGACGATGATCAGGTCGAAGTTCGAAGCATGCACTGCAACGTCAACTCGTGCTAGATGGTAGCCAGGCGATTTTTTCCTTGATCGCACGTTGTCGAATAGAACAAGTTGCCAGAGCTTGAAGTAGCCATTCAAACATTGCGGTTATTTTGCCAGTGCAGGCAGTCTTTCCCTCTCATCTGTATTTAATTTCCTGCTCTAGAGTACTCATGTGAAAGCCAATATACCTGCGTACTATTCCACTACGTTCCACGGGTCTACTTTATGTGTTTTACTTTTCGTCCTTTCCTTGAAACGATCCCCTAGCTAGACAATTCATAATTCAACGCGCCAAAGATGGAAGTAAAACTGTCAAAGTCAGCTGTAAACACAGCCACTAACCCACAGGCCGTTCGACATAAACCAGCCGGCCGTGCAGGTCTGACAGTCGTTCACATTTTCTGTTGTTCATTCCTTTCATTCTTGGAACTGCTGTTTCTTAGGGTTTGATCCCATGGAAGAATGGTTATTAGCATATGGTCCAACAGAAGGAAAGCGAAAGGAAGGAACAAGCTGAACACTTATCTCTATCGCGCACGTACGGTCGGAGATGCTCAAGAGAAAGTTCAGCTCTGTAGCTGTGGATTTCCTGGAGCTAGCGCATAAATGATGGTGTCGTCGTAACCTCCAATGTCCAATCTAGCGTAGTACGTCTCTTGACCTGGAGTCTGTTCGGTGCTGATATGGACAGCTCGTAGTCGCAGACTGACGCACCACGTTAACGTACCGTTTGCATTCTTCCTCGCAGCTTTACAGTGGCAGCATCATCTGGAAGCTGCTGCAGGGCGGTTGCTTGTGAAGTCCGATCGACAACCGCGGAATCACTCTTAAAATCGCTGGTATTCCATCCGTTTCAAAATATAACATGTTTTAGATTTGTAAAAAGAATGCACCTAGACTTATTTTAGTACGTAGGTTTTACTTCAAACCTCAGTGAACCTACGCTAAAAGAAGTCTAGATATTTTTTTTCACAAACCTAAAACATATTATATTTTAAAACTGAGGGTATATTACGTAATATAAACAATATTCTTTGTATTAATCTGATGCAATGCAAAGTACACATGCCTCTACAACAACACTATCAGAGCATCTCTAGTGGAACGTCTAAATAAGAACGTCTATATCTCCATATAGACGGCCGTGTATAAAGATTCTCTTTTAGATGTTCTTAGTTTTTCAGTGGAGCGTTTATATCCAGAAAGTCTATAGTCTCTCTCCTATATTTAACAATATATTCTAACTACCATCCAACGGCTATATTTCCAAGGGCTATATTTCTAACGGCTATATTTTCAACGGCTATATTTCCAACGACTATATTCTCAAGTCTATATATACCACCCCTCTCACCTCTCATCCAACATTCCCCAGCGTACCTTCTCTCATATCTCTCCTAAAATACTTTCTCATTTCTAACACAACAGAATAATGAGTGGGAACTTTTCCTCTTTGGATATGCTCATGAATTCATCGTCGTCTTCATCTGACGACGATGAACATATTATTGCAGCATTTGCAGAGCGCGAGGAGGAATTCTGATCTGTTCCTCTTTGGATATGCTCATGAATCCTGCCCCAATAACAATTTGAATTCTGATATGTTCCAGTTATCGCATCCAAACTAGTGTTTGCCCAGGATTGTATCAACACCTTGCCCTCAAGACTAGACCATTTTTTCCCTTTTGTGGATGCTCCTTTTTTTGATCTTGGCTTTGCAGATACATGAACTTCTTGTTCTGCGATTGGGCTAGAATCTGGTACGACACTCCAATTCACCTCATTGGATCCCACATTCATAATGTCTAGAAATCCTCTGTTGTCCACTTGCGAGTAGTTCATCTGTGAGTTGTCCATCTGCACGAGATGATACACATCAGAACAATTCAATGTCTAGGTTTTTTCTTAAAAGAGAACATCAAAATTCTATATATGTAGGCTACCAGCACTCCAGCTATACTTTTGTTCAGAGTACAAACATGTGTAAAAATTCAGGTTCAGCGTGTAGTACCAAGGAAGTAACAGGTTCAGTAATAAAAAATGCAGCAGCATGCCTTCTTCTCCATCGAACTGGGGCTGCCCTCATCTGCCCGCGTTGGTTGTTGCTAGGCCAGTGAGCCAGAACCCTGCCTTGCCCTCTACCCCACGCTCAGATCCCACCCGCCACCCACCGTACTGAGCGGCGCTGGCTGCGCATCATCGCAGCCCGCTCACGCACTTGTAGCTGCCTCCGAATCGAGCCGAATCAAGCCGCGAATCAGGCTGAAACGAAGCGCCGACGGCTAGATCTGGCGCCTACCATGCATGGTCGAATCCCCATCCATCCCGTCTGATTTCTCTCTCTCTCTCTCTCTCTCTCACCTAGGGAAAATTGAGGAAAAATTGGCGTACCTTGAGCTGGCAAGCGGGGCGACGGCGAGACGGGAGTAGCGTTCCCGCTTGTTTCTCCAACTGGTCGCTTCGGATGGGCGCGGAAGAAGGGGCGCGTTCGCGCGGGACGGAGGGCTCGCGACGGGCGGTTGCGCTTGGACGTCGTGGCTAGCTCGTCCAAATATGGCGATGGGTAGCAGGAATACACGGTCGTCTAAATTTAGACGACGCTTTAGACTAGCCTCTAGAGAGAGTTTTTTTGTCTCACGTCCTTTATATTTGCTTTACACGGTCGTTTGCACCTTTTACTAGAGATGCTCGCAAAACCTCTCAAAAAAGTACACCGTCAAAACCTCTCCAGACGCCAAAAATGCACGTATTAATAAATCTTTATAAAGACGTTCCGAGCAATTGTCGTGAACAAAGAACATGTGCATGTGACGGTGATCTTCGACATCGCTAGCAGCCTTCTGCAATACCGTAAATCAAGGTTGGTCCTCAAAAGGTATTTATCCAAGAAGAGTGACACATGTTCGCAGTCATCCCGGAAAGCGAAATAGAGCGTTTCTTTAAGAAAAAGGAAAAAAAAATAGACTATCGTAGATTTTCCATTTTTCTATAAGAGTATCACAATGTATAATTTGGCCCATCGAAACAAGCCGTGCATAAGTGTATATATTTCAGTCAAAGTCTTAACGCTTTGTCCACTAATAAATGTGAAGGAATATTTATTTGATGCGTATAAATAATATTTGAAAATTTTTGTTGGATTATTAGGCATAATTTCCACGATTAATTCCAGAATATAAATCATGACAAAACCAGCTACTAGCTCATGTAACTCGAACATACTAGATGTACTAAACAACAGGATGATCGAAACAAACAATACCTAACATGTACTCGAGAACATGATGAATAACCAAACAGGATCACGAGAACGACCGTTCGGTTGTCGTAGAAAACTTTGGGGAAGAGTGATCGCAGCAGATGGCGGCAAGACGGCGGTAGGCAGCGCCGACTTGGATGGAAGGCGACCCGTGATGAAGAACACGGCGAGCATGAGCGCTTCCCAAAACCTTATTCGCCCTCTCCCGCACGGGATCACAAGGGCGAGTGGTTCCGGAGACCTGCTCTCCCGTCGCGGTGCACGGCAAGCGGGATGGTAGACTACGGTGTGGCAGTAAAGAGAGGAAGGCAAAACCCTAGATTGGTTTTTGGTTGTGTTGTGGCGGTAGCCGCGCAGACTTTATATAGGCGGCTCAGAAACCCTAGAGGCGAGCGTGGGCGAGTCCACGTTACGCGTTCGGTCGATTCTGATAGCCACGATCCGGGGCGACCGAATAAGCTAACCGTTTGACACGTCATCAATTTTCTGAGCGACAAAATAAAGCTCGGCTCGGCGAGATACCATGCGGCTGTCGTGACGAGACGAGACGAGGCGGCGTGCGTCTTGGCGGCGTCGGAGGAGGAGCGTGTGTATCTCTCTTATTCCCACTCACTTACAAAGTGGTGCAACACTCCACCTTATAAGGTGGTGCAACTCTCCTCCAACTTTCCATGTGGGACTAAACTTTAGCTCCCACTCCACTCCCATGTGAGCTGCCACAAACATGGGCCCAAACACATATGGGCTGCCACAGATTTGGGCTTTGAGATTTAGGGAAAATCTGAAATACTCATGGGCCTAAATGGATTAGCCCCATTATTTCTAACAATCCCCCACCAGATCTCAAATGCCCATTTGAAGATTTTGCCAATCCTTGCTACTTGTTTATATACCAGTGTTTCAGCAGAGACTGTTAAATTGAACTTCCGCCTAGAATCTTGAACTACGTCTATCAACAACTTGAACAATGGACGAACCTTGAATTGCAAGTTTGGTGCCAATAGATTTCGCTCAAAATCATAACTAGTACTTGGCTGTCAGTAGCCTACCCCGCGGGTTGGAGCATATGCGTCATACTCCCTGGTCTCTTCATGAGTTTACTAGAGATCACCCAGATCTCATAGACCATGACGTTCGGTCGAGCTCATATAGGTGTGTTCTTTCAAGAATGCCTGTAGGGCGGCATCTTTGCTAATTAAAGCCAACAGAAACACATTAAGGCATGTTGCCAACCTGCCTTCTGATTATGAGAGTCATGCATCTTCACATAGAGGGTTACAAAATACTCTCCTCGGTCAAACCACTAGCTTGTTCTTCCTGGTCCTAATTCACGAGATCTCCGATCACATAAGTTGGGTTACCACTAATGTGTGACATCCATGGGTCTCAACCCCATCTCCTCGATGCACTTTCTATCACATTTCGTGATAGTCCCTTTGTAAAGGATCCGCCAGGTTTTGTCTGTTTGAATATACGTAGTTATTACTCGGAGTTTCTCAATTTCTGACAGATTTCAAGCGTCTCTTCACGTGTCTTGATGACTTCCGTTATCCTTAGAATTGTTCACTTTGACAATAACAGTTTGGTTGTCACAATTCGGAAGGATTGCCGCACAGTTTCTCAACCACGAGCAAGTCCATCAAGAGCTCACGCGACCATTCGACTCAACGGTGGGCGTGTCTAAGCGATAAGTTCTGCTTCCATAGTTGACCTCGTCAATATGGTTTGTCTCGAGACCTCCATGACACCTGCGCCACCTCCAAGGGTAAACACATACCCGCTCGTGGCGTAGAGTTCATCAATGTCGAGATCCAATTGAATCACTATATCCTTCAAGCACGGATTTCACGAATAGTGAATCCCATAGCTCATTGTACCACATAGATAGCGCATGACCCTTTCAAGTGCATGCCAATGATCAATACCGGTTAGACATGAACCTACTCAACTTGCTCACAGCAAAGAGATATCGGGTCTTGTAGCGCTTGCTAAGTACATGAGAGAACCAACAACTTGTGAATATTTCGGTGATCTGTTGGTTCCTTCTTATTCTTCGTAATGTCAAACTGGGATCATAAGGTGTTGGAGAAGTCTTGCCATCATTAAAGCCAAATCGGCTCAAGACCTTCTCAACATAATGAGATGCGTTAAAGTAATCCCATTCTCGTTCTTAATAAGCTTGATATTGAATGACATCGACCTCTCCCGGATCTTTCATATCAAAACTCTTTGACAGAAAGACTTGACTTCATTTATCACTTTCATGTTTGTACCAAAGATCAAAATGTCATCCACGTACAAACATAATATAACGCTTCGCCCCACCATGGCGATAGTAAACACACCTATCACCTCATTAATGACAAAGCCGCAGAAAGTAGAGTTCATCAAACTTCTCATGCCATTGCTTAGGTGCTTGTTTGAGCCATATAAAGATTTCAATAACACACACCTTTGTCTCTTCACCTTTTACCACAAACCCATCCGGTGATCCATATAGATCTCCTCTTCCAACTCTCCATTAAGGAAAGCTGTCTTCACGTCCATTTGATGAGCGAGAAGACCATAAGAGGCGAGGGGTGAGTACTCGAATGGTGGTCGGTCTAGCGGTGAATAGGTGTCAAAGTAATCTTCGCCTTCTTTACGTGTAGCCCTTAGCTACAAGCCGTGCCTTGTACTTCTCAATAGTACCATCGCCTTAGCTTCTTCTTGAACACCCACTTACATCCCGGGTTTACAACCATAGGGTCGCTCGATAATTCCCAAGTTCCATTAGAAAGAATCGAGTCCATCTCATTTTGGACAGCTTCTTTCCAATCATCTCAGCATCGGGAGATGCATATGCCTCGATAATGGATTGGTATCATTCCTCAAGGTACACGATGAAATCATTGCCAAAGGATTTTGCAACCCTCATCTCTTACTCCTCGTGAGAGGTTCATCGTCATCCTTCTCAAGAAATTCCTCATGTGGTTGTTCGGAATTATCAATAGATGCACTAGATTCGGAAGTATTTCAAGAAATCCTACCAATGCTATGCATATCTTTCATAGGAAAAATATTCTCAAAGAATGTTGCATCACGAGATTCCGTTATAGTATCAACATGCATATAATTTCCAGTTTATTTAACTAGAAATCTATAGCCTACACTCGTGGAGCATATCCTAGAAAGATACAATCCTTTGTCTTGGGTCCTTGCGTTTTCTTGGGAATCGGTATGTTGACCTTCGCCAAACACCCCCACAAATGCCTTGAATCTGAAAGTGATGGTTTTCTCCCAACCCACTCCTCATAAGGGTCTTTTCTTTATTCTTGTTAGGAACTCTATTCGGACATGACATGAAGTCAACAAAGCCTCCCCCACCATGCCTTTGATAAACCAGGTGGCTAACATGGAATTCACCAAGTCGGTCAGGCGGTTTTTCCTCGGCAACCCGTTTGATTGGGGCAGTAGAGGCGTCCTCTCATGAATAATTCCGTTCTCGGCGAATTCATCAAATATTTTGGGAAAATACTCACCACCACGATCCGACCTAAGACGCTTGATCTTTCTCTCTAGTTGATTTTCAACCTCGGCCTTATAGATTTTAAAGTAGTCTAAAGCCTCATCTTTAGTTTGCAACAAGTAAACATAGCAGAATTTAGTAGCATCATCTATCAACGTCATGAAATATCTCTTTTCACCTTTTGTCAACACACCATTCATCTCACATAGATCAGAATGTATGAGTTCTAGAGGTGCCAAGTTTCTCTCCTCGGCAGCCTTGTGAGGCTTTCGAGGTTGCTTTGATGCACACAACTATGGCACTTAGAACCTTTGGCAATAGTGAAATTGGAATTAAACTCATCTTTGGACATCCGAGACATCAACGAAAATTAATGTGACATAAACGAGAATGCCAAACACCGGTATCATCATTAACACCACCACAAATATGATTCACGGATTTATTACAAAACTCGAAAGTGAAAACGGAACAAGCCTCCGAACTCATAACCTTTACCAATAAATTGTCCATGTTTGAAACAACGACTTTATTAGACTCTAAGACAACCTTAAACCCATCTCCGCAAGAAGGGAGCCACTAACGAGATTCTTGTTCATAGTAGGGACATCTTTGCGTTCACCGCACGATCTTTCGGAAGTAAACTTCAGATCCACCGTGCCAACACCACGAGCGAAGCATGTGATCCATTCCCCATTAGGACGGATGAATCCCGGCGACCGATAAGAAGTGAACATAGAGATGTCGACACACATGAACATTAGCACCCGTATCAAGCCACCAACACGGTGATTGAAATCTGAAAAGACGATAAATAAATTACCATACCCATCAAGATTGCTAGCGGTCACGACGTTGAGTCTTGGCCTTTTTCCCTCTGCGGTTTGCGTTCTGACAGATCCTTGGAAAATGGCGGGCTCTCCACAAGTGTAACAAGACAGTTCACTCTTGTCCTCGTCTCTTCTTCTTCTTGAAGGTTGTAGTCTTTACAGGCTTGTTAAAGGAGGTTTGAAGTTCCCTTTGTTCTTGCCTCACGGTTTGCCTTTACGCACAAAATTAGCGATAGCATGACCCTCTCCTTTCTCGGTAGTGTCCTTAGCCCGAGCCTTCTCCTCAACATCAAGGGGCCTTCAGATTTTCAAGATATCTCCTGTCTCTTGTGTTTGAGAGTTGTGGCAAAGTTCCTCCATGAAGGGGCAACTTAGCAATAATGCATCCCGCCACAAACTTGTCGGGTAAGGTACACTTAAGGAGTTCGAGCTCCTTGGCAATGCTTGTATCTCATGAGCTTGTTGAACCACGGGAAGGTCCTTAGTCATCTTAAAATCATGAAAGCTCTCCATGATATACAGTTCACGCCGGATCTGCGAGCACCAAACTTGGCATCCGGTGCATCCAGAGCTCCTTTCCGTCTTTTATGTGCATAAACACATCACCGCAGTGAGTCAAGAATGCTCGAATACATCCCACAAAGGCAGATTAGCATCCTCGAACTTCTTGATCCTCGTCGATATAGTTCCCTCAGTTTGCCTTTATCGATGTGGAACACTTTCATCGTGGTCACCAAAGCTCAGCCTTGTCTGCCACCTCTTAAAGTGCACGGTAAACTTATCCGGCCTCGGTGCATCGGTAAAACCAGCCATTGTTAATTCAGGAAATTGCCTACAATAAGGTTTTTGGATTGTTGGATTATTAGGCATAATTTCCACGATTAATTCAGAATATAAATCATGACAAAACCAGCTACTAGCTCATGTAACTCGAACATACTAGATGTACTAAACAACAGGATGATCGAACAAACAACGACCTAATATGTACTTTCGAGAACATGATGAATAACCAAACAGGATCACGTAGAACGTCGTTCGTTTGTCGTAGTAGAAACTTTGGGAAGAGTGATCGCGGCGGATGGCGGCGAAGGCGGCGGTAGGCGACCGCTGACTTGGATGGAAGGCGACCGTGATGAAGAACACGGCGGTCGCAGAGCGCTTCCAAAACCTTATTCGCCCTCTCCGTGCAGGATCACAAGGGCGAGTGGTTAGGAGACCTGCTCTCCCGTCCGCGGTGCACGCCGGCAAGCGGGATGGAGTAGACTACGGTGGCGCAAGTAGAGAGGAAGGCAAAACCCTAGATTGGTTTTTGGTTGTGTTGTGGCGGTAGCCGCAGACTTTATATAGGCGGCTCAGAAACCCTAACGGAGGCGACGTGGGCGAGTCCACGTTCGCGCGTTCGGGTCGATTCTGATCACGATCCGGGGCGACCGAATAAGCTAACCGTTTGACGTCATCAATTTTCTGAGCAGCAAAATAAAGCTCGGCTCGGCGAGATACCATGGCCAAGGCAGCGTCGTGTGCCAGACGAGGCAGACGGCGTGCGTCTGGCGGCGTCGGAGGAGGAGCGCGCGTATGTATCTCTCTTATTCCCACTCACTTACAAAGTGGTGCAACACTCCACCTTATAAGGTGGTGCAACTCTCCTCCAACTTTCCATGTGGGACTAAACTTTAGGCTCACTCCCATGAGCTGCCACAAACATGGGCCCAAACACATATGGGCTGCCAGATTTGGGCTTTGAGATTTAGGAAAATCTGAAATACTCATGGGCCTAAATGGATTAGCCCCATTATTTCTAACAATCCCCCACCAGATCTCAAATGCCCATTTGAAGATTTTGCCAATCCTTGCTACTTGTTTATATACCAGTGTTTCAGCAGAGACTGTTAAGTTGAACTTCCGCCTAGAATCTTGAACTACGTCTATCAACAACTTGAACAATGGACGAACCTTGAATTGCAAGTTTGGTGCCAATAGATTTGGGCTTTGAGATTTAGGGAAAATCTGAAATACTCATGGGCCTAAATGGATTAGCCCCATTATTTCTAACAATTTTCTTGCAAAATATTTTTGTGCCATACTTTTTTCTTACTAATTTTGTAGGCACATTGTAAGTGAAAACATTAGTAAAAGCCATAGCTCGTGAAACGTCAAAACATGCCTCGTATTTTGGAATGACGTATTAGTATATAGTTGGTTTTACAATTGCATAGAAGCACATGAAATTTAAATCTGACGAATTTGATGGCTCACATGGAACAAAATAGTACAAGATATTTGGAAGTAATATCGGAGAGCACAAATTAAGGGAGACAGGAAGAGTGGGCATTGGGGTCTTCCTAATGAAACGATAAGCATAGAAAAACGTTTTTCATACTCCCTTCGTCCGTAAATAGATATCTCAGATTTGGCAATCTAGACACTATTTAGTATATAGATTCATCCAAATTTTGGTCGTCTTAAAATAGATGTCTTAGATTTGTCAAAATTTAAATAAATCTATATATTAAATAATGTCTAGATTCATTTAAACTTTGATAAATCTGAAACATCTATTTTAGAAAGGAAACTTCACAATCATATGATCCAAGCACTGAAGCACTTTAGCATAGGAAACTTGCTTCTCCAATAACTAGAGTTCTACAAAGTTTTCTACCTATGGAAATTCTAGGATCGAGAATGGACTTCATGAGGAGTAGGTGATGTCCAACGGCCTGTGTTGCCTTCTCAGCGTATATTTCACGTCTCAGGTCCTAATTAACTGATGAAGCTCAAATACTGTACTCCAATATATCTTCCAATGATCGGTTAGATTGCGGCCGGCACCAGCTAAAATGTGTAGAAAATCAACAATATCGGTCTGTGACGGACTTCTTCGTCCACGTGCACCGTGCAAGCTGACAAATTTCACGTCTCCCAGCACATAAATACGGTTATTGACTCGTGACGTTATCTGTTCCGTGCTTGACATGTCCGGCCGGCCGGCTACCTTTAACCAGTCCAACAGTCATCAACTCGATCTAGCTTAATTGGAGTAGTTTAATCACTTCCGAATCAGATCTATGTAATCATCCGAGCTTATTATTTTAGCTACGCACAGTGTGTGGGGAACAGCCACGTGTACACGTTGACGGTTGACCATATATATCATGTGGATTAGCATCTACTAGTATACACAAAGTACACTGCTCGCCGGCATCTGCTACGTGGAACAGAAGTACTGTACCATCTAAAATGGAGACTAATTTCTACAGTGCACATGTGCCAGCGTACACCTGTTCATTCTCAAGGCAAGATGTGATAGCAGAATCTGTACCAAGTACCGTTCGCTGCGATCATTTTGACTTTTGACTTGGAAAAACATTGATTTGTGGATAAGATGGAACGCACCAGAAAAGTTATACTTTATTAAATGCAGTCGGGTGCATGTGGTCAACGTTCAAGCAATCTAGAAACGCACATCAAGTGCATTACACGAGAGCTCGTTCTTTTGGCTCCTAGGTGTAAATGCATTCGTTATAAAACGATCCATTGAAAATGTATTTCTAATTGTCAAAACGATTCTAAACGAAAATATTGTGTGCACATCTGGACATTCTATGTTAGCACATAAAGTTTTGCAAGAAAAAGTATCTTTTTTAACTTGTGTAGAAGATAAAATAATGTCTTGTGAATAGACGTCTGGATGTGCACGGAGAAATGTTTTTTTCAGAATTTTTTGCAACTTTTAAATATGTATTTGAAAAATAGGTGCATCTTCATCTATGAGCCAAAAAGGATTTATCATTTTCACTCTCTATTTGGGCATGTTTCCGTTTTACAAAACCTAGAAATATGTTTTTCTTCTAGGAAGTGCGTGAGTGTCCAAGGATATACTATAGTCCTTAGGTAAAGGCCAGTTTATCCGACTTTTATCGTGATGATAATGAAATTTTATTCGGGTATAACCCATATAACCTTACTAATACTAAACAAAATTACTGTACTAACTTCAGTCAATGTACACCAACGTTTGCAAAAAAAAAACGTACGCAGCAAAAGTAATATCATATCATTTTCTTATTCTTTAGGAGAGATCGAAATCCTTGTTTCTGTGTAACTAAAACCGGCTTATATGTAATTATCCGTCTCTTAACTAACCGTCAGCTGCGGGAACCCCAACGTCGGGTGCGCCGACGACAGGGGCGACATGCCACCGAGGAAGGCATCCCAGTCCTGCTCCCAGCCGGAGCTCGACGGCGTCGGAGGAAGCCCTCCATCCGGCATCGTGGCCGACGACGTCATCGTCGAAGACGCTGTCCCCGTCGACATGGATGATCGCGTGTCCCACGACGACTCCTGGACGGACGACGGCGATGGCGCTTCGGTCTTCACTGCCTTGTTTATGACCACCCCGACCACCTCCACGTCCGTGTCCTCCTCCTGTGATGATCTCTTCCGTTTGTTCGTCGCGTCCTGCGACGCGGGAGCGGGAGGCGCCCACAGCTCGGCGCCGCGGGTGCCGACCTCGTTGGGGAAGTTGAGAATGGCTTTGGCGCCGCGCATCCGGAACGCGGCGCGGTCGTAGGCGCGCGCGGCCTCCTTGGAGGTGTCGTAGGTGCCGAGCCACACGCGGGAGCCCCGCCGCTTCGGGTCGCGGATCTCCGCCGCGTACTTGCCCCACGGACGCTGCCGCACGCCGCGGTACTTGCGGAAGTCGTCCTCCGCCGCCGCCGCCGGCGCTGGTGGCGCGGCAGCAGCACCCGCCCACCCGAACGCGCCCGGTCCGGCCGGCAGGGAGATGGCCAGCGCCGATGGCGGCGCCCTCCTTACAGTAGACGGTTCGCCTCCGAACTGTATCAGCACCGGCTCCAGCGCACGGGAGGCCACTTCGCCAACGTCCGGAGCTGGAACACGGCTCACGTACTCGTGCGCCAGGTCGATGTAACCTTGCATCTGCTGCTGCGGGAAGAACGACATGGGCTGGTACCCAGCCGGTTCGGCCGTGGAAGGTGACAGTACGGGGGCGGTGACGTCATCGTAGAAAGGGCCCTGACCAGCAGCCATTGCCGGGACACCACCGTCGCCGCCGAGGAGGTGCTCGCGGATGAGGTCGAGGGCGAAGTCGTCGACTTCGCCGGCGAACTCCATGCTGCTTAGTTACCGTTTGTCTTCCTTGATGGCCGTCGAACCAAGGAGAGATTTGCGTGTTTCCTGTGTTGTACTAGCCTCGTTGGAGTTTGTTCTAGCCTTGTTGCTGAGGACAAAGCAAGGGGTGGTGGCGCACGTACTTGTAGGCGGCAGCAAGCCAAGAAAATCTAATGAGATGGGAAGGCCTGTGATTCCAGGCTCGACCGCTCGGTCATCTGATTTGACCAGAACAACTTTATGCGGTTTTTTACGGGTCCCACTTTGGGGCTTCAAGGTCGTTGTCGATCTCGTCACTCGCTGGAGGCAGAATGCATAAAATTGACCTAATTTCGAAAGGATTTCATAAACTGAATCGTTGGCAAAATTATTTTACACAACTAACCATTTTTATAGCGTCTAACGAAAATGTTTCACACTATATAGTGTAGCGCCTATGTCTACGGTGTGAATTTTCAATGGACAAAAATCTCTCTTAGCTTAGATGGTTGAGCCCTTTGATCTACCTTATATGTCTTGGGTTTAAGTCCTACCTCCCTCTTATTTAATTTTTTATTTTTTCTGAGCTTCAGTTTTATGGGAATTTTTTTCTCTAAGTTCAACTGAGTAGCATAGTAAACAGCCAGCATCCCTTTTATTTATTTATTTAATTTTTGTGAGCTTCAGTTTTATGGGATTTTTTTTCTCTAAGTCATAACGAAAATTGGACGTACAACCATCACGAAACAATTATCTTTTCACGCAGATTCGTACATAGTGTGTATACGACGTTATGTAGTACAGTATCCGGTAATACAAACGGTTTTGATTTTTGCAGACGATCCGTTCTATAGGGCACGTAAGAACGGTACGTGTCCCTACACGCTGAGCTACGTGCTAAGAGAAAAAAATGGAAGCATATGGACTTAGAGAGACTTTTGTCCCATAAAAATAAAATCTATGATTGATCAGTTATGGACTTTTGTCCCATAAGAATTTCATGAAATCGCAGCTGCTACGATTGATCAGTTATGAATTTTAGGAAAAAATCCCATAAAAACTGAAGCTCAGAAAAAATAAAAAATTAAATACGATGGAGGTAGGACTTGAACCCAAGAGCTATGAACCCAACCAAAGGGCTCAACCATCTAGGCCAAGAGAGACTTTTGTCTAGTAAAGATTCACACAATATATAAATACTAGTGTAGCGCCTATCACTTAGGTGCTACACTTCGTACTGTAAAGTCTTTTTACCGGAGCAGCATCTGGGACCCGCGTGCCACTCTGGCTAGGTGTATAGCGCCTTTGACATAGGCACTACAAAAAAGGTTAGTTATGTAATCCTTTTCAAATTGAGTCAGTTTTATGCATTCTGCCCTCGCTGGATCCAACAAGCTATACTGCCAAGCAGTACTAGGAACTTTTTTTAAAGAAAGATTTGGATCTATTCGTTTACAAGAAATATAAGGCACACCAAACATAATAAAAATTATATCGAGGTCCTTATACCACCTAACAACCACTATTGCCTTAAAAAAAGCCGCAAACACATTTGTTGTCGCTGCTCCCTTGCCGGAGCAGGCCTGACGTTGATAACAGTCGGAAAGTTTTCGTGCATGTTGTAGGGTTCGCAGCATAGAAAACAAAAAATTTCCTACGATGGGAACAACTATGTACCAAGATCTATCTACTAGATACAAACAACGGGCGGATGTATATCCGTAGAGAACATACCCTTGAAGACCGACAAAGCTTAACGAGTCCAAATTCGTGGTTGATGTAGACGATCTCTTGCCGATCTCAAGATCGAGAGGAAGTCCTAGCACCGCAAAACAACAGCGCATCCGTGCTCGCACACACGTTCGAGGCACCGAGCAACCTCCGCCTCCTCGCTCCAGCGATGCAGCGAAAGCACAACTTTTTATTGCCGAATAGCCACCGAGAACATGTATCTCGCTAGTCCGAGACCATGGGAGATAAATTCTAGAGGGGGAGAGAGATCCTTCACGAGGAGGTGTGGTATGAGAGGAGGAGAGGGGGGCCTTTTATAGGGGAGAGGGGGGGCACCCAAGGGGCATGGCGCCCAGCCATGGGGCTGCCCCCACCTCTTCCACATTCATGTGGGTGGAGCTCCCACTCAAAATGAAAAGCCTCCACTCCCATTAAAAAGCCTCCACACAAAAATCCACTCACATGCATTAAATTTCCACCAAATTTAATGCAAGCTCTCATTTAAATAAAACTATTTTATTTATTTATTTAGAATTTTGTTAATTACTTTAATTAACAAACATTCACATAAAACCCCTTGCTAGTATTCCATTTCACATGCAGAACCAGTTTGACAATTTCAACCAAAGCGATTTGGTGTCTAGTGAAATAAATTCCTCGCTTTCCTTTTCTTTTCGGCATGAAACTTTTGCTCCAATTGGATGTCGGTGTCTCTTAAGTGTCACCCCTACGGTTCGCGGATAATATGGACATGATCGAGACCCCTCTCGGATCAATAATCGAAGCGGGATCGGAGACCCATCGACTCCCACACATTCAACGATGACTTTCTTGTGATCGTCGGAACCTTTTTTAGTATCTTAATCCTTTTGTTTCGATATATTACATGTCCAAGATTCGATCATCGGTATCTCCATACCTAGTTTGATCTCAATTCTTGACATGCACTCTTTTCTCGTTCCGTGATATAACATTCTAGTGATCAAATCACTTGCTTGCAAGCTAACCAATGTGATATCACCGAGGGCCCAGAGTATATCTATCCGTCATCGGGATGAACAAATTCCACTCTCGATCCATGAGCCTCAATATAACACTTTAGTAGTTCGAATCCATCTTTATAATCACCACATTACGGTGTGACGTTTGATGTTATCAAGAAACTCTTCCTGTGTTAGTGATTGACATGATCTCTTGGTCTAAGGATTAGGATCACTTCGTAAGATGTTATAGCAATATAAACTCAATGACTTTGATCGTAATGCTATACTTCGGATGAATGTTCATCACACCATTACACTAATGTTGTGACCTCGTTATTAACAACATCCAATGTCCATGATCAGGAAACCTATGATCATCTTGTTAATCAACGAGCTAGTTTATAAGAGAGGCATAACTAGGAACTTTCTTTTGTTTATTAAACACACATATATTAACGTTTCCGTATTAATACAATTATAGCATGTAAAATAAACATTTATCATAAATAGGAATACGATAATAACCACTTTATTATTGCCTCTCGGGCATATTCCCTTCACACGTGCCCCTAAGAACCAGCGCCCCAAAGCCGAAGTCGTCGTTATTGAATACTTGAATTGATCCAAAACTTCAAACGACACCAAACAAATAACACACATAGACTGGACGAGATCAACCACTCCATGGAAAGCAGCGACCAGACAAATCCCCGCCCTCCTCAGCGCCACCGACGAGGTGGACGAGGAGGCGGGTATACCTTATTCTTGTCGCGCAACATCGCCATAGCCACCATAGCGTTGATGCCGGTTGACCAAACTCGAACTTTAGGGACCGTTCTATAGTGTCGAACGTTGGTCCGAGGTCCCCACCCCCTCCCGCCGCCGGAGTGGCAAGCAGAGAAGGCGGGGACGGCGAAGACGAGGCGTGGATGTCGGTGGTGGGCTAGGGTTAGCCGCCGCCTCTATTTCTCTTTGTGAGAGGAGAGACACATCTGTAACTAGGGATTGTGCACACCCAACGACTCCTAGTTCAATTTTGCTGCATTCACCATGTTCTATGAATTTTGTGGGTATTTTCCTTTTTCAAACGTATAGTCATACTTGATAAGATACTAATCTAATAGTCCCCACCCACAGCATCGTCCTCTTCGCGGCGACCCAGAACAACCCTAGCCCTGCCGTCGACCCTCCTCACATGCCATCCTTATTGTCATTGAAAATCGGTTTCATCGCCAATGGTGTTGTTCCTATTCCAAAGGGTTGGATGTCCTCTGGCAGATGCTCGAATGCACGATGGAGATAGGGAACCAGGGGCGTGCACTCAGAGGTTGTACGCATCAGACGGATCTGGAGATGGCAATGGTCTACTGATCTGAGTGCATTGACCACAGAGCTTTTCCTTTCACGACGAAATGTGTCATCAATTGCGTGGCGGCAGGCTTCCTAGTCCAAAACCAGTGTGGTTCTGGTGTCATTGTGAGGTGAGCCCCATGTCCCAAGACCTAGTTTGATGATCCCACTCCCAAGGTGTCCCATGAGGTGGTCTGTGACATCCCGCCTAACCAGTTGTTTGTGTCGATGAGAGATGTCCCTTTGTCGGAAATTCAACATTGGAGTGGATCAAAGGTGGTGTGGCTATTGCCATGAGCAAGAATGCATAATGGTGAGGCCTTCAACCTGCTTCTGACGTCTTCCCCAGCGTAGTATGAGGGACGCGGGTTCTCTCGGTGTCGGGATCCGTCTTACGATAAATCGTCAGCTGGTAAAGGAGTTGTTGGATATCGTCCTCCTCGAAAATTTTCATGATTTAGGAAACGGTTCATTTTTTCAATATGTTGTTTAAATGTTTAATGCAGGTCCCAATTTGGGGTCGTTGTCGACCCCGTCACTCAGTACCGTGGTTAATTTCAAGATGCTGCACTTTCGAGTAGTAGTGGGATTCATCGCCCGATCGGATTTTTCCATTTTTGCTGCAGGAATGTTCAGTTAGTTTTTCTTTTGAGTGGGAGATGTTGAGTTAGTTAAACCTCCTAGTTAATTAGCTGGTCACCAGACACCAGGTAGTGAGAATTTAGTGGGAATTTTGCTCGTCAAACATATATGTAAGTACGTACACAGTTGATATCTCTGGACTTACGACAAATATTTTTGCGGGCGGACGTGCGACATTTGATGAATTACGAAGCGGATCAAATTTCCGGAGGAGTCGTGTCAAGGAAGAGCAGGTGCGCGCATACGCATCCATGACACGAGCTTTGGACCATTCCGCTCATACTTTACCAGAAATTCAATAGGACGGACGGAAAAGCAACTGATGATGGCCGTATATCTGGCTGTCCATACCGTACCAGCTTGCCATGAACCATTTGCGTCATTCGTTTTCGCTCTTTTTCTCCTTTTCTTGCCGTAATGTCAGTCTTATGTTGCACATTATTCCTTAGCTGAAATCAGCTTTGGTTACCCTAACTACGTAATGTAGTAAGCTCTAAGAGATTTCGAGGAAGATGCACACGCCCGATAATATAGAGTGTGGCAAGACAGGCTAGGTGCACATGCAGACGCAATAGGCTTACCAATCCTGGGGCAGACGAGTTGCTAGTACGCCACTCCTAGCGCTCACTGATCGACACGTACGCGCAGCACATGTGTACACCTTGAACAGCGCATGGCGATGGAGCCATACCAGCTCGCTGCCATGGAGATCAATGCACGTGGACGCGGTCCGTAGACCGCAGCATTAAACGAACGGCTGGCCGGTCCTCCATGCATGCCGTTAAAGGAAAGAGGAAACATGCGTGAATGAATGGACTCGTTCTCGGCTTCGAACGATCGACCCTGGTTGATGAACGGCCGCGGATGCGCGCGCGTCGGCCTGGCACATAAACAGACGTATACTGTACGTGTGTATAGTCCGGCGCGATAATAATGTTCATTATATTCTACGTTTACCTTAAGGTTTGGCAGTAAACAATCTGTGAAGGACCGGGTCCGGAGCGATAATTAAGTAAACGATCGAGGCGTAACCTTAATTAATAAGGTTTGACAGTAATAATCTATGAGCTAGTAGATTTGGCCATGTGCAGTTCTGCTTAATCAGTGCAAGCAGCCGGCGTTGTACGTAGCTGCTAGCTGCATGTGCACTCAACACTAGAGATGTGGAATAGTACTGGTCGCATGGTAGACGTCCTATCCTAATTATACACGCACGTAGCCGAACTATTCTCTCGTGTTTTCGTGCTATCCAGATATCACTTCAGCGATGGTTGACGTACAGCACCGCACACACCGGGGCAAGCAAACCGAGCACGCGCGCATGCAGGTGCAGGTCGCACGAAGCAACCGCTCCATCATAAACAGGGTTGAAGTCTCTGCTTCCGCAAGATTCCACGGCCAAGTCTATCAACGCAGTGATAAGGTCGCTGAAAAAAACTAACAGGTCGACTGTATAGAAAAGTCGTTATATCAACCCGTCTAGAAAAAAATAAACTGCAGCAAATTTATGTAAAACTTTATATAAATTAAAATCTTTATAGATAGATTTGCCATGTATTTTATGGAACGGAGCATTCAGAAATCAGAATCCAGCGGGTGTTCTCTTCGAACTCTTTCTCGTGCGTGCGTACCTGTGCGGCCCACGCCCACCCATAAATCCGTGACCGCACTACTCCACTTTTCTGGAACATTGCTTTTTTGCATGGTGTCCTGGTTTCAGAAAAAAAAAAGATATCTGGAGTAAAAAGGTGGGAGAATGCAACTCCTTTGCGTACACAATCTTTGGTGTCACATGACATGAGTGCACAGAAACATTATAATAGGATATAAAATTTCTCCACAACCAAATACGGGTTCTACCCTCATAACAGTTCGTTTGTTCTAAAGTTGCGTTGCATCTCATTTTGCAAGTTTTGACGCATGTAATCGTAAGATACGTGCATTTTTATTCGTTCTGCTTGACGTCTAAATGATTCCTTTTTATAATTCTTATGTTTTTCTTTCATGTAAAATTCAACACACAATTTCATTTAAATCATATGTATTTTTGCATTGTATGGTTTCATAATCATACCAACTTGCATATGGCACTACTAGGAAAACGGCTATAGGTAATCAGCACATCCGTGGCTCACATGGTTGAAGTGCCCTACGGCTAAAAGCAGTGGCTCACGTGGCAGTGCTACTAATAACTAGAACAACCGTGCGCGCATGACTATAGTGCGCCCACGGATGTGTGGGCGAGGCCACATGGCCTACGCCAAACATACATGGCGCACTAGTCATGTGCGCCACGGTTGTTAGGGTCATCCCAATGGCGCCGTGTGCACTGTGCGCATGCCCCCCTCTGCTGAAGCGGCCACAAACACATGGCGCACTCGGCCTAGTCGCCACATGCACTGCCTAGTGCACCACAGTTTGTACTCACATGGCGCCTTTGGGCCGTGCGCCACGGATGTGTCGATTCTTTTAGGACAGCACTTTATGTGCACATGTGTGCCACATCCACCCACACTTCACTTTCCCTTCTTCTTCCTCCTTAGATCTAGTCGGGATCTTCTCCTTTCCACCTCAATTTCTCCATACATTCACCATTTTAGCATGTAAAACTTGCTTTGGATGTTACATAAGTAATAGAGGTCTCGGTCTCTCATCTATCCATCTCCGGTCGGCCACCTCTCCTTTCCATCTTTCTCGCGATCGGTCTCTCATCTCGGTAAGTTGTCCATGTAAGGATGTGTTCATGTGTATATGGATGATGCATGTGCTCATATGTATGTAGATGATCGATGCTCATGATGTGTGTATGTGTGGAGAGGATCGATGGTCATATGTGTGTGTATATGGAGAGTATCGATGATGCTCATGCATGTGCGTATGGAGAGGATAATGATATGTTCATGTGTGTATGGATCAGTCTCTCTCTCTCTCTTGTGTTTGTATGTGAACAAGTTGCCATTTGTTTTGCCAAAATGTTGATTCATTTCCATTTTGGCAAGACTTTCAACATTCATAAAGGTCCTAATTTTAGGATAGGTCATGCGAAATTTTCTATCGACCATTGCATGCATGCATTCATTATGTGGTTCTAATAGACTTCAAAATTGTACCGTGTACATCGTGCGAGCAAAAATGGTCCGCATAATGGCGAAGGCATTGTGGCTAGATTTTTGAAATGTGCGACGGCCGACATGATACGAAATAACAAGACAGATATAAGATGTCCGTGCGAGAAGATGCAAACTCAAGCGGGTGATCGACCCAGTTCCGGGAATCTGCGGCGCTGCTCGCCATGGTTTCATGGATGGATACACTCGTTGGATAGCGATGGCGTAGATGATGGAGACGGTGAAGAAGGTGGCCAACATGGCGATGATCATCATCACGGCGAGCAGGCGAGATGATGAAGAGTCTCTGGAGATGGTGAAGGTGCGAGCGGCAGGATGATGATGATCTAGATCTAGATGGGAGGAAGGCGGACGATGGAACAACGTCGGTGGTGCGGGACCCTTATGTGCAGAGCTGCTTCTCAAGCGAGGCAATGCGCCAGGCTGCCGCTAGAGAAAGCCAAGCTTGCAACTTGAGAAAAAGCGGTTACTCCATTGTATGAAGGATGCGGGCCCGATGATACCGGTTGAATGTAACGCTCAAGGCTATGGAGATGAAGGCAAAGCAAAATTGAGCGACACAAACTTGACGATATGATGGCATTTTGGCACGATCGTCTTCGGAGGAACACATGTCCAACTAGTATCGAGGATGCCAAGAAAATCGTCATCCTCTCGATCTACGCCGCGTTAGATATCACGTATGCATCAACGATTGCATCATTTATCGGGAGGGCGGAGAAAACCACATGTCCGGTGTGCGGCGTGAGTCGATACAAGAAAGGGAAGAAAGCACCTCGAAAAGTGGTATGGTACTTTCCTATCACCCCTCGTCTGCGCTATTTTGCGGACCCTAAGGCGAAGCTCATGCGATGGCATGCGGAAAGGAAGAAGCCGAGGAGATGATGATGACCCGAAAAGGATGAGCTGGCGCACCCTTGGATGCTAGCGATTGGAAATCATTGGACCTCGAATTCCCAGTCGGTGGAATTCGAGGAACATCGGGCTTAGTGCGAGCGATGGACTCAATCCGTTCGGTAGCGAGCACCGCCGCACTTGGCTGTGTTTGTATGGATGTACAACCTCCCTCCATGGTTGTGCATGAAGAAGAAGTACATACAAATGGTATGCTAATTCAAGGGCGAAACAACTGTGCAAACATCAATCGTATCTCGGGCTGTTGAAAGAGGAGCTAGCCACGTTATGGGAATCTGGAGCCAATACTTACGACGCGTCGCACAAGATTATTCACTATGAGAGCCGCGTTGGTCACTACGGTGCAAGACTATCCAGAGTTGCGGGTATATCTCGGGCAGGTTATCCAAGGATTCTACGCATGTGTTAGGTGCATGGATAACACAAGCTATCTCAACTAGAGAAAGATCCGGGGTCATCGAAAACCGTGTTCATGGCGCCGGAGGTGGCTCGGCAGAATGATCCATGGAGAAAAGCGTGGAGACTGTTCGATGGCAAATCGAGACCGAGGAATCGGGCGTAGGAGCGGCGAAGAAGTGGAAGAGTTCTTTGAAAAAGCGGAAAGATTGTCCTAAGCACGGAAAGAAGCGAAGAGGCAGCAACAAGACAAGCGGCCCGATGAAGGTATGGAAAACAAGGTCTATTTTACGGAGTTGCCATCTTTGGAAGTTTCTCTGCCGCCTCATAGCCTCGACATCATGCATATCACGAAAAGCGTTATGCGAGATGCAGTCGCCACCATAATCAACATGCCGAGATAGGGGCGTAAGATGGTCCGAAAGCAAGGCACGACCTGATATGCTTGGGTATCGGAAGGAGCTTCACGGAGGGCGCACTACTCGATGATCGGGAAGATGGCGATGATCATGAGTCGGAGGCGACACAAGGTTGTCGGAAGGGTAAAAAGTTCAAGAAGACGAATATTACTGCCCTCCTTCTTGCTTCACTCTAAGCCATGATGAGATCAAGCAGTTTTCAAGTGCCTTCTAGAGTCAAATTTCCTTACGGATCGCGGGCAAGATAAGCGATACCTAGGCGAAGCGAGGTTGATGGCATGAAGTCTCACGGTTGTGACGTGCTAATAGGAGGTACTTCGTCGCACTAAGAGGATAATGGGCGAGCACGTCCGTGAAAGCGTTATTTGGCCTATGCAAGTTTTTCGGCGTCATCTCTAGGAAGTCGATTGGCTTGAATCAGCTCGAAAGGCTACAGGAGGAGATCGTGGTGATACTATGTGAGCTTGAGGTCTACTTCCCACCCGCATTCTTCGACATTATGGTGCATCTGCTTTGGTCCATGTCGTGGAGGACATCGTACAACTCGGGCGATGTTTCTCGCGGCATGATGGCGTTCGAAAGGATGAGCGGACACATCAAAGGATACGTTCGCAGGTCCCGTCGGATGGAAGCATAGCCAAGGGCTTTACGGCGAAGAGTGCATCTCTTTACGCACGAATTATCTGAACGCCGAGAACCTGTCGGTCTTCCGTCAGCAGACACCTTGGCAAGCTCGTGGATCTGGTCACCGGAGGGTCGCATCTTGCATGCGGACTTCGATTTTCGACGCGAGACTTTGATCGAGCAAACCTCGTCGCTTCTGACATTTAGAACTGGTCGATCCTTGTGCGAAGCACAAAAGGTTAATCGAGAAGAAGTACGATGGCCGGGGCATCTGAGAGGGCGGGGAGAAATAATCAAAACAACTCAGATTTCGCGTTGGTTTAAGCGACGCTCCTTGATAATCCCGCTCGCATTCTTCGACGGAAAAGATCATATTCACCTTGTCGCGAGGACCGATGCAAAACCTGGTGACCTATCGGTATGATATCAGCGGCTACACATTCTACGGAGGAAAAGGACAACAAGTGTGATTATCGAACTTCGAGCGTAGCGTGAATTCTACACCGATGACAACGTGAAGGAAAGATTCTACGGAAGAATCGAGGAGATCGGGAGCTCGACTCATTGTGGAGAAAAGGTGTCGATGTTCCGTGTCGGATGGGCAAGAGCATCGAAAGAAGACGGTGTTCACAACCATGGTTATACAAGCAGCCAAATCCAAGGCCGGTGCAAAGCGTGGCAGCGAAAAATGAACCGTGAGTGCGGCTACCAAAGTGGACCAATGTTTTTTCATTACCGACCGACAAAGCCTAGCCGTGTTAGCGTGAGGAGAGGAAAAAAACATCATCGGAATGGATGGAGTCATGTGAGCAAGACTTGTACCGATCTGGCGATCAAAGATTGAAGATGATGACTACGATGCAACATACATCACAAGAAGAAAAAGGACAACCCTACCCAAAAAGGTAGCCCGTTCGAAGAAGAAACATTAAAGTCGGGGCTAAATTATTCAACCGACAAAGAAGGGAAAAAAAGATTGTAAGCGCTAGCTCAAAAAATATTGTAAGCGTGGTCAAAAAGATTGTAATATTCATGAACAAAGTATTATGAAATTTAGTTATACTTTAAATCATATTTTGGGCATTTTTGGAATATTATTACTTTTGGGCATTTTGGAATATTTAAAAGTATTTTAAAATCAAAAAAACTTCTATGGCATATATCACCACTTTTGGGCATTTTTGAATATTTAAAAGTGTTTTAAAATCAAAACAAAAAATTGGTATATTGATCATGTTTCGAAAAAACCTTCACAAAATGGTTTTGAATTATTTATTCAAATCCAAACACTTTTTATGTTTAAAGTTTTTCTAAATTCCAAATTAATATGCAAAAATATAATTTAATTAATTTTAAATGGTTACATTAATTATTTTTTAAAAATATAAATTGGTTTTGGATTATTTATTCAAATCCATACACTTCTTATGTTTAAAGTTTTTCTAAATTCCAAATTAATATTTAAAAAATATAAGTTATTTCATTATTAATTTTAAATGGTTAAGTAGTTTAAATGGTTACATTAATTATTTTTCAAAGCAGAAAATGGTTTGAATTATTTATTCAAATCCAAACACTTTTTATGTTTAAAGTTTTTCTAAATTCCAAGTAATTATCATTTAAAAACATTACAAATTTAAACCCCAAAATAAAAATAAAAGGCGGAAAGAAAATAATGAAAAAATTTGAAAGCAGGGGAATACGTCGGTTGGAGCCACCAGGACGAAGGCAAACTTGCTGGCCCTTAATTTCTTGAAAATTGGACTATAGGTCGGTTGGTGGCTCCAGGGACGTATGTTCCTTAGTCCCGTTGGAGCCACGAACCGGGACTAAAGGCCTACTGAATATAACGTGGCGTGCCTCCTCTTCTTCTTCCGTCCCGCTCACTTCTGCCTAAGTGGATTTATACACCGTGCTCGACCCCCTCTCTAATCCCCATCTCCATCTCTCATCCCAATCGAGCACGATCTGCGCGCCGCTCTCGATCCGCCGCGCCCCGAGGAGGAGGAGGCTCCCAGCGTCTCGGAGGAGGCCAGCGTCTCGGGAGGAGGCCGTGTCAGGAGAGGCGGCCGCGTCTCGGGAGGTGGAGGCCGTCGTCGCCTCGTCGTACTCGCTCCGTCGTTCGCCCGTCGTCGTCCGCCCGTCAGAGGTGAGCGTCGCCTCTCCCCTCTCTCCCTCTCTCCCTCTCTCTCCCCTCTCTCTGCAGGCCATGGTTAGGGTTCAGTACATAATTTTACTGAAGAAGATGTAAGCGTGAGCAATTAGACCAAGACTTAGGCATTTTTAGGAGTCATTTTCCTTGATTTTATTTGATAGAAATATTAATGTGTGGGTACATGGGTAGGAGTTCTCTAATTTGGGAAAATTGCTCTAACTCTTTAGTTCAACATTTCTTTGCTACATTTTGCCTAGCTACCGCTCACTCACATTGAATTATTCACATGGCAAAAGAAATCTAAACTATAAAGGTTATCAGTAAAAACTAGCAAATGGCCATATGGGTTATCTTGAAAAATTGAGAATTGAAGATAAGGTTTGTCATATTTGTCATGTAAGTTTTCAAGATGGTGCTTTAAACTGTGACACATACTGTACACATTTTGGGCCGAAATAGGACCTCAAAGTTTGTACCATCCTCGTTAGTTTAGGTACATAATCGACATCTACATCAAATTTAACAACTGGTTTTCTGAGAAAAATTGAGGCGGCTTCATGTTGATGTGAGGGCTATCTTCCATCGAGCCTTCACACTTCTCGTGAGGCCATAGCTGTAATACAAGGAGTGGGGCGCTTGGCTAAACAATTTGATTTTCTTTTTTTTTTTGCAAGGAGATCTATTCTGTACCTAAGGTTACATTGGGCGGTGGTACTCAAGCACCTCCATACATCCTTTTTTTGGCGGTGCCACTTCTCTTTTTACGATGAAATAAATTTAACAATTCATAGAACATTGGTTACTTACGATTTGAAGGCACTACTGTTTATATTACGAACTTAATTTCCTTGGTTTATGAAGCTGCTGAAAATTTTATATATGAATGCCTTGATTTTAGGCACTAATGTTGTTTGAGTACCTTTTGGTTCGGATGGTAACTTCTTTCTTTGGACTTAAAATCTATTAGCAAGTTAAGAGAAATATCTGCTTTACATTTTGCATTATTTGAGTGGCCAAGGAATAGATAGATGGATCGAGGATGGAATGCCAAATTTAAGGACCTTTTGCTTTTATGTTTCCTTTTATTCATAATCTCGGTCATTGCCCAACAAGTGTGCCTTTTAGTTTGGTAGCGATGGTGTTATACGTGGTTTGGTCCTTATGGAAAACCGGAATGGAACTTGTTCTTTTTGAATCACGAGTTCTTGTATGAAATGATTCCGATTTTTAGGAATGTTGATTAACTTCCGTTTGGCGAAATCGGGCACTCTAGTTTAAGAAAATTAGCAAAGGTCATCTAGGATTTTTAGTGCATTTAACCAATTATTTGTTTTTATTAGTGCAAGATGTGTGACAGCGGCAATTTGGATGTTCTAAGCGCATCGGTGAAGGAGAACTCAGACCTCCGAATAAACAATTGACATTACGGGAGGCGGCCAGCGTCTGAAAGGCGATGAAGAATACCATCCTTGAGGCGAGGATGATGAGATGGAAGAGCGGAGAAGAAGCGGAAGAGCGGCGGACGATGAAACCAACGATGGCGGCGAGGGCACGAGGGTGGTAGCAACCCTCCTAAGAAGAAGAAGCGAAGCCGGCGCCCGAACACAGTCGGCAGTCGGGGAGAAATGAAGTGAGCCCATCGGGGTTCCTTTGGAGCCCGCCCTTGTCGTCAAAGTGCGGTGGGCAAGTGGCGGCGATCACCCGTACAACCATCTCGATCAACCGAGAATCTCCGGCATAAAGATAATGGCCCTTGCGCACACTCCTCTTGAAGTGCACGCAGATACAAGTTCCCGCTAAGTATCGAACACAAATTATCATGGGAGCAAGTAAACAAATCCGCCCTCACAAAGATGAGCACCGCCAGGCATTTGGAGAACCGGATAAAGAAGAAGATCTATAAAGAAGGCAAAAGTCTCGAGGAGATCCGAGAAGATTGACCCATGAGATCACGAAGATTCAGGAGTTCAAGGAGAGGTGTGAATCCGAAGAGCCACAGCCAATAATGTCGGGGAAAGCGCTGCGAGCGTGAATATAGGTCATCACCATCTCGGATCTGGTGGATCTGAGAACGGAGGCCAAATGGAATAAGGAGGACGAAGAGTATAGATCAGGGATAGAAAACCCTTTGCTAAATTCGATCCGGGCGGGTTGAAACTTCGCCGAGGGCGTTACCATGTGGACCCAAAAACCAAACAACTCACCGCGGATCCTGCGGTGAAGGAATTCGAGAAATTGTGGTAAGTATAATCTAATTACGGTGATCAACACGATTGCAATCTAATCGATGATCTAAATGATTCAACATTACTTCTTCTGCGGGAGGAGAAATTGTTGCTAGTCATGGATCGGGGTTCCTCATCCGAGTCGTGGCTGACCACCGTGGGATAACCCTTTAACGAGGCGATGAACCGGGCCAAGAAAATAGAGCGATTCTGAAGAAGCCATCGTCGGTGGCCGTCTGGGACACCTCGGGGGTAAATTGGGTGGATCATTTTGGTCCACCGCGAGAACGCATGTAGGCGCCGTCGGGAAGGGCGAGGAGGAAAAGCGAGGTTCAGAACTTAAGGCACAAGTGGCGCGGATCCCGCGGTCGTCCAAGACAACTGGCAATCACCCCGTCCTTCACGCCTACCTTGGTGGAGTCAATAGCGGCTGAGTGCGGGTGGTCGAGTAGGGCGTGCCGATTCAAGCATGGTCGTGACCACTTTCGAACAGCGCAATCGGGTGAACTACGTGTTCATGACTCCGCCCGCTTCTTGTGGCGCCGCAAGTGTTGGTGACTCCCCTGCCATCACCGGTGCGGAGTACATATTGGTGCCCCCTGCCATCGTCAGCGGCACGGAGCTCAAGCACCGTCGGTAGGAGAATACACCGGCGGCCCAGCGCCATCAGCAACCCTTCCGTCTCTTGCCGCCCGTCGCCGTGTGCGGTTAAATCGACATTAGCGATCTCAGCGCCATCACGGTAAACATGCCATCTATATATTACTCTTGTGGCATCTCGCTCGGCGCCGTACATGTTTTCGCGAGCCGGATGTTCCTTGCACTCTCTTATGCTACGTGAACAACGGTGAGGATGTTGCCAAAGGTACCATCGTTCAACCCTAGCGGCACGTTCCACTCAAAGCCGATGCGGATAAGCGTGCACGGGGTTAAAATTAATCGGTGCTAAGGGCTACGGCGACACAGAACCTCCATTCAACCCCGGAGGCGGATGAAGAAGAGGCGTATGTCCTCGAAGTTGCTTGGCTTGTTCTTCTATGGCCAAAGCATGATCCGTTTGGGGGCGGGGGGCCATCACGCCCTGAACAACGGCTGCGCTGTCGTGCGGCGACAAGCGGTGGCAAAACCTACCGCCCTTGCCGTCACCTCCGCGATGGGTCGGATGATCATGTTGATGATATGCACATGGCGCGGATCGGCCGAGGACTTGACTGGAATGATCACTTCTTGATTTTCGGTTTGGCAGCGAAGACCTGGCTGGTGGCCCCCCAGGAAAGCCACTATCACCAAGCGTCTGTTTGGTTCTCGAGAGCGCCTCCGGCTTGCGCCTTCTGAGCGGTGATACAATAACCGACCCTTTATTATAAGCCGACACACTACATGGCGGCGGTGCTCAGTGCGGTGCCCGCTCTCCAAAAGGAAAAAGGCGGAAAAGAAAATCTAGCGGCTCGAGCCAGCCGGTGGCGTCAGCAACTGCGAATCCGATCAGGTTTGGGGCGGGCCACCAAGGCCCGAGGTATTATGTGGAGATTCATGTGGCGGGTGAGCCCATACTACCTAAAATTTGCGGAATCTCGCCCGATTCGGAGGTCGAGTGTGCATGGCGTCTTGGCGATAGAAACGCCTTCTATCGGAGAAAGATCCTCCGCACGGTATTCGTGGTTAAGGTGCCACCGAGGCTTGGGCCGTCGAC
>CP125976.1:69771477-70036203 GCA_030063025.1 Avena longiglumis | reverse complement strand
GACATCCTTTGAATTAACAAAACCCTATGGACCGTGTTATGCACATTTCCTAGGTAACAATTCTATTAGAATAACTTGTTTTGTTTATTCTACTACCACATAACAAAATTATATGTAGTGGTTGCTACATTAATCCGTCTAGACTAAATATCGCTATGAAAGATCAAATCTTGTTATGGTAAATTGTTGTGAACTCTTTCCCAACATGTCGACTATTTCAGAGATGTGAAACATCCATGTCTGTTTTATAGATCCAAACACAACTGTAAGGTCTTATACCTTTCTCGAGGGTCCTTCAAGTTCAAAACTTGATTTCTCATGTATGTAACTATCACGGATTTTATGGCTTCAAGCCATTTTATGGAGTCAGGTCCCATCATCGCTTCTTTGCATGTAGTATGTTCATTATTTTCAAATAATGATTCAACCCTCAAATCTTGGTATTTGATTGTTTACCCGACCTACTTGATTTCAATAGGAACTTAGATCTCCGTGACCACAACCTTTGAGGCACGTGAGCCATGAGCATTGTTGTTGCCTCCGGAACACTTTTCGGTGCTGCGCAACTTTGCACTTATAGCTAAGGTTCTTTTAATCTTATCAAAGTTCTATTGTCCTCCCACTTAACTTTTCACGGAAAGTTTCTTTCTCAAAGAAACTTGACGTTCTAAGCGACAAACACTTTTGTCTCCTGTGTTATGGAGGAATACTTAACAGTTATTCGAAATAACATACAAAGACAGGTTCATCCGACTTTGGTTGCAAACATCTTTCTTATGCAAAGCATACAAATGTTTAAGAAAGGACAACTTGGGTTTTATCCCAAACCATAACTTTATATGGTGTCATTTCAACGGATTATGATGGAGCTCTTTTTAGTGGAAAAACGGTAGTCTCTAAAGCTTTTAATCTTTAAAATATAATGGCAGTTTATGAATTACACCTTTGATCTTACCATGTCAAACAAGGTTTAATTACATATCTCAAACGCTCCATACTCTTATGGTGTTTCGGGAAATGCAAATCCATCGAACGATTCCTTAAATCTTAGGTATCATGCTAAACTTGTAACTTAAATATCTTCCTTTATGATCTTATCATAAACTATTTATATTCTTGTTACAATGATTTTGCACTTCATCTTGAAAGTCTTTGAACTTTTCAAATGTTTCATACTTCATCCTTATTAAGTAAATATTCATATATTCACTTAAATTTTCGGAGAAAGCATATGAAGTTGAAAACCATCGCTCTTGACTACACAAAATGGACTTTATACAACAATATGTACAAGTTCCAATAAGCTAGTCATTCGTTCCCTTTTGGCCTATGAACTAAGTTTTAATTATCTCTAGGAAAGTTTCACAAGCGTCATTTGATCAAAATCAAAAGGACTCCAAAATTCCATCCACATGGAGTTTCTTCATATTTTCTTTCCAATATAATTTAAACGGCGATGTCACTTCCTAAGTGATCTTTCAATCAATTTGTTTTTTGACATTTTTAGCACTAGTTTTATGGATGTGATTTCTCCAACGAGATTTGTAAATCATCCATCTTTTATGGATTACAGCAATTATTTGAACAACCCTTTTGTTCTCATAACACCTGATAAAACAAATCTTGAAGGCAAGCTTTGATGTTCAACAAGCAGCACAATAACCCTTTATTTGTTCTTGATGAACATCATCACATATTATTTTGCTAGTTACTTAGGCCATTGTAGTTCATGAATTCTTTTGTTTTGTATGACGATTCATACCAAAAAATTCAGCATCCAATACTTAAGAACCACATTATTTAACAAGCAAAGAATACAGCCATAACGCGTATATCCTCTATATACCTAAGATGAACAATTCTAGTCTTTCTTTTCTTCCATATATTTATGATATTCTCTTTCAAGTATTTATTTTTTACATTTGAAAGAATCTATCAACATCAATAGTGGAGCCATATACATGACACATAGTCCAAAGCGTGTATAGTTAAATACTAATGTCTTTGGACTTGCACTTTGAAGTAGATCACCATCATCAAATGTTTGGTGTTCTTTCAAATTCCTTTCTTTAGTAATCTCTTGGTGTAGTAAACATTTTGCCTACATCAAATATTCACCTTCTTATGGAATTATTCATGATCAAGCTACTTTAGCTTATAACGTGAATCGTGAGTATAATGTTGCTCTCAAAACCTTTTGGAGGATTAGGACAACTAGTGTCTCCAACCTTTTGCAAATTCTCATCAAATATGAAAACATGACTTTTGCCATATTATACTCTATCATGTTGCAACCAAAACGTTTGAGATATCACAATATCTTCCACATCATGGTTTGAAACAACTCTTTGATCCTAGATAACCTTGATATTAAGACAATCCTTTGAATATCAAGAATCATGAAGATAAACATGATACTTATATACTAACTTGGAATTGTTACTCTTGATTTAATACCAACTATTAAACTTCATGGAGTAGCAAACTTCTGAAAGTTTGCAATGGGACTTTTAAACTTTAGATTAACACTTCAAAACAATACGATAGTTCATAAAGTAACTAACTGAATTCTATAGTTCTATCATCTCAATTAAAACTAAGCGCAAGGTGGTAAGCGGATGCCAATGACTACAACAACTATGCAAATTCACTTTGATTTAATTTATGATAAATAGTGTTCAACTTTTAATCATATTGTTGTTGAACTCCACTCAAAACAATATCCCTCATTGTTTTAGTGATCACGAACCAAATCCACAACATCAAAACCGATCATCACGAGAGTTGATGTAGCTTCAATGGCGAACAATCAACATGTTCATCATATCTACTATATGACTCATGCTTTACCTTTCGGTGATCCGTGTTCCGAGACCATGTTTGTACATGCTAGGCTCGTCAAGATCAAACCTTAGCTTCCGCATGATCAAATCTGGCTTTCTCATGTTGTATACACTCGCAGAATCTAACACACCCGATCATCACGTGGTGCTTCGAAACAACGAGCTTTAGCAACGGTGCTTAATAAGTATGAACACTTTAAAACTTGAAATTGTGTGCTTGAGGGATCATCTTATAATGCTACCGTCGTGAACTAAGCAATACAAGATGCATAAAAGGATTAACATCACATGCAATTCATAATATGTGATATGATATGGCCTTTCTTCTTGTGCTTTCGATCTCCATCTTCAAGCACGAACATCATCTCCATCATCACCGGTGTGGCGTCAAGGTCAATGGAGCCGCTTCATGGTTGTCTTCCACCAGCATCAACTATTACAACTACTTTGAATAATAGACACGCATGACTTAATGGAAACAACCATATGGCTCCTGCCGGTTGCCTACTTACAATAAGGAACATTGCATACATCATATATAGTCACAATCATGGCCATATCACACCACAGCACACCCCTGCAAAACAAAGTTAGACGCCTCTAATTTTCTTTGCATGTTTTACGTGGTTTGGGGCTTTCAATAAGTGTCGTTCTAACTTACGAACAAGAACCACAACATTGATACTAGTATTGTCAATCACCCGTTGTAAATTGAATCTTAACTATGTTGGGAGAAACAGGCACCATAAAGCCACTTATGCAATACAAGTTGCATGTCAAGCGTGGAGCAAGTCTCATGAACGATGTCATGTAAGGTTAGCCGGGCAGCTTCATCCCATCATCCGCAATATGCAAAGTACACAAGAAGCAATCGACAACAAAGCATCAACGCCCAATGACCATTGTGTTCTACTGTCTGAGATCTACATATAGACCGGCTCGATACCCTTTGTAGGGGTTCGTAGCATGGAAAACAAAAAATTTCTACCGCATGCAAACAAACAAGCCAAGATCTATCTACTAGATTGTAGCAACGAGTCGATAGAGGAACTCACCCTCGAAGATTCCAAAGCGGTTAACGAGAGCAGATTCTCGTGGGTGATGTAGTCGTACTCTTGCCGATCTCAAGATCGCGTAGATGATCCTTCCGGCGCTGCGTTCCGGCAGCGCTTCCGCAGTCGGTCACACGTTCGGTACTCGATGAAGACCTTCCTCTCCCTTGTTCCAGCAGGCAGCGGAGGTTGTAGCACTCTCCTCGCGATTCCGCGCCTGACGGCGTAGTACCGATAGAGGGAGATCTCGCGCTTCGCCTTAAGCGGGCAGTATGATGGACTATGAGAGGCCTTGGCGATCTAGGGTTTAGAGGCACCAAGGAGGAAGCTTGTGGCGGCTGGGGCTTGGGGAGCCCCAACTCGGTTGGGAGGAAACCCTAAGCGGCAGACACTGTGTGGGCGCCGGAGCTAGGGTTTTGGTGTAGGGAAGAGGCACCCTGCCCTCTTTATAGGTGGGAGGAGGCGGCTGGGAGGAGGGTCCTACTCCAACTCCTCCTCCTTGGCCGTGGTGGAGAGAGGACTTCCTCCCCAAGTAGGTTTCCTACTCTCCCTCCACCAAGCAAACTTGCCGTTTGACTTTTCAAATTGGCGTTTGACTTTTCAAACTAGGATTTGATTTATCCCTTTATTTTGCTCAGCGATGACACCTAGTACATGATGCAACCATTCCAACTTGTCATGACACATGCATGTACCCTTCCCCTCCGGAGTGCCGGACCTTTCGGAACCTTCTAGAACATTCCCAATGAAAACACCGGAATCATTCCCCAACTCCGAAACAGGACTTTCCTTATATGAATCTTATTCTCCGGACCATTCCGGATCTCCTTGTGATATCCCGGATCCCATCCAAGACTCCGAACAACATTCGGTCTCTTACTCATCATTCATAACTACTCAACAACATCGAATCCTTAAGTGTGTCTCCCTATGGTTCGTGAATTATGCGGACATGATCGAGACACTTCTCCGATCAATAACCAATAGAGGAATCTGGAAATTCATATGGCTCCCACATATTTCTACTATTACTTTGCGTCCAGATGAACCACTTACATACGATACCAATTTCCCTTTGTCTCACGATATTTTACTTATCCGAGGTTTTGATCGTCGGTATCTCTGCATACCTAGTTCAACCTCGTTCGATAAATACTCTTTTCTCGTTCCGTGATATGTGATCCCTTGTGAGCCAGTCACATGCTTGCAATCTAATTGGATGACATTCCAAGAGGGCCAGTATATCTATCTGTCATATGGATGGAAAATCCCACTCTTGATCCATGTGTTTCAACCCATACTTTACGAACACTCAATGCCACCTTTATAGCCACCCGATTCGGTGTGGTGTTTGATGTCATCAAAGCATCCTTCCGTGATGGTGATAAGCATGATCTCATGGTCGAAGGAATTAGGTTACTATGTATCGAAAGCTTATAGCAAATGAACTATATTAAATGACTTGATCTTTATGCTACTTAACTATAGGAGTATGTCCATCATATCATTCTCCTAATGATATGACCACTGTTAATAACATCTCTATGTTCATGATCAGGAAACCATGATCATATATTAACCAACAAGCTAGTTTAACAAGAGGCTTTACTAGGGACTCTTTTATGTTTACAAATCACACAAGTATTAATGTTTCCGGTTAATACAATTATAGCATGGTATGTAAACATTTATCATAAGTATGAAGATATGATAATAACCACTTTATTATTGCCTCTTGGGCATATCTCCAACATGTATATGGTACAACCCAAAGGTTTTGTCGATCCTAAAGATGCTAACAAGGTATGCAAACTTCAATGGTCCATTTCTGGATTGAAGAAAGCATCCCGGAGTTGGAATCAACGTTTTGATAAGGTGATCAAAAGCTTTGGTTGTATACAAACTTATGGAGAAGCTTGTAATTACAAGAAAGTGAGTGGGAGCTATGTAGCATTCTTAATACTATATTTAGATGACATATTGTTGATTGGGAATGATGTAGACCTTCTTAATAGTGTTAAGGATTATTTGAATAATAGTTTTTCAATGAAAGATCTTGGCGAAGCAGCTTACATATTAGGCATAAATATTTATAGAGATAGATCGAGACGCCTAATATCATTGTCATAGAGTACATATTTGGACAAAGTTCTAAAGAGGTTTGGAATGGAAGATAGCAAGAAAGGGTTCTTGCCCATGTTGCTGTCGACCTTGAGTAACACTCAAAGTCCTACCAGTGAAGATAGAGAAAGGATGAGTAAGACTCCCTATGCCTCAGCCATAGGATCTCTTATGTATGCCATGCTATGTACTAGACCCGACATTGCATATGTTGTTAGTTTGACTAGCAGATATCAAAGTGATCCAGGAGTGGATCATTGGACAGCGATCAAAAACATCCTTAAGCACTTGAGAAGAACTAAGGATATGGTCCTTTCTTATAGAGGTGATGAACAACTCGTTCTTAATGGTTACACCGATGCTAGTTGGAACACCGATCCGTATGATTCTAAATCACAATCTGAATACGTATTTACTTTGAATGGTGCAGCAATTAGCTGGAGAAGTGCAAAGCAAAGCGTTGTGGCGAGATCTTCAACTGAATCGGAATACATAGCTGCTTCGGAGGCTTCACAAGAGGCGGTATGGTTGAAGGAGTTCATTACAGAGCTCGGTGTGGTTCCAAGTGCGCTGGATCCAATGTTTATCTATTGTGATAACATGGGCGCCATAGCCAATGTGCAAGAACCAAGGTCACACAAGAAGCTGAAGCATATCAAGCTACGTTTTCATGCTATTCGAGAGCATGTCCACACAGATCTGAATGTGGCGGATTCGTTGACTAAACCTCTCCCGAGGGCAAAACATGACCAACACCAAACCACCATGGGTGTTCGGTATATTACCATGTAATATAGATTAGTTGACTCTAGTGCAAGTGGGAGAATGTTGGAGATATGCCCTAGAGGCAATAATAAAAGTGGTTATTATTATATCTTTGTGTTTATGATAAATGTTTACATTTATGCTATAACAGTATTAACCGGAAACATTAATACTTGTGTGATTTGTAAACTAGATTAGAGTCCCTGGTAAAGCCTCTTTGTAATACTAGCTTGTTGGTTAATAGATGATCGTGGTTTCTCGATCATGAACATTGAGATGTTATTAACAACAAGATCATATCATTAGGAGAATGGTATGATGGACATACTCCTATAGATAAGCGTAGCATAAAGATCAAGTCATTTCAATAGTTTATTTGCTATAAGCTTTCTGATACATAGTAACCTAATTCCTTCGACCATGAGATCATGCTAATCACCATCACGGGAAGGATGCTTTGATGACATCAAACACCACACCGTAACTGGGTGGCTATAAAGGTGGCATTGAGTGTTCGGAAAGTATGGGTTGAGGCACATGGATCAAGAGTGGGATTTGTCCATCCATATGACGGATAGATATACTCTGGGCCCTCTCGATAGAATGTCATCGAATTAGCTTGCAAGCATGTGACTGGCTGACAAGGGATTACATATCACGGGAACAAGAAAAGAGTACTTATCGGTAACGAGGTTGAACTATGGTATCGTATGTACGTGGTTCATTCGATCGCAAAGTAATCGTAGAAATATGTGGGAGCCATATGAATTTCCAGACTCCTCTATTTCTTATTGATCGAGAAGTGTCTTGGTCATGTCCATAATTCACGAACCGTAGGGAGACACACTTAAGGATTCGATGTTGTTTAGTAGATATGGAATGTTAGTAGGGATACCGAATGTTGTTCGAGTCTCGGATGGGATCCGGATATCACGAGGAGATCCGGAATGGTCCGGATAATAAGATTCATATAAGGAAAGTCCGATCCGGAGTTTGGGAAACATTCATATTTTCATCGGAGAGGTTCTAGAAGGTTCTAGAAGGTTCACCGGTCCGGAAGGGGAATGGTCCATGAATGTGTCATGGGTAAGTGGAATGATTGGATCATATCCTTGGTCACTTGGTGTGGTCATTTGTGAGAGAGAATTAAAGCTCTAAATTGAAAGTCAAACGGGAGGTTTGAAAAGTCAAACTGGAACATTGGTTTCCTAGTGGAAGAAGGAAAGAGTCCTTTCAACTTGGGTTTGGAAGTGGATTCAAACTCACCCCTCCCAAGGCTGACCCCCCTCTCATAAATAGAGGGGGACGGCTGCCCCAAACACCAAGCCTAGCCCTCTCCACCATGCCCATGCCGCCAAGCCGCCGCTTGCCCGTCATGCCGCCATAGCCACCGCCGACACCTCCTCCTCATCCCGGTCTTCTAAACCCTAGATCACCGGGAAACTCTAAATCCACCATAACTCGCACCGGCTTAGGCGAAGCCCTGCGGGATCTTCCCTCTACTTCCGACACCACACCGACGTCTACTGCCTGCTGGAACAAGGGAGAGGAAGGTCTTCATCGAGTATTGAACGTGTGACCGACTGTGGAAGCGCTGCCGGAACACGGCGCCGGAGGGATCGTCTACGCGATCTTGAGATCGGCAAGTGTACGACTACATCACCCACGAGAATCTGCTCTCGTTAACCGCTTTGGAATCTTCGAGGGTGAGTGCTTCTATTGACTCGTTGCTACAATCTAGTAGATAGATCTTGGCTTGTTTGTGTGCATGCGGTAGAATTTTTTTGTTTTCCATGCTACGAACCCCTATAGATACAAGCAAGGATTTTGTCATGTAGTGGCATATGCTTCTCTCCAAGGGCTTGGTTGTGTGTTGATGCAAGATGGTCATGTAGTGGCCTATGCTTCTCGGCAGTTGAAGCCACATGAGAACAATTATCCAACCCACGATCTCGAACTCGCTGCTGTTGTTCATGCTCTTAAGCAATGGCGACATTACCTCATCGTTAACCGTTGCGAACTCTAGTCGGATCATCAAAGCCTGAAGTACCTCTTTACCCAGCCAGATCTGAATCTCAGGCAAAGACGATGGTTGGAACTCATCAAAGATTATGATTTGGGTCTCAACTATCAACCCGTCAAAGCCAATGTCATTGCTGATGCACTAAGTCGGAAGTCTTATTGTAATAATCTGATGATTTCACAAGCCCAACCTGCTCTCTACGAGGAAATCAAGTGTCTTAACCTTGAAGTAGTTCCTTGTGGATTCCTTGCTAACCTTGAAATAAAATCTTCTCTCGAGGACCAAATCAAGGAAGCTCAAAAGCAAGATGATGAAGTTACCAAGATCAAAGAACGTGTTGCAAGTGGTGAAGCTAAATGTTTCTCCATCAATGATCAAGGTATCCTATACTTCAGTAACCGGCTAGTGGTTCCAAACAGTCGGAAAATCAAAGATCTAATCCTAATAGAAGCCCATGAATCCCCTCTGTCTATTCATCCTGGTGGAGTGGAATGAAACCAAAATTCGCTCGCTTTGTTGCAGAGTGCAACATTTGCCGTCGTGTGAAGGCTGAACACCAAAGGCCTGTTGGACTTCTGCAACCGTTGAAAATTCCTGAGTGGAAATGGGATGAAATTGGTATGGATTTCATTACTGGACTCCCAAGGACACAAGCAGGCAATGATTCCATATGGGTAGTAGTTGATCGACTATCCAAAGTTGCTCACTTCCTTGCTGTTCGGGAAAGCATTACTGCAATCCAGTTGGCAAATCTATATGTATCCCGGATATTCGTTCTCCATGGTGTTCCCAAGAAGATCGTGTCTGATCGTGGAAGTTTGTTCACTTCCAAATTCTTGCAAAGTTTCCAACAAGCAATGGGAACTCATGTCTCCTTCAGCACAGCCTATCATCCTAAAACCGGTGGTCAAACTGAAAGAGTAAATCAAATTCTTGAAGACATGCTTAGAGCGTGTGTCATATCCTTTGGAAAGAACTAGGATAAATTTCTTCCTTTTGCGGAGTTCTCCTATAACAACAGTTTTCAATCCAGTTTGGGCATGGCACCTTTCCAATTCCTGTACGGGAGAACATGTCGAACACCGCTCAACTGGACAGAAACCGGAAAGACAATTCTTTGGTTCGGACATGATCCAAGAAGCAGAAGACCAATTTCGCATAATTCGAGAGCGTCTGAAGGCCGCTCAATCCCGTCAGAAGACCAACTACGATCGTCATCATCTTGATGCTCATTATGAAGTTGGTGTCAAGGTTACCTCTGGGTCATTCCTTTGAAGGGTGTTCATCGATTCGGTATCAAAGGCAAATTGGCTCCTCGCTATGTTGGTCCCTTCCGCATTATCTCCAAGCGGGGTGAGCTTGCCTATCAATTGGATCTACCATCAAATTTTCCAGAGGTTCATGATGTCTTTCATGTATCTCAACTCAAGCGTTGCTTCAAAGATCCCATTCGTGGTGTGGATCATGAAACTTTGGATCTCCAAGATGATCTAACTTACCGAGAATACCCTGTTCGTATTCTTGATGAAACTGAGCGCAAGACTCGTCGTTAAACCATCAAGTTCCTAAAAGTTCAATGGTCTCATCACTCTGAGTCAGAAGCAACCTGAGAACACGAAGATCGTCTTCGATCTGAGTACCCTGCCTTCTTTTCTAAAACGTAGGAATCTCGGGTCGAGATTCTTGTAAGTGGGGTAGAGCTGTAACATACCACCTTTTTTGTAATATAAATAAGACATGTTTGAGCATTGCATGCATGCATAATACTTGCAATTTGGTTTAACCAAATAAACACAAACAAAACTCTAAAATTTTCCCTATCAAAACCATTCAAATGGTTTCTATATTTTAAAATAATCAAAACAAATGGAGCCCAAATAGTGTTGAGGGCCCTTAGTGTTTTCAGATATTATATAAAAATTTCTGTAATTTGAAAATATTCAAAACAGATTTGAATTCGAAATACAAAAGAGAGAAAAGGAAAAACAGAATTAGAAAAAGAAATCTGCAAATAAAAACTATTTCTAACCTTACTGGGCAGGGCCCATCTACTCCCATCTTTCCTTTCCACCGCCTGCCGCGCACCGCCGGTGAGTCCGACGTGGCTCCCACGTGGCCTTCGGGTGGATCCACCGTGGACTGGGCCCCTCTGTCAGTGTGTGTGGGTAGGGTTAGTGCGGTAAGAAAAGTTTCTGGCCATGTGATGACATCAGCAATGTATCATGCCGATGGAGTGTCCCTTTTTCTTTTTCTTTAATAATTTCAGTAAATATTTTCTGTATTTAAGAAATATATGATAGGTGGGCCCTATCTGTCGGGGTTTTAATAATTTCTGTAAATGTTTTATGAAATGATTAAATCTATGACATGTGGGCCCAAATTGGAAATTATTTTAAATATTCCAAAAATGATTTAAAATGAATTAAAATTTGAGAAATTCATAACTAATTCATTTTAAATTAGAAAAATACAAATAATATACCAAAATGATCAGAAAAATGAAACCTATCTAACTAAGCTATAATCATGCATTGTTAACCAACTTTGATGGAAATTTTAATTACAAGAACCAATTGAACCCCACAGGTGATTCCGATGATCCCCTGTTCTAGGGTTTCGACCTCTCGGACCCCGTTTAAAATGATCAAGCATATTCTAGGGTTCATTTGAACACTATTTAACTTGTCATATCATCCATATTGTATGAGTATTGCACATGCCATGTGTTGAGTGTTGCTTTTCCTTTTCCAGTGATTGGTTTTTTGCGAATAGGAACCGAACCCGAAGCTGAAGTCAACGCCACCGAAGAGCAGTACCAGCCCAAAAAACGGACAAGGCAAGCGAAGCCCCACTCATACATATGAATCCTATGTTTACAAAGCATTTCATTCTCGCCATATGCATTCAATTCAACAGTCTCTTATCAGTAGATAGAGTAATCCTATCTGATGCATGTTTTCCTTTGTGAACTATATTACCTGATCCACTGATCCTAGCATAACTAGGGTTTGGATTATGAGCATCTCTAGTGCCAAAGTTCAGTCAAGCTTATCCATGCTTAGTGGTCCGATGCTGATCATTCAGGTGATGCACCAGAGATGCGAATGAATCTAGTATGGTAGGATGTGTGATGTGATCAGAGATGAATAATAAACATGGTAAGGATTGTATGGTAGGCGACGTGGGTTGTGGTTTTGTTAGTCTCATACTTGCCACCATTAGGACCTGATGTTCTCGCCTCTTGAACCAAGACGAGTGTACAACCACACGGGGGCCTGGAAACCCCCTTGACCAACTAACTTCCCTAGTAGATTCCATGAGTCACATAGTCCGGGCTTTCCATTTGACATACGCATCTTGGTTGTTCTTGAATGGAGGTAAATGAGGTGCATTCATAACAGGTAGATAAGCGTGGACGGGAACAAGAGATGCCCGACATCCGTAATCTTGAACCCCGCACACATCATTAGGGACCGGCTTCGGGACTTGAACCGTTACGGCGGCATCTCCCTAGTGTGTGACTCATGGTCTCGGCGAAAGCAAGGTAAAGGTCATGGTCAACCACTCTCTGCCGGCCTTCCAAGGAAGATGGCTAATAATTTGGCATTAAGAATCGGTTGGTACGTGCGGGTAAAGTTGTGCACCCCTGCAGGGTTATAATCTTTTCGAAAAGTCGTGTCCACGGTTATGGACGACTTGGGAACGGATTCTATGATCATAGAAAACTATAACGGAATGATAAAACTTGCCAACTAACGTGAGATCTGGAATACTTCCTCGGGGTTGTTTGAGGGGGTAGTCTGGGAAGAGAGATTCAGTTGAAGATGATACTTGGTGGATATCAATGATGATTCTAAGAGCTAGAGTTATAGTCTTATTATCCCCTTTTGAAAATGATATGACTAGACGAGTTTCTTCTCCCTCTTGTTTTGAAAAACAAAAGATGGCTTTATGCAAAATAACTCCACTAGCCATAAGTCTTGCGGATTACACCCTGTACTCAGCCTCTCTTCGTTGATGTTTTCTACAGATGAAGCTACTCCAACTGAAGGTGGTTTCTACGTCGAAGTCGACGAGTAGTCGGGGTTCCCGGACAGCAGCCTAGGATCTATGGAAGGGTCGCTACTTCTGTTTAAGGCCTCTTAAGCCCTTTGCTAAGTTTGTTGTTTAGAACAAATTGTTTGCTTCCGTTGTTTGGTGTAATGATGGGTATGTGACCCCTGGCTTGTATGACTGGTTTGTAACTCTTTTAAGAGTTTATCTTATTAATGTATGGTTTGTATGTTCTGTAATGTTACCGATCTTTCCCTACGCGTTTTAGAATTTAGGTTAGGCTTATATCAGATGAGGATCTGGTATTTGTTTAGCCCTGATCCCGGGTCGTGTCATCCTCTTGTGGTCATCCAGTTGTTTGAACTATTAAAGAAGCCCATATCTCTATTCTAATCTATTAGTTAGCCGTGTTAGTTGTAATGCTATTTCTCTGAATGCACTGACTTCAATATGCATCAATTTTGTGTCTTGAGGGTTAAATTTTAGTTACACTCCAATTCTCATCGCAAGTCGTTGCCATGATACATGATTTTTAGTTTGAGGAGGAGTTATTGTTTATTATTCCAACTTGGGATAGAGCAATATCTAAGGTTAAGTAGGAGGCCCGGCCCTGGCCCATGGCCACCTTATGTAACCCACAAGGGCCCACGCCTAGTGGGGGACCATAAGAGCCTATTTCTTTGTACACTCCCTAGAAAAAACAATTACAAAGCCTAGCCACACTTGCTCACGCACCGATCGACCAGGAGCAAAAACGGCAACACGCAGGCGGCACGACAATGCTCTGATTCACACGACCTGGTTAGCTAGCTCTTTATTTTTCTAATAGTTCTGCGGGTGCGGGCGTGTTCTTTATTTTCTTGAGCGTGTCCATTTGGACCTTGGATATTCAATGTTATGGTAAATTGGATTTGGATGGATTTGATTCCTTCGGAATTATAGGTGCTACAATGCCGAAGCAGAAGTTCGATGCTATGAAAAGGCATAAAAGAAAATGTGAGAATGAGCTTATTGAATCACAAAAAGGTGATTTAAAGAGGTACTTTCCTCTAGAAAGCAGTGTCGAAGCTTATTTATAGATATCTTAGTGTAGGGTTCGCAGCATAGAAAACAAAAAATTTCCTATGATGGGAACAACTATGTACCAAGATCTATCTACTAGATACAAACAACGGGCGGATGTATATCTGTAGAGAACATACCCTTGAAGACCGACAAAGCTTAACGAGTCCAAACTCGTGGTTGATGTAGACGATCTCTTGCCGATCTCAAGATCGAGAGGAAGTCCTAGCGCCGCAAAACAACAGCGCATCCGTGCTCGCACACACGTTCGAGGCACCGAGCAACCTCCGCCTCCTCGCTCCAGCGATGCAGCGGAAGCACAACTCTTTATTGCCGAATAGCCACCGGGAACATGTATCTCGCTAGTCCGAGACCATGGGGGATAAATTCTAGAGGGGAAGAGAGATCCTTCACGAGGAGGTGTAGTGTGAGAGGAGGAGAGGGGGGCCTTTTATAGGGAGAGGGGGTACCCAAGGGCATGGCGCCCAGACATGGGGCTGCCCCACCTCTTCCACATTCATGTGGGTGGAGCTCCCACTCAAAATGAAAAGCCTCCACTCCCATTAAAAGCCCCCACTCAAAAATCCACTCACATGCATTAAATTTCCACCAAATTTAATGCAAGCTCTCATTAAATAAAACTCTTTTATTTATTTATTCAGAATTCTGTAATTACTTTAATTAACAAACATTCACATAAAACCCCTTGCTAGTATTCCATTTCACATGCGTAACCCAGTTTAGAATTTCAACCGAAAGCAGTTTGGTGTCTAGTGAAATAAATTCTGCGCTTTCCTTTTCTTTTCGGCATGAAACTTTTGCTCCAAGATGTCGGTGTATCTTAAGTGTGTCACCCTACGGTTCGCGAATAATGTGGACATGATCGAGACCCTCTCGGATCAATAATCGAGCGGGACTGGAGCCCCATCGACTCCCACATTCAACGATGACTTTCTTGTGATCGGAACCTTTACGCTAGTATCTTAATCCTTTTGTTTCATGATATATTACATGTCCAAGATTCAATCATCGGTATCTCCATACCTAGTTTGATCTCATTCTTGACATGCACTCTTTTCTCGTTCCGTGATATAACATTCTAGTGATCAAATCACTTGCTTGCAAGCTAACCAATGTGATATCACCGAGGGCCCAGTATATATATCCGTCATCGGGATGAACAAATTCCACTCTCGATCCATGGGTCTCAACATAACACTTTAGTAGTTACGAATCCATCTTTATAATCACACTGTTACGGTGTGACGTTTGATGTTATCAAGAAACTCTTCCGGTGTTAGTGATTGACATGATCTCATGGTCTAAGGATTAGGATCACTTCGTAAGATGTTATAGCAATATAAACTCAATGACTTTGATTGTAATGCTATACTTTGGATGAATGTTCATCACACCATTACACTAATGTTGTGACCTCGTTATTAACAACATCCAATGTCCATGATCAGGAAACCTATGATCATCTTGTTAATCAACGAACTAGTTTATAAGAGAGGCATAACTAGGAACTTTCTTTTGTTTATTAAACACACATGTATTAACTTTTCCGTATTAATACAATTATAGCATGTAAAATAAACATTTATCATAAATAGGAATACGATAATAACCACTTTATTATTGCCTCTCGGGCATATTCCCTTCAGTCTCCCACTTGCACTAGAGACAATAATCTAGTTTGAAAAACTTTGCGCATTGAACACCTATGGCTTTCTGGTGTTCCATATATAATCGCAAGTGGTTAACATAATCTACGGATCGACGCTTGTCATGTGTATTTGCATGTCTTTGCGTCTCCACGCATCACTCATTCTCCAATGAGATGGCATTGTATAAATTTGGTCTTTCGGTGATACCTTTAGTTCCTTGGGGTTAAAACACGTCGATACTATTGTCATACAATATATCTTTAGTGTTAGCCCGTTGCGAACCACACCTTAGTTTGATAACAAACTTCTTGACACAAATTCCCTCCTTTGCTACTACTATAGCAGTCATATACTTAGCCTTTTTGTTGTAGTATTCGTCACAATGTCTCAACTATGGATTTCATCCAAATCCATCATGGAATCTCCTTTCCATTAATTGTGCCACCCATAGTTTAAATTGAGATAAACTTAATTTGTATCTTGTGACAAAACTAGTATCAATGTAACGCTTTACAATGAACTATTTATAATTGTTTGTCACCTCTACACAAATATATTCTTAGTTCTTCCAAAAGATCATAAGAATATCCTCACTATCGTCCAATGATCATTTTATGATTCATTCTGGTATATGCTCATAACACTTAGAGCATAGGACATATCTGGATGTGTACATATCATGGTATGATTGATCAAAGCATCCTTGTGATTTCACTCATCAAGTGTCAAAGCACTTGAATCTTGTTTCACTTATCAAGTGTCAATACACTTGAATCTTGATTCAATTACTTTCCATGCAACAAGAACTGTTTCTTGTCGTTTCTATATTGAACTCCTTCAATATCTCATATATGTATATTTGGCACAACCATATTGGCGTCACAGTCTATCCACTATAGACATTCACGCTAAATATTCGGGTTTTGCCTAAGTATTTCATCGAAATGAAATTCTTAACCTTTGTCAATAAAAGATACATCATTTCCAATCAAGAAGATGTCCTCCACATAATATATTAGAAATATGTCTCAGCGCTCCCACTTAATTTCTTGCAAATGCAAGCATCTTCATTGTCTCCTGATGAAAAACTCATTTTTCATCATGGTGAAGATTCCAACTCCGCGATGCTTACTTCAACCATTGAAGTTTGCATGCCCTTTTAGCATCCTTTGAATTTAACAAAACCCTTTGGACCGTGTCATGTACACGTCCTAGGTAACCATTCTATTAGAAAAACTTTGTTTTGTTTATTCATCTACCATATACCAAATTATATGTAGTGGTTGCTACTTTAATCCGTCCAGACTAAATATCGCTATGAAAGATCAAATCTTGTCATAGTCAACTCCTTGAACATTGTCGTAAAATACTTTACGACATGTCGACTATTTCATAGATGTGAAACATCCATGTCTGTTTCTTTATAGATCCAAATATGACCGATAGGTTTTTACACCTTTCCGGAGGGTCTTCCAAGTTCAAAACTTGATTTCTCGTGTATGGAACTATCACGGATTTTATGGCTTCAAGCCATTTGACGGAGTCAGGGCCCATCATCGCTTCTTTGTATGTATTCGGTTCATCATTGTCAAACAATAATGATTTACTCTCAAATCTTAGAATTTGATTATTTAACCGACCTTCTTGGTTCAATAGGAACTTTAGACCTCCGTGACCACAACCTTTGAGGCACATAAGCTATGAGCATTATGGCAGCTTCTAACGATTTCGGCCATGCAACTCAGCTCATATAGCTAAGGTTCGTTAACCTTATCAAAGTTCTATTGTCCTCCCACTTAACTTTTACGAAAATTCCTTCTTCAAGAAACTTCATATTTCAAGAGACATACCCTTTGTCCTTGGTGTTATGGAGGAATAACCAATTGTTATTCGAAATAACCTACAAAGACATGCTCATCCGACTTCGGTTGTAAACATCTTACTTATGTTTAGCATACCAAAATTTAAGAAATGACAACTTGGGTTTTACCCCAAACCATAACTTCCATGGTGTCATTTCAACGGATCAATATGGAGCTCTTTTCGATTAAAAGCGGTAGTCTCTAAAGCTTTAATCTTTTAAAACATAATGGCAGTTTTATAAATAACACCTTTGATCCTACCATGTCAAACAAGGTTTCATTACAAATCTCAAACATTCCATACTCCTATGGTGTTTCGGGATATGTAAATCTAGGTGTTTTGCTAAACTTGCAACTCAAATAAATCCCTTCATGGTAAAATCATAATTTATTTATTTTCTTGTTACACTTGTAACTCAAATAAATCCCTTACGATAAAATCATAAACCATTTATTTTCTTGTCACAATGATTTTCCACTTCATCTTGAAAGTCTTTGAAACATTTTCAAATATTTCATACTTCTTTCTCATTAAGTGAACATTCACTCAAAATTCCGGAGAAATCATATGAAGTTGAAACCCATTGCTTACGACTACACATAATGGACTACATACATCGATATGTATAAATTCCAATAATTTAGTCATTCGTTCTTCTTTGGCCTTTGAACGAAGTTTTAATTATCACGTGGAAAGTCTCACAAGCGTCACTTGATCAAATCAAAGACTCCAAAAATCCATGAATATGGAGATTCTTCATGTTTTCTTTCCAATATAATTTAAACAGCGATGTCACTTCATAAGTGATCTTTCAATCATTTGTCTTGCGACATTTTAGCATTAGGTTTTATGGATGTGATTTCTTCAACTAGATTTGTAAATCATCCATCTTATATGGAATACGGTAATTATTTGAACAACCTTTGTTCTCATAATACCTGATTCAAATAACAATTATTAAAACAAATCTTGAAGTCAAGCCTTGATGTCAACGAGAAATACAAACAACGGTTTGTTTGTTTTTGATGAACATCATCACATATTCTCTTGCTAGTTACTTAGGCCATCGTGGTTCATGAATTACATCGTTCCGTATGAAATTTCATACCAACCAATTCAGTATCCAATACCCAAGAACCACATTGTTTAACAAGCAAAGAATACAACCATAACATGTATATCATATATATACCTAAATTGGATATTTCCAATCTTTTCTTTTCTGCCAAGTATATTTTATAGATTCTCTTTCAGCATTTCCTTTTCCTTTTTAAAGAATTTATCAACATCAAAAGTGGCGCCATATACATGACACATAGTCCAAAGCGTGTATATTCAAATAATAATACCTTTGGACTTGCACTTTGAAGTAGATCACCATCATCAAAATGATCGGTATTCTTTCAAAATCCATTCTTTAGTAATCTTTTAGTGTAGTAAACACTTTACATACATCTTCTATTCATCCTTATCATGACGACTTTCATGATCAAGCTACTGTAGCTTATAAAGGCGAATCGTGAGTATAACATTACTTTCCAAAACCCTTTTGGATGATTAGGATGTCTAGCATCTCCAACCTTTGTAAATTCTCATCCAATATGAGAACATATATTATACTCTATCATATTGCAACCAAAACATTGTTTGAGATATCGTTATATCGCCACACATGATGGTTTACGAAACAATTCTTTCAGCTCCTAGATAAACTTGATATTAAAAAAATCAAGTATCATGGAGGCAAACATGATACTTAATATACTAACATGGAATTGTTACTCTCGATTTAATACCAACTATTAAATTTCACGGAGTAAATAGAGTTTCTTTGAAAGTTTGCAATGGGACTTAAACTTTAGATTGACACTCAACACATCGTTAATGCTTCGTAAAGTATATATCCGTAATTCTATAGTTCTATTATCTCAATTACAACTAAGCATAAGGTGGTGAACGAATGCCAATAACTACAAGAAATTATGCAAATTCACTTTGATTTAATTTATGATAAATTGAGTTCTACTAATCCAAATTAGAAATGAACTCCCACTCAAAACGACATCCCTCGTGTCTTTTGGTGATTACATGAACCAAATCCACTACACCAAGTCCGATCATCACGTGAGTCGATGTAGCTTCAAAGGCGAGCATCCATATGGTCATCATATCAAAACATATGACTCATGCTTAACCTTTCGTCCATGTTCGAGGCCATGTGCATACATGCTAGGCTCGCCAAGTAAGAACCTTAGTATTCGCGTGTGTAACTGTCTTACACCCGAGATATGCTCATGGATTCAAGTACACCCGATCATCACGTGATGTCTTGAAGCGACGAAACATTGTCGGTGCATACTTAAGGAAGAACACATTTTATCTTGATATCTAAAAGAGGGATCACCTTATTATGCTAACAAAGCGCTAAACAAGCAATATAAGATGCTTTCAAACATTATATTGAAATGATATGGTTCCCGCAGATGATCTCTATCATGTGCACCGTGGTATGATCACTATCATACCTATATGTGTAAATCCAAGGTCTATGGAGTTTACACGCTATGTGTGTTGTAAGAGTATCATCTCATACTTCTACTTACAACACTACCATATCATAACCCTAGCCCAGCAACAATCTAAACTAGACACCTCTAATTTATCCATTGCAAATTTTACGTGGCTTAGGGCTTTCGAAGATAGAACCATTCTTACCTACGAACATGAACCACAACGAGGATAACCAAATTGTTGACAACTCGTTGCAAATTAGATATTGACTACAGTAGGATAGACAGACACCCGCTAGCCACTTATGCAAACTAGTTGCATGTCAAGCGTGGAACAGGTATCATGTGCGAGGACATGTAAAGTTTGTCCGGGCCGCTTCATCCCACTATGCCACCAATATCCAAAGTACAACTAAGAAGCAATAAAATGATCATCATCGCCCACATACTCATATGTGTACTACCCGTGCAAAGTATCGACGCATAGATCCGGCTCGATACCATCGTAGGGTTCGCGATAGAAAACAAAAATTTTCCTCGATGGGAACAACTATGTACCAAGATCTATCTACTAGATACAAACAACGGACGGATGTATATCCGTAGAGAACATACCCTTGAAGACCGACAAAGCTTAACGAGTCCAAACTCGTGGTTGATGTAGACGATCTCTTGTCGATCTCAAGATCGAGAGGAAGTCCTAGCGCCGCAAAGCAATGCGCATCCGTGCTCGCACACACGCGAGGCACCGAGCAACCTCCGCCTCCTCGCTCCAGCGATGCAGCGGAAGCACAACTCTTTCTTGCCGAATAGCCACTGGAACATGTATCTCGCTAGTCCGAGACCATGGGGATAAATTCTAGAGGGAAGAGAGATCCTTCACGAGGAGGTGTGAGAGGAGAGAGGGGGCCTTTTATAGGGGAGAGGGGCACCCAAGGGCATGGCGCCTGACATGGGGCTGCCCCCACCTCTTCCACATTCATGTGGGTGGAGCTCCCACTCAAAATGAAAATCCTCCACTCCCATTAAAAAGCCTCCACTAAAAAATCCACTCACATGCATTAAATTTTCACCAAATTTAATGCAAGCTCTCATTTAAATAAAACTCTTTTATTTATTTATTCAGAATTTTGTTAATTACTTTAATTAACAAACATTCACATAAAACCCTTGCTAGTATTCCATTTCACATGCAGAATCAGTTTAGAATTTCATCCAAAGCTTTGGTGTCTAGTGAAATAAATTCCTGCGCTTTCCTTTTCTTTTTCGGCATGAAACTTCTGCTCCAATTGGATGTCGGTGTCTCTTAAGTGTGTCACCCTACGGTTCATGAATAATGTGGACATGATCGAGACCCCTCTCGGATCAATAATCGAGCGGGATCTGGAGCCCCATCTTGACTCCACACATTCAACGATGACTTTCTTGTGATCGTCGGAACCTTTTACGCTAGTATCTTAATCCTTTTGTTTCGATATATTACATGTCCAAGATTCAATCATCGGTATCTCCATACCTAGTTTGATCTCACATCGACATGCACTCTTTTCTCGTTCCGTGATATAACATTCTAGTGATCAAATCACTTGCTTGCAAGCTAACCAATGTTATATCACCGAGAGGGCCAGTATATCTATCCGTCATCGGGATGAACAAATTCCACTCTCGATCCATGGGCCTCAACATAACACTTTAGTAGTTCGAATCCATCTTTATAATCACCCAATTACGGTGACGTTTGATATTATCAAGAAACTCTTAGGTGTTAGTGATTGACATGATCTCATGGTCTAAGGATTAGGATCACTTAAAGATGTTATAGCAATATAAACTCAATGACTTTGATCGTAATGCTATACTTGAGGAATGTTCATCACACCATTACACTAATGTTGTGACCTCGTTATTAACAACATCCAATGTCCATGATCGAAACCTATGATCATCTTGTTAATCAACGAGCTAGTTTATAAAAGAGGCATAACTAGGAACTTTCTTTTGTTTATTAAACACACATGTATTAACGTTTCCGTATTAATACAATTATAGCATGTAAAATAAACATTTATCATAAATAGGAATACGATAATAACCACTTTATTATTGCCTCTCGGGCATATTCCCTTCACTTAGGCTAAGAATGTGTTTTAAATTTTAACTTTCAATATTCTGCAAGCAAAAGTATGATACATGTCTATATATATTTAAGGATATATACGCATCTGCATTAGCCTTAGAGGTCTATTTTTCACCTTCACAATAGGACCCCATAAAATATAGTGTCGGCCTTGAGTATGAAGATAGTGTGCACACTCAAATAACCATACTAGTATCCTAGATCAGCAAGCTACTTACTAAACATAGCATTTGATCCCTCTCGGGGGAAAAGGCAAGAAGTATCTTATTGTGTGGTCTAAAACTTTCATTTGTTAATAAGTACAACAAAATGGATGTTGGGTAAGCCTAATGTGTGCCCTGTTTGTTTGACCAAGTTTCTTTAAACCATACTTTTTTTGCCAGCTTCTTTAAACAACTTGTAACCCTTTTTGACCAAGTTGTCTTCATTTGAACTTTGTATAGCTGGTTTCTTGATTAGAATCTTAAATGAAGTCAAGATTAAGTTTCTGCCAGCATAATAATTTTTTGATGTCAATTGCGACGATCCTGGTCGTTGTCCATTAATTTTGTTGCCTGGTGTTGTTCTCAAGTCAATTAATTTTGTGTTCTAAAGAAAGTCAATTAATTTGTAGTCTGCCGATACTAAAATTAATTTCTTATTCTTGAATGCTAGGTTTGTTATTAACAACTGTATTTGAGATGTACTCACTAAGTTCTCTCGTGTGTTCATCGCATAGTTGTGTATGATCTGTTCATGTCAAATATTGGCCTGTAGTAGCTAATATATGTTACTCTTATGCTCTAGAGAACATATAATGTAAATGCACTAACTATTTAGTGGTAAGTAAACGAAGTGTGCAATATTGAAAACATGTTTATGTAGTTATAAGCCATAAATAATATTGGATAGATGAATTTGGGAGTTAGTGTCGGTCATTTGTTTCTTAATAAAAAACAGATAGAAGTTTATAGTCTGCATTTGGTAACTCTCACATGAGGAGAGAGTGAATGTTCGGAACTGTTAAAAATCGCCAAAAACAAGGAGATGTTTCTTACTTGGGCCGCTGAAGATGAGGAGTCGGATACCATGGTGCTCCGGGGTAAATTTCAAGAGTTACCCTGCAGTAACACTTCTTTTTCTTCTCAACATATATACTATACATCTAATGATAGTCACATAATAAATTGGTGTAGTTTTGCTTAGCAAAATCCAATCTTATGTAGTGAAATTGTTGACTTTTGTGTGTAAATCTCGTATCCTGTGAACTATCATGTACTAATTTTTATCCACAATCATGAATTTTCTCTAGTAGTACAATGCGCCTCAAGAGGGTGTCGGGGTATGCAACTCATTTTTCTCTATTGAAATCGCAATTGTTTATCATGCTATCCTACATAAGCCTGTCAAATATTTCGTGGTTCATTTTTTCTTTCCAAGAGGAATGCATCCTGAACCTAAGCCGTCATATGCATGTTCTTGCTTATGTACATATCATGTTGTTGTATCTTGTATCTTAAGCATGATCCCCTATTTAGCTTGTACAAAATATGTGGCGATGAGGAACTAGCTTGGTGGTCCGTGTCTCACAGCTGCGTGGGGGCGGCAACACATGGGGAGTTCATAGTATTTCCTTGTAGGGTGAAATCCAAGGTCTGACCCTAACTGGTTTTACCTAACAATGGATTTTTTGAAGGCATTGTTTTACGGTCTTGTTAAAGGCATTGTTTTATGAGTGGAGACTTTCTCTAGGGTCAAAACCTATGATCTCTGATCTGACGATGACGACGCGCGTGCACTGTTTCCTTCTTGAAGATGTCGATATTGGAGAGGTTGGACTTCTGGTGCTGTTTTGATGGTGTTAGTGTTGTTGCTACAATGAATTGATTGTTGTAGCGAGACTTTTTTTTTTGTAATTCTTATTTTTTTTAGGTTGTGTGCACCTGTAAGGCCGCTAGGATAATGCTTTGTTGCATAGGCTTGGTGTAATGGTATTCACGATATTAATATATACTTCTTATCACAAAAATTGTACTAAATATATTGTTTTTGTTGTTGTTGTTATACCCTCTTTGGCTTCCCAAGATAAACTCCAAAGGCAAGGAAAGGAAGGATGATGGTTGCTCTTGTCTCGATTTCAAAGCAGTGAAGTTTATGGGTGTTCAAGATTTTGAAATAATAAATATGCCCATGACCGGACCGTAACAATGTGTAACTTGATGGCTTACCAGTAGGATATATTTATACTTCTTGGAAGTACATGTTTAAGCTCCGTGGACACGTTTGTAAAGATTGAATTTTTACTAGAGTTATTGTCCATTATCATGCTATGAATGTAAAGTTTCTCTTTTTATCTCCAGATCTCAATCGTCTCACATCCTCTATTATCCAAAAAATAAAGATAAACGGTGGGGACTACGAAATAAGATAAAATACTTATAAATATGGCATTAGTAACCAAATCACCTCCGATTCCCAAACCTGTAGGGATGTAAACAAGGCATTACTGATTCGTACCCAACACGTTGCACGAACCATCGCACCAACAAGTCACCAAGGTTGGCATTATCTGAAGCAGGCGACCACGGGCCCGCATGCATGCACGCTCCCGGATCGGCCAAGTGAGTACAACATATTGCAAATTTTCCCTCCATCTTATTTTTTTTTATAAATTTAATTAAATTTAGATATATCTATACATTAAATATTGTTTTCTTTTGCGAAACCTAGCACAAGATCACATGATTGGTAGTTCCGTCTCATAGCGCACATATGATTGAGGCTGCTGGTTGATATCGGTTTAGGGCCAAAAAGGGAAGAGCTCCCGGAGGGCCTGAGCTATGGCAAATGCATTAATGCCACTGGGCTATATCTCGTACTCTAGAATTCATGTTGTTGCCTGTTGGGCCTGCTTCTGATGAACTCTAGAATGTAACACCATTGCACACCCAGCAACATTTTGCGAGAAATGAGCCTGGCGAGGGGCCGAGAGCAGGGTACATCCCACACGTTGCTCTAACCCACTTATCGCAATTTCTAGAATCGCCCGAAGTGTCAAACACGAATGGTTGATATCCAAACTCCAAAGTGCAGAGACTTTCACGATCCATGTGTTTCCATATGCACTAGGACTCTAGGAGCATCAGCCCCGTAACCACTCTAAATATGGTATCAGCCTAGTCATAGTGGGGAGTAACTTAGAGTATTAACATACAATGTTACTAGTCTAATTTATTACCTTTATAGTGAAAAGTAAATTAGGCTGGTTATAGTGAAGAGTAACTTAGAGTAGTAACATGTATAAGTTACTAGATTAAGTTAATACCTTCATAGTGGGAAATAATTTAGGTGTGATAACATGCAATGTTACATTAATTAGATTATAGACATACTTTGCCTTGGTATGTGTATGTTAATATAACTAGTTACTCAATCCATCTCTCTTCATTAAATCATTGCCACATAAGCAAAAATGCTAATTTGAAATCTTAGTTACTAGTGAAGTTACTCCCACTATGACCAGCCGTAAGTGTGGTAACATGTAATGTCACATTACTTAGATTGTAGACATATTTTGTCTTGGTACGTGTGATATTATAGTAACATAGCTAGTTACTCAATCTATCTCTCTTTTTATTAAATTATTGTCACATAAGAAAACATGCTACTTAGAGTCTTAATTACAATTACTAGTAAAATCACCTCTACTACGAGCAGCCTCGCACACAAGAAGCCTGAGATGAGCAAAGGCAGAAGAACGGAGATAGGCAGAAGAACGGAGATAAGATGGGGAAAAGGAAGATTCTTCTACCAACCTGTCTCCTCTAGTCTAGTCCTCAGAGATAAAGCTGGTGACACGCACGTTGTTAACGTCGCTAAACGCCTGACCTTGTGCTATGTACCGGCGCCAGCTTCTACGCAACACGTGGAATACGATTACCTTGCAAAATGTCACGGGTAACAGCATGTACTCCCTCCGTGAGCGATTATAAGTCCCGCACGGATAACTAGGTTGTCAATTTGAACATGAAAATATAAATAATATAGCATAAAAAATATACCATTAGAAACTTTAGAGGTTATATTTTCTAACAGTATAATTTTTGTAATATATAAGTTATATTTTGTTAGTCAAATTAACAACCTAAATATGCGCGTAGGACTTATAATCTCAAACAGAGCGAGTATGTGTGTGCGTGCATCCATATAACATGTCGATGATTGAGAGGACAGGAGATAGTGGAAAAGATTAGTTTTTTTTTGGAGGGTAGTGGAAAAGATTAGTCGATGAGAAGGAAAGAACATATGCGCTTCTACAACTATTTAATTAATATCCACTGGGACAATTAGATCCTCCAAATAATTGAGAGTCAGCGAAAGGGTTTGACAATTTTCCTGTGACAATCTTTTTCGTTTAGCATATTCTTTGTGCCAAATTCTACCAGTTATTTTCTTACCCGCACAAAAAAAAACAAATTCGTTCCTTTTTTTTAGCATAATAAGGGGATCGCCCTTATTTTTTTGGAAGACAAACAAGGGGGTCAGCTTGGTTGGGGGTGCTGGGCAATTTGGGCCTGTTAGAGTAAAGACAGAGCTCAGGAGTGGGACTTTGCCTTCGGGTACAAGGAGAGCCCAGGAGGCGGAATGCTATATGCCGCCAGCTGGCAGCGCAGGCGGCAAGTGCTGTACATGGCGCCAGCGCACGGCAAGTGCTGCACAGGGCGCACCCCTGTTGCGCCGGCCTAGTTAGCGTTAATTTTTTCCTTTTTCCTTTTTATTTTTTGTTTTTTGTTTCTTTCTTTATTTTTATTTTTCTATTTTTGTAATTTTTTTTTGCATTTTTTGATAAACCATTATTTTTTAAAAAATATCCATCATTTTTGTAAATATTATATTTTTTGAATTTTGGATCATGGTTTTTGAAATTGGTTTGATTTTTGAAATTTTGTTCATGATTTTCTAAAATTGTTCATGATTTTTGATTTTTTCATGATATTTTGAAAAATCTTCAAGAATATTCAATTTTTTATAATTTCTTAATTTATTATTATAGAACTATTCAAAGTTAAAATAAAACAAAAAAAATGGAAAAGAAAAAAGAAAAAAAGTGTCAACCGGGCAGTCCAGTTGGTCGCACCCTTCATACGGCACGAGCGAGATGTGCCGCTTGAAGCAGCATATAGAATCGTCCGCACCGGAGGCTAGAGGATCTGTGTCCTTGTATGGAAAGGGCTTACTACTGCTGGGGAGGCGAAAAAGAGAGAAAGGAGGGAGAATTAGGGTATCTCCATCGGGTCGGCTCAACCCATTCGAGCGCATTTGAACACGTCTGTACGGATGCGCGGGACGTGCGTGGCGCCCCAGCGGCATGACCCATACAGACAAACGCGTCCGACTTGACCCATCTGTGCACCAAATCTAGGATGAGCTCATGACCCGTATCTCACTTTGCACGGTCTATTAGTCGGTAAGATTTGTTTTCCCTCTATTCCAAATTAATTTTTGAGACAGGCTTTCGCCTCGCTCGCTATATTAATATAGCAACCACACGGTAGTACTTTGAGAACACTGTCGAGGAAAACAACACAATCAATCCCAAAAAAGGAAAACAAGAGAAGGGAAAACAAGAAAACAAGAGAAAAGAAAAAAAAATAATGCCAACAACGCCAAATCAACGAAAGCAATGATGACCCACAACCGTTGCACCCTTCTCTCGTTGCGCCCTCCTGAGAAGACCCACCACACTTTCAAGAAGGGATGCGACGACGACGACGCTATTGTCCGGACTGGTCCTAAGATTTCTCCCAGTACGCGGAGGGGAGTGGGTAAGAGGTACACCAGACGCCCTTCAAGAAGGAACGTTGGCACCCGCAGGCGTTACCGTGTCGGTGCCGGCCAAACCAAGAGGGATTTCTCCCGACCCTCGAAAACCCATAACCCCATGCAATCCGTAGCACTCCACCAAATTTGTCGTCCACCAACATGCGCCAACATGTGAAGGGAATATGCCCTGAGAGGCAATAATAAATTGTTTATTATGTGTATTCCAAGTATATGATAGATGTTTATTTTGCATGCTATAATTGTATTAATACGGAAACGTTAATACATGTGTGTTTAATAAACAAACAGAAAGTTCCTAGTTAAGCCTCTCTCATAAACTAGCTCGTTGATTAACAAGATGATCAAGGTTTCCTGATCATGGACATTGGATGTTGTTAATAACGGGATCACAACATTAGTGTAATGATGTGATGAACATTCATCAAGTATAGCATTACGATCAAAGTCATTGAGTTTATATTGCTATAACAACTTACGGTGATCCTAATCCTTAGACCATGAGATCATGTCAATTACTAACACCTAAGAGTTTCTTGATAACATCAAACGTCACACCGTAATGGGTGATTATAAAGATGGGTTCGAACTAATAAAGTGTTATGTTGAGGCTCATGGATCAAGAGTGGAATTTGTTCATCCGATGACGGATAGATATACTCTGGGCCTCTCGGTGATATCACATTGATTAGCTTGCAAGCAAGTGATTTGATCACTAGAATGTTATATCACGAACGAGAAAAGAGTGCATGTCGGTGCGAGATCAAACTAGGTATGGAGATACCGATGATCGAATCTCGGACATGTAATATATCGTGAGACAAAGGGATTAAGATACTAGCGTAAAGGTTAAACGATCACAAGAAAGTCATCGTTGAATGTGTGGAGTCGATGGGTCTCCGGATCCGCTTCGATTATTGATCGAGAGGGTCTCGATCATGTCCGCATTATTCACGAACCGTAGGGTGACACACTTAAGAGACACCGACATCCAATTGGAGCAAAAGTTTCATGCCGAAGAATAAACAAGCGCGAATTTATTTCACTAGATCAAACAGGTTTTGGTGAAATTGCATAAAGTGGTTATGCATGTGAAATAGAATTCTAGCAAGGGGTTATTTGTGAATGTTTGTCATTAAAGTAATTGACAAAATTCTGAATAAAATAAAGAGTTTTATTTAATGAGAGTTTGCATTAAATTTGGTGGAAATTTAATGGGATCTTTGAGTGGGATTTTGAGTGGAGGAATTTGGAGGAGTTTTGTGAGTGGAGTGTCCACCACATGATGAGGGAGGGCAAGGGCAGCCCCATGCTAAGCCACCCCTTGGGGTTCCCCCTCCTCCTATAAAAGGAGCCCTCCTCTCACTTCTCACACCTCCTCGTGAAGGATCTCTCTCCTCTAGAATTTATCCCCATGGTCTCGGACTAGCGAGATACATGTTCCCGGTGGCTATTCGGCAAGAAAGAGTTGTGCTTCACTGCATCGCTGGGCGAGGAGGCGGAGGTTGCTCGGTGCCTCGAACGTGTGTGCGAAACGGATGCGCCGATTCTTGGCTGGCGCTAGGACTTCCTCTCGATCTTGAGATCGGCAGAGATCGTCTACATCAACCACGAGTTTGGACTCGTTAAACTGTCGGTCTTCAAGGGTATGTTCTCTACGGATATACATCGCCGTTGTTTGTATCTAGTATAAATAGATCTTGGTTTATAGTTCACATCGTAGGAAAATTTTTGTTTTCTATCTTGCGAACCCTTCGAGGGTATCGAGCCGGATCTATGCGTAGATACTTTACGGGTAGTACACATATGAGTATGTGGCGATGATGATCATGTTGTTGCTCCTTTCTTGTGATTTTGGATATTGGTGGCATAGTGGGATGAAGCGGCGGACAAACTTTACATGTCCTCGCACATGAGACCTGTTCACGCTTGACATGCAACTAGTTTGCATAAGTGGCTAGCGGTGTCATCTCTCCTACTATAGTCAATATCTATTTTGCGTTTAGTTGTCAACAATTTGATTATCCTCGTTGTGGTTCATGTTCGTAGGTAAGAACGGTTCTATCTCGAAGCCCTCACCACGTAAAACTTGCAATGGATAAATTAGAAGCGTCTAGTTTAGATTGTTCTTTGGGCTAGTGTTATGATATGGTAGTGTTGTAAGTAGAAGTATGAGATGATACTCTTACAACACACATAGCGTAAAACCCATAGACCGTGGATTTACACATATAGGTATGATAGTGATCATACCACGATGCACATGATAGAGATCATCTGCGGGAACCATATAATTTCACTATTAAACATATGATGTTTGATTGCATCTTATATTGCTTGTTTAGCGCTTTGTTAAGCATAATAAGATGATCCCTCATTTTAAATATCAAGATAAGAATGTGTTCTCCTTTAGTATGCACCGATTATGTTTTGTCGCTCCAAGACATCACGTGATGATCGGGTGTACTTGGATCCTCGACCATACTTGGTGTAAGACAGTTACACACGCAAAAATACTAAGGTTCTAACTTACAGCCTAGCATGTACGCACATGGCCTCGAACACATCAAAGGTTAAGCATGAGTCATATAGTTGATATGATGCCCATTTGATGCTCGCTTGAAGCTATACCGACTCACGTGATGATCGGACTTGGTGTAGTGGATTTGGTTCATGTAATCACCAAAAGGACACGAGGATGTCGCTTTTGAGTGGGAGTTCATTCGTAATATAGATTAGTTGAACTCAATCTATCATACACTTAGTCTAAACTTTACAAATTCTGTTGTAGATGGCACCACCGCTTTTAATTTCAATGCGTTCATGGAGAAAGAGAAACTAGCAACGAACGGTAGCAACTTTCTTGAATGGGCCATGAATTTGAGGATTCTCTCTCACGCACAAAAGCAATATGTGCTAGAAGCCGTTAGGCCCCCACCTTTGACGATGCCCCCGACGAGGAGAAGAATGTCTATCGACTCGTCGGAGGACCACAACTTAGTTCATTGCGGCATATTGTATGGGCTAGAGCCGAACTTCAAAGCGTTTAAACGGCAATGCTTTTGATACAATGGGTGAGTTGAAAATGATTTTCGACACACATGTCAGAGAGCTACAATGCTTCGTAAAAGTTCTTTAGTCGCATGATGGAAGAGAACATCCGTTAGTGAGCATGTACTCAAGATGTCAAGTTACCGATAAGCTTGTGTCCTTGGGAATAACGATTCATTGACTTAGGCATCCATCGTGTTCTCAGCTCGCCACCTAGCTATAAGAGCTTCGTGATGAACTATAATATGCAAGGCATGAAGAAGTCTCCCGAGCTTCGCCAATGCTTAAAACCGCAGAAGTGGAGATCAAAAGGAACATCAAGTGTTGATGATCAATAGGAACACCGGTTTCAAGAAAGACAAGAAGGGAAAACGGAAGGAAGTAAGGGCGGCAAGCCTGCTGCCGCTAAAAGAAACCCCGAGTTGGACCTAAGTCCGATACCGAGTGCTACTATTGTAAGGGATCGCCATCGAAGCGCAATCGCCCCAAGTATCTCGCGCATAAGAAGGCCGGCAAGGCAAACAAAGGTATATATGATATACATGTTATCGATGTGTACTTGACTAGTGCTCGCAGAGCACCGGGTATTTGATACCGTTCGCCATAATATTTGTAACTCGAATCGTGGTCATGCGAATAAAGCGACCGCTAGCAAGGGGTGAGGTCAAGATGCGGTCGGCAATGGATCAAACGTTGATGTGATCGCCGAACGCTACCTCTCCACTTACCGTCGGGATTAGTTATAAACTTAAATAATCGTTATTTGGTGCCCGACCGAGCATGAACATTGTATCCGGATCATGTTTGATGCAAAGTGGTTTTCATTCAAATCGAGAACAATGGTTGTTCCATTTATATGAATGAAATCTTTATGGTCATGCACCAATGTTGAATGGTTTATTTCTGGATCTCGATGATAATGTTACACATATTCATAATATTGATGCTAAAAGGATTAAACTTAGTGATGATATATCCGCATATATGTGGCAATCGCCGTCTAGGTCATATTGGCATTAAACGCATGAAGAAGCTCCATTCGATGGACTTTTAGAATCACTTGATTATGAATCATTTGATACATGTGAGCCATGCCTTATGGGCAAGATGACTAGAACGCCGCTTTCCTGTTCAATGGAACAGGCATGATTTATTGGAAATCATACATTCGATGTATGTGGTCCAATGAGTGTGTCATGAGGTGGATATCGTTATTTTGTTACTTTCACGGATGATTTGAGTAGATACGGTTATATCTACTTGATGAAACACAAGTCTGAAACCTTTGAAAAGTTCAAGGAATTTCGAATGAAGTGGAAAATCATCGTAATAGAAAGATCAAATTTCTACGGTCCGACCGTGGAGGTGAGTATCTAAGTTACGAGTTTAGCACTCACATGAAAGAGTGTGGAATTGTTTCACAACTCACACCCGGAACACCACAAATAAATGGTATGTCGAACGTCGTAATCGTATTTTATTAGATATGGTTCGATCTATGATGTCTCCGACGGACTTGCCGTTGTCATTTTGGGGTTATGCACTAGAAACTGCGCATTCACTTTAAATCGGGCACCATCTAAACCGTTGAAACGACACCAGATGAATTGTGGTTTGGAAACAAACCTAAGTCATCATTTCTAAAGTTTGGGGTTGCGATGTTTATGTGAAGAAACTTCAACCGGATAAACTCGAACCCAAAGCGGAAAATGCTCTTCATAGGATACCCTAAAGAAACTATTGGGTATTCCTTCTATCACGATCCGAGGGCAAGGTTTTTGTTGTTAAGAATGGATCCTTTCTAGAGAAAGAATTTCGCGAAAGGTGTGAGTAGTCGGAAGGTAGAACTCGAAGAGGTTATGGAACCTTCTCTTCAAAGTATGGCGAGTAGCGCAATGAAGTCGCTCCGGAGTTGGCTCCACCTGTTGAAGAAGGAACTAATGATAATGATCATGAAACTCCGAAGAGAGTACTACCGAACCTCGCAGTCAACAGACGCGTCAGCCCCGAAACAGACGGAAATCCTCATAAATTTCATGGTTGATGAAAATAATGACCTGCGACGTATGAAGAAGCGATGATGAGCCCGGATTCCAACAAATGGTTAGAAGCCATGAAATCCGAGATGGAATCCATGTATGAAAATCAAGTTTGGAACTTGGTGGATTACCTCACGGCCGAAAGGCCGTGGAGAACAAATGGATTTTCAAAAGGAAAACTGATGCCGAGGGTAATGTGACCATCTATAAAGCTCGACTTGTCGCAAAGGGGTTTCGACAAATTCAAGGAGTTGACTACGATGAGACTTTCTCTCCGTAGCGATGCTAAAGTCGATTAGGATTATGTTAGCAATTGCTGCATATTTCGATTATGAAATATGGCGGATGGATGTCAAAACCGCTTTCTCAATGGTAATATTGAAGAAGAGTTGTATATGATACAACCAAAGGGTTTTGTCGATCCTAAGGATGCTAACAAGGTGTGCAAGCTTCAGCGATCCATCTATGGATTGAAGCAAGCATCACGGTTGGAATCTCCGCTTTGATGAGGTGATCAAAGAGTTTGGATTTGTCCAAACTTATGGAGAAGCTTGTATTTACAAGAAAGTGAGTGGGAGCAATGTGGCATTTCTGATACTATATGTGGATGACATATTATTGATCGGAAATGATATAGAACTTTTAAACAGTGTTAAAAGTTATCTAAACAGCAAATTTTCAATGAAGGACCTAGGTGAAGCGTCATACATATTAGGCATAAAGATCTATAGAGATAGATCTAGGCGCCTAATAGGGCTATCGCAAAGTACATACCTTGATAAGATTTTAAAGAAGTTTAAAATGGACGGAAGTAAGAAGGGGTTCTTACCTATGTTGCAAGGCAAGACATTGAGTAAGACTCAAAGTCCGGCTTCGGCGGAAGAAAGAGAGATAATGGACAAAGTCCCCTATGCTTCAGCCATAGGCTCTATAATGTACGCCATGCTATGTACAAGACCGGATGTGGCACATGCTATTAGTTTGAATAGTAGGTACCAATCGGATCCAGGTTCAGAACATTGGATAGCGGTCAAGAATATCCTTAAGTACTTATGAAGAACTAAGGATATGTTTCTTGTATACGGAGGTGAAGAAGAGCTCGTCGCTAAGTGTTATGTCGACGCTAGCTTTGACACCGATCCGGATGACTCTAAGTCTCAATCCGGATACGTATTTCTCATGAATGGCGGAGCGGTTAGTTGGAGGAGCTCCAAACAACCTGTGGTAGCGGGATCAACAACGGAGGCGAATATGTTGCCGCTTGAGCGGCTCAGAAGCGCTTTGGATGAAGGAGTTCATATCCGAACTAGGAGTTGTGGCGTTGGACCCAATGGTGATCTATTGTGACAACAATGGTGCCATTGCCAATGCCAAAGAGCCAAGGTCTCACAAGCATTCCAAGCATATTAAGCGCGGTTTCACTCCATCCGCGAGCATGTCAAGGATGGAGATATAAAGATTTAGAAGTACATACGGATCTCAATGTAGCAGATCCGTTGACTAAAACTCTCCCTAGAGCAAAACATGATCAACACGAACTCAATGGGTGTTAGATATATCACTATGTAACTAGATTATTGTCTCTAGTGCAAGTGGGAGATCAAGAGAATATGCCCCGAGAGGCAATAATAAATTGTTTATTATGTGTATTCCAAGTATATGATAGATGTTTATTTTGCATGCTATAATTGTATTAATACGAAACGTTAATACATGTGTGTTTAATAAACAAACAGAAAGTTCCTAGTTAAGCCTCTCTCATAAACTAGCTCGTTGATTAACAAGATGATCAAGGTTTCACGATCATGGACATTGGATGTTGTTAATAACGGATCACAACATTAGTGTAATGATGTGATGAACATTCATCCAGTATAGCATTACGATCAAAGTCATTGAGTTTATATTGCTATAACAACTTAAGTGATCCTAATCCTTAGACCATGAGATCATGTCAATCACTAACACCTAAGAGTTTCTTGATAACATCAAACGTCACACCGTAATAGGTGATTATAAAGATGGGTTCGTAACTAATAAAGTGTTATGTTGAGGCTCATGGATCAAGAGTGGAATTTGTTCATCCCGATGACGGATAGATATACTCTGGGCCCTCTCGGTGATATCACATTGATTAGCTTGCAAGCAAGTGATTTGATCACTAGAATGTTATATCACGAACGAGAAAAGAGTGCATGTCGAACGAGATCAAACTAGGTATGGAGATACCGATGATCGAATCTCGGACATGTAATATATCGTGAGACAAAGGGATTAAGATACTAGCGTAAAAGGTTCCGACGATCACAAGAAAGTCATCGTTGAATGTGTGGGAGTCGATGGGTCTCCGGATCCGCTCGATTATTGATCCGAGAGGGTCTCGATCATGTCCGCATTATTCACGAACCGTAGGGTGACACACTTAAGAGACACCGACATCCAATTGGAGCAAAAGTTTCATGCCGAAAAGAATAAACAAGCGGAATTTATTTCACTAGATACCAAACAGTTTTGGGTGAAATTGCATAAAGTGGTTATGCATGTGAAATAGAATTCTAGCAAGGGGTTATTTGTGAATGTTTGTCATTAAAGTAATTGACAAAATTCTGAATAAAATAAAAGAGTTTTATTTAATGAGAGTTTGCATTAAATTTGGTGGAAATTTAATGGGATCTTTGAGTGGGATTTTGAGTGGAGGAATTTGGAGGAGTTTTGTGAGTGGAGTGTCCACCACATGATGAGGGAGGCAAGGGGCAGCCCCATGCCGGCCACCCCTTGGGGTCCCCCCTCCTCCTATAAAAGGAGCCCTCCTCTCACTTCTCACTCACACCTCCTCGTGAAGGATCTCTCTCCTCTAGAATTTATCCCCATGGTCTCGGACTAGCGAGATACATGTTCCGTGGCTATTCGGCAAGAAAGAGTTGTGCTTCCACCGCATCGCTGGAGCGAGGAGGCGGAGGTTGCTCGTGCCTCGAACGCAGTGTGAAAGCACGGATGCGCGCTGATTTGCGCTTAGGACTTCCTCTCGATCTTGAGATCGGCAAGAGATCGTCTACATCAACCACGAGTTTGGACTCGTTAAACTTTGTCGGTCTTCAAGGGTATGTTCTCTACGGATATACATCCGCCCGTTGTTTGTATCTAGTATAAATAGATCTTGGTTTATAGTTCACATCGTAGGAAATTTTTTGTTTTCTATGCTGCGAACCCTTCAACATGGTCTTGAAGTCACCATCGTTATCCCACCATGGCAAATGTTGCAACTTCGAGACCAGTCGTATCGAGAAGAAATAACCATAGGCAAGGGACGACAGTTCCTCAACCGCGCGGTAGGGATTAGCGTCCACCGCCTAGCCGGTTGGACACAACGACAAGAGCACACGAGGCCAATTGGAGACGGAGGGCGGCAGCATCACAACCACCCGGAGGTCGTCCTCCAGTGTGCCAACGGTGGGTACCGACCGGACGTGACAACAGGGACGCACCAGGACGAGCAGGCCTGGCCGTGCCCCGGAAGGGCACATAAGTCCCCTCCGCCATGATGCTACATGTATGCCACACCACGAGTACCCTCTTGTTTGGCACTATTGGCCCGACTGGACCCAGATGGTCCCGTGGAGCTCCCGCCGTAGCAAGCAGACATCGTTATCGTCATCCCCTCCATGAGCTGCTCCCGGCCTGTCCTAAGCCATCGGGACCAAAAGGGACCGGATTTGGGCCTACATGGCTCCATGGCCAGCACCTAGCTAGCACCGCACCGCTCGCACCACCAATCGACCGAGTCAAACGCCCCTCCGCCATCCGAAGATGCTTCGGATTGCCATTAGGGCAACTCACCCAAGTAGAGCTCCTAGGGACAGGGAGAAGAGGTAGTTGCTAATATCTTCTTTTTCTTTCGTCTTGCTGGTTCGCTTCGGATTCTTACTTGACCTTCTCATTCTTTTTCTTAGTGCCGCTATCTATTTCGGCGCGCCGAGTCTGGCTAAAGTGCGACCACCGCTTCTCCTCTTCGCACCCCTTCAGTTTGCTGGGAGTCGATCTCCGCTTCCTAGCAGGAGGACCCTGCACCGCAAGGCCATGACCTGGCTGCCTGAGCTGGCCAGACCCATGATTCCCCTCCAGAGCCTACGATGCCCCTGGGAGGGCCGAACAGGTGAAGGAGACCTAGCCTAAAACCAAGGCCACTGGCTTAGGAGGCGGGGGCTCGACCGCGGGGGCGGGAGGTGCCATAACAGGCAAGGAGGTGGTATAGGTGGAGGAGGACGGCTCGGACGGGGAGAAGGGCGAAGAGTGGCGCGTTGCGATGCGTGACGCTGCTGCTACCATGGCCGGCGGGTTGGCTACTCAGTCGCCCCATCTCTCACACCCTTGAAGGACTTCGAGACGAGCCTTGAGCTGTGCCTAAAGGAGTCCAAATGCCGGAGCATAAGCTCACCGCTGCAAACGGCACCTCGCAGAGTAAGTGTTTTCTTAACTTGCTTTTCTTTCTGTTTCTGCTTTTGTTTCTACTTCTCACGCCCGACTAAAATTTGTAGCCATAATGGTCTGCGCCCAGCGGGATATCTACCGCGGGCTGACGAAGACCAACGAGCGCCTTAGCCGGTCAAACTCCACCCTTCGTTTGGAGAACAAGTAGTTCCACAAGAAGGTGATGAAGCCGGAGAGCGCCGCGAAGGACCATGAGGCAGTCCTCACCAACCGGATCGCCGCCTTTGACCTCCTCGACAAGGAGTGCAAGGAGCAGCAAGGGGACGTCACCCGGCTGAAGGAGCGCGAACAAATTTACTTAAAGAGCTCCACGAAGTCGGAAAACCCCGCCAAAGGTATGTTCTTTTCACTTCGCTTTGTCCGTATTTTGCAGCCAGATTGACATTGATTCTGCTGATAGCCTACTATACCGGGGTAGATGTCCTGGCATTCAGCTGGCTCCAGGAGGAATGGCCGGGCGAGAAGCCTTGCATGCAAGAGCTGGTCGCCCAGCTAGGCGAGGAGGCCTCCGAGCTTCGCAAGGCCAGTGCCTCTCTCTTCGACTTCCTTCGGCCGGATGAAGCTTCCCCGACTACCATGACCGGCTTCGCGACTTGGTGGCGCGCGTCAGGGTCGAAATGGTCCCGGCGTAGATGTTTTCGTGGTATAAGGATGCCCGACTAGAGAAGCTTGAGGGTAGCTTCCGAGCCTGCGCCGAGCTTGCCACCGTCTTGGCGCCGGGACGCATTCGCATGATCAAGATCGCTGGCCACGCGGACGTTAACGAAGTCTTCACCGAGTATGAGCCAGACGCAGAAACAGAGTCGGGCGCCGAGACAACCTCGCAGCCAAACGTGGATGTCGCTGGAACGTCGAACGCACCAGTTGGAGGAGCGGAGACCGCGTCAACCGGCGCAGGCAGAAGAGCTAAAGACCAGAACCATCCTCGCGGCAAGGGCCCAACCGCCTAATATGATCCCCGGGATGTCGGGTGTATCTGTATAGACTTTTTCTTCCGTTTGTGCTAAACTTTATGGATTGATGAACTTGTAAACCTTACGGGAGCTTCGACGTCCCTTATCTTTATGTTATGCAGCATGTTAGCTATATGTGAATCTGAAATATTTTGAATATTAGTCTCTTTGTTCCAAAATATATAATATTTTAAGTTTTTTCTGAAACATACATATTCACGTATTTTAGTATTTTAGTGTGTAGGTTTACTTATTTTATTCCGAACCTATACAATAAAAAATGTATAGATAAACTCATATATTAGAAAAAGGGTAAAACACTATAATCCGAAACTGAGAGCATCTCCACTCACATTCCCAGGACTCCGAACTCAGGATGATTTTTTGGTCCGGATTCCGAAAATTGGCCGGTCGCGTTCTCAGGATCCCGATTTCGTCCAGATTTAGGCCAACTTTGGTCCGGACTCCCTAGGCTATTTCCAGGATTCCAGGCCTGGGAACGCCGCATGAAGCGAATTCGGCGGAAAAAAAAAAGCCGACGAGTGGACCCGCCGAGTCAGCCTATATTCGCTCATATTCATTCAAAGTTTGCCCAAAGTTCGCCCATATTCGCTCAAAGTTCGCCCATATTCGACCATATTCGCCCAAAGTTTGACCATATTCGGCCAAAGTTCGCCCAGAGTTCACCCATATTCGACCAAAGTTCGCCCATATTCGCCCAAAGTTCACCCATATTCGCCCATATTCGTCCAAAGTTCGCCCATATTTGGCCATATCTGCCTATCTTCGCCTAAAGTTCGTCCATATTTGCCCAAAACCGCTTATACTCGCCTATATTCGCCCATATTCGTCCAAATTCGCCCAAAACCGCCTATATTCGCCTAAAGTTTGCCAAAATATGTTAAATTTTAGCCAAACGCGGGAATTTGGTGTAAGAACGCAAGTGGGAAACTCGATATTCCTAAGCCGAAAACTAGTTTCGTCCGGATAAAAATATATCCGGATTTCGGTATAGAAACGGCCAACGAGTGGGATGCTCCGAGGGAGCGAGACAGAGGGAGCAGAAGAATTTCAAAAGAAAATCCAGCTAGATTTGCAACTAAGAGCATCTCCACTCGCCTACCAGACGCGTCGACCGCCCGAATTACGTCCGTGGCAAAATCGCCCGTCAGCGTACCTGTGGACCTCTTTTCGGCGGATTGGGCCAACTTTGTTCGACTACCCAGCCGAACCCAGATCACGGCACGCCGGATGCGGACGGAGCGAATGGCCGAGCGGACCAGCACTGTCGGCCGAGTCGCCGCCAGCCTTCCCGCCGTTTTCCTTTTCCCGCCCTCGCCGCTACACCCCTCCCGCCCTCGCCGCCGAACTCCGCCTATAAAAGGCGTACATCCCGTCGTCTCTCTTCATAGTCTCTCACACCACCCCCAACTCCGGCGAACTGCGGTCGTTCGCACCTTTCTTCCTCCTCAACTCCGTCGAAAAGCCATGGCCGAGGGCCGATGCATGATGCCGCCGTGGGAAGCCCGGCTCATCCGGGAGGCACGCTATACGACGCCGCCGGACACTCGTCTCCCTCCGGCTGGCAACTCAGCGCCGGCGGGATATCTGTTCCGGCGGTGCCGACCGAAGAGGACCTCGTCGGATAGATCCAGGCGGCTATCACCGACTTGCATGACCCAGATCTTGCCGAGGATCCTAACAACCTGGTCTTCTGGAGGCAGTTCTTTGTCGAGAGGCGCCTCGAGGAACTCGGCCTACATGATGGACCGCCGGGCTCGCCGCCGCCTCACGTAATAATGTGGCTTTCCGCCGCCATCGCGGAAGCGTTCAGGCGAACTCGGCGTCATGGAGCACATCCAGCCGTAACCACCCCGGCTACCAGAAGTTGCGGCGTCCGCGTCGACCACTTGGCGACCTTTTCCTAGTTTTAATCCGATGTAATATGCGCCTTTGCCCTACTTAATAAAATCATCTATATTCTCCCATATTTACGAGTTTAATCGAATTTCGCAACCGGACTTGCCTGGTATGAACGAATCGAACGTATTCAAAACGCGTTTCATCCGACCGAAAAAATCCGGTTTTCGGCCTGGCTTCGTCAACGAGTGGAGATGCTCTAAATGTGACAATTTTGTTTGTTGCAGGTTTAGCAAAAGAAGATTTTTTTTCTCTGTACACGGCAGGCCAAGCACGCTTTAACCCTAACTTAACACTTTCCCTGCTCGCCGCACGCACCTGCAGACTGCAGTCAACAACACCTACCACGCCGCTAACCTGTCCAGCGCCTCCGCTAGAAGTACCCCTTTTCCGGCTAGGCATTCCGTCGAGCACCAGCAGACCCCTAGTCGACTACCGCCGCCGCCCCAAGCGGCAGCCATGCTCCTCACGAAGCCCCACCTCTCATCCTCTCCACTCGCACCCAAGCCCTTCTGTGGCTCCACATCCAGCCCCAATCATGTCAAGCCAATCGCCGCCTCTCCCTCCCCCCGCCGCCGCCTCCGCATCTCCGCCACATCCACGATTGCTTCGCCGGCGGCGAAGGCGCTCAGCCGCGTTGACGTGCTCTCGGAGGCGCTCCCCTTCATCCAGCGCTTCAAGGGCAAGACGGTGGTGGTCAAGTACGGCGGCGCCGCGATGAAGTCCCCCGAGCTCCAGGCGTCCGTGATCCGCGACCTCGTCCTCCTCTCCTGCGTCGGCCTCCGCCCCATCCTCGTCCACGGTGGCGGCCCCGAGATCAACTCCTGGCTGCTCCGCGTCGGCGTCGAGCCGCAGTTCCGCAACGGCCTCCGCGTCACCGATGCGCTCACCATGGAGGTAGTCGAGATGGTGCTCGTAGGCAAGGTCAACAAGAATCTTGTCTCCCTCATCAACCTCGCCGGCGGCACCGCGGTTGGCCTCTGCGGCAAGGACGCGCGCCTCATAACCGCGCGCCCATCCCCCAACGCAGCAGCCCTCGGCTTTGTTGGCGAAGTCTCCCGCGTGGACGCCACGGTCCTCCACCCCATCATCGCCTCTGGTCACATCCCGGTCATTGCTACCGTTGCCGCCGACGAGACCGGGCAGGCCTACAATATCAACGCTGATACTGCAGCAGGCGAGATTGCCGCTGCAGTGGGTGCTGAGAAGTTGCTGCTGCTCACGGATGTGTCAGGGATTTTAGAGGACCGTAATGATCCTGGGAGCCTGGTGAAGGAGATTGATATTGCTGGGGTGCGGCAGATGGTCTCCGACGGGAAGGTAGCTGGTGGAATGATCCCAAAGGTGGAGTGCTGTGTGCGAGCCCTTGCTCAGGGTGTGCACACTGCAAGCATCATCGACGGACGTGTCCCGCACTCGCTGCTGCTCGAGATTCTCACAGACGAGGGCACTGGCACCATGATCACTGGCTAAGGTGTTCATTGCTTTCTTGGTACTTTCTTATGCCTATCTGTTCGTACTGCAATGCAATTTATGCCAATGTAGCCTTGCCTGGTGAAGTCGTGATTGCAATAAGAGTACCTTCCTCAGTCCTCACATTCGTGAATTGTAAGAGAGTAATATTGGTTGAGGTCACATTATATTCAAATGAAGCTTCTTTTGTTGGGCTGTGGTTTTGATTTGTCTCTAGAAAAAGAATAATAGCATATGTTCCCTTTCTCTTCTAAGTGTCGAGTGTAATATGCTATCTTGCATGACTTTTTGTAACTGTGGTCACATGAGGTTAGGTTGTAAATGTATCTTGGAAATATATCTTGTGTACTTGAATATATCTTGGAAATTGATGTTTTTCATGTGCAAGCTACTTTTTTTCCTTGAGTAAGAGATGTTGCATCCCAAATAGAAAAACAATAGCGGGTGATTTCAGTAAGCTCCGATTTAACAATGTAGTTTTGCAAAAGACTGCCTTTGCTTTGAAACCACTGAATGATATTAGAAAATATTGCACAATGCACATGAACATTGTTTGGGATACTAATATTACTGCTAGTGAGCCTTTTTAGACATTCATGGTTGTCTTGTGTTGTCACAGTTGAAGGAAAACAAGATATAAAGGCCTTCGCTAGGGCTTCTTACCCAAGCTGCCAAGTTACATTACTTCTATGCCATGACATTCATGATTTTTATATGTAGTGTTAACATTTTTTGGGTAGAAACAATGGTCCAACTACAGTGTTTGACATAAGTCTTTGTCGTTTCACATTTCACATATTAGTGATGATTTTAGATCATATAAGGCCTAAACTTTGCCATTTTAATTTTGCTCTTGTTTCGCTACTACAAAAGCAGTTATATTTAGCTTAATACTGGCTTTTATAGTAACTATGTCGATTCTGGGTTGAGTTTTTTCCTTTATAGTGGGTAGCTAAAGGACATGGAATGTTTCACTTAGTGAAGTAATTGTTACTCCATAGGTAGCTAAAGGACATGGAATGTTTCACTTAGTAAAGTAATTGTTACTCCATGTTTGATTGAAGCCACCAAATGATATATTTCAGTTCAGTACTAAATCCCATTTGATAGAACTACTTATCTTGGGGGTTAGCTCAATTACATTCAATAGAATTTCCTGAGTTGTATCTTACGCTTCTTGACTCAGTCGATGCTTATGGTGTATCCATACAAGAAACTAAGAAGTCGATTTTTCTTTTCAGTAACTAGTCAACTACCCCACTGCATCAGATATAAATAGGCACGAAAATGGGCATGATTCACAACCTCCAAAGCATACTGATTGCAATATAGTATGGGTGTAGTCTTGTCAATAAGCAATGCTAACCTGAGGTTGCATTAACCAATTAAACTTTAGTCTTTGGCAAATACTGTTTTTGGCCAACCTAAATGTGTACATTCTGAAGGGCTCCTTGACTTCAGCAGATGACATTCTCTTTTCCTGATGTTGATTAATTGGAAGGATCATTGCTCCATGCCACACGCCGGCATGTATTATCCTAGTTCGCTGTTCTAAACAATATTGAAAAGAACTTTATTCTAACTCTTTCTGTAAACATTTAAAGTCTTCAACATCATGAGTTAGTTAAAAAATGCTAGTAATAAAAGATGCACCAATACTTTTCCAATATATTCACCTTGTCATTGTAGCAATCAATGTCTTAAAACTATCTTAACATATAGCACATTCAACATTCATATCTGTTGACACCCATACTGTGCTGTTAAAATCTCCCTGCCCCTAGCATCACATTTCACTGCCTGTCCAGGCTGCTCCTAGCATCGTGTCTCACTGTTAGCAGTGCATGCACCTATAGTCTGGAAAATTGTGTGGCATATACTTTTAATTCCTTATATTTAGCTTTTCCTTATGTTTTGATATATTATTTTCATATTTTTTGAAATTATTTATGAAAAGAAACTGTCAGTACATAACCTGTTTTCAGGCTGTCGCAACTGTAACACAAATAAGCTGTGTTTTTGCTGATCACCAGACTAGTATATTTGCTATTTGGATCCAGTATATATTGCTTAGTGCTGGCTGTGTCTTGGTCCATTATGCTATCCCTGTGTTCAGTGGGCCGTTGCGTGTTAACTTTTGATGGTAAGCATTAAAAATGACATTTCTCTCAAAAAGGTCCATCCCAGTGGCCGACATTGAATTTTGAGAAAATTCCTTAAATTCCTCTGAATAGTGCTCCAGTTCCTGATTTGTCACCAAACAATTCCTTTTTTTTTTGGAAGAACAACTCCTTGTTGGTTCTGTGCCTTGAAGTTCTGAGTTTTCGTCCTTCTATACCCTTTTACTGTGACCATTGTGCCAGTATGGTATTTATTTGATCATGCACTACACAAGGACAAAATGGTCAGAGTGATGTTGAACGATGGAAAATTAAAAACCTGTTAGTATGGAAAGTATGAGTTATTTGTTGGAAGTCAGGGAATGGAGTTATTCGGTGGATTTTTCTGGCATTTACTTGCTTCTGTCTGAACTCACCACTGGTCCAAAAGTTAGATATTCATAATCTGCTTATTCCAGTTAATGTTTTTGTATCTTAACTGAAATCACAGATGCTATTTCTATTCTGCTTGAGATTCTTTTTAGGAATATCCTAGCTAAGCTAACAGCTTAACTTCCTTTGATCCAGGTACTTGTAGTTTCTAAGCGCCAGCCCAGGTCCAGAGCTATGTGCAGTGTGATGGATTGAATCCTGAAACCAAGTGGATGGACAAAGGACTTTGATGTGGCGCCACTGCATCATGGGTAGAATTATGCTTATCCCGGAGGAGGAGGAGGGGTGACTGGAGATGGTTGAGCCCTGGGTCACAGGATTTAGAGTGCAGTGAGCATTTCTCTTCTGTTTCCACCATGGCATGCAAATAGTAAACTCCACTCACACTTAAAGGAACGGTGCTCTTTTTAGTGTTTAAGTACTGCTTATATCGGAACTCTTCCACAGTTCCGCTGCTACATTGTTCGTTTCTAATCTGCTGGATGAGGATATTTTGAGGAAAAAAGAGGAAAGCTCTATCGCCTTTGCTGGTTGTTGCAGAATCTATTCCCCATTCACTTTTCTTTGTGTAACATTGAATATTCGTATGCATATTTTATGGCTGGTTTTTGTTTGTGGTAGTGTCGTCTTTGAGCACTTGAGCTCCTGGTCAGGATGCCTTTCGATCAAAGGGTCATTTTGAGCTTGGTATGGTTTTTCAGATATCTTATTTTAGTCTCTGCATGTTCCTGGATCGCTCTTTTTGGCCAGTGGTCGACGCAAGTGGTTAAGTTCGCAGTTGATGTACTCCCTCTGATTCGATTTAATTGTTGCAGGTTTAGGCGAGGTTTAGATATTTAATTCGGATCAGAGGTTGTAACAATTTTGGCTGGTTTGTTTATTCGGATCCGATTTAAGAGTTCATCACGTTCTTCACAATTTAATCGTGGCTTTCAGCATACATTCAGAAACCACATGGTGCAGGGAATCTGCGTATTGCCTGGCACTAATTGTATTTTCCAGTCACCTCAAGCGATGTTAACAGATCTTAAGCACGCCCCACGCCCGTGGGATGATCAACCTGCAGGTGTAGCTGATGCTTTGCTTCTAGATGTGGCCGAAGTTGCTGTCCTTTTTGGGCCGGTGTTTGTGGCAAGTGGTACTGTGGTAACATTGTAATCCCTCCGTTTCAAAATACAAGATGTTTTAATTTTGTGAAGAAAAATGTATGTAAACTACATTTAGTGTACTATATGAATCTACGCACTAAAAGTAGTCTAATACATTTTTTTACAAAGCTAAAACATCTTATATTATAAAACGGATGGAGTATTTAACATTTCCATGTTGTTCTATCAATTATACAATTTCTAAAAAGGAAAAGAAAATGTCAGGTTTGCAGTGTTGAGGGTGCATCACGTTCTTTGCAAATTAAGCATGCCTTTTAGAGCATCTCCACTCGCCGATCCGGACGTCGAATTTAGGTCCGAACGCTGAAAATCGGCCCAGTCGTATTTGCAGGAACCTCTTTACATCTGGATTCGGGCGAACTTTGGTCCAGACTTCTCAGGCGTCCGTCGTCCTGTAGAAGCGGCGTCCGTCGTCGACCACCCCCGCCTCGGCCTGTAGAAGCGGCGTCCGTCGTCGACCACGGCGGCGGCCTTTTCCTAGTTTGAATTTAATATTTCCTAGTTAAATTCGATGTAATATATGCGTCCTTGTCCTAATTAATAAAATCCTCCTATATTCGCCGAAATTTCACCGTGTTTAACTGAATTTCGCCGACGTAGGAACTCGGCCTGGGAACGCGAGTGGGAAACTCGGCATTCCCAGGCCGAAAATGAGTTTTGTCCGGCCAAAATTTGGTTCGGATTTCTTCCTGGGTTTACCCAACGAGTCGGGTGCTCTTAGCATGTATTCAGAAACCACATGGTACAGAGAATCTTCTACTGCCTGGTGCTTTTTTTAAGTTTCATAATGCAAACAGAACTGCGGCAGGGCGAGATCTTAAACAGCCCCGCTGAACTGATCAACGACAGCGAGTGATGCTTTGCTTACAAAAAAAATGTGGCCGAAGTTGCTGATCAAGGACAGCAACCGCTGGATGGTTGAACCAAGCTTATTGTTAGAATAAGCAGCAACACACTGGCAACTTTGTTCGATCTAAGTAGATAGCCCCATTATTGATCGTGCCAACAAACCGGCCCTTGGATTCCACTCCCAAAATGACAACGATTCTCTGGCCAAAACCCTCCAAAAAACCGCTCACACTCGCTCCAAACCCCTAATAAGTATTTTAAAAAAGTTGCGATTATAGAATTGAAGGTCGATTCTTCCCATCACGAACTTGAGCTTGTTACAATCATGTATACATAGATTAGACCAGACAAATATGGAATAGTTCCAAAGCTCCGAGGATCAAAAGGCACAAAGCTCGTCGCTTTTTTGAAGCGATACCGACGAGCTCCGGGCGGTACATATGATTCCGTGACGAGCCAACGACCGAGGGAGCCAACGCCGAGACATGGCGATATGCACGGTGGCAACCATGCACGCCGCGGTGCACCAGCACCCTCGCCGCGGCAGCGTCCCGACGCCTCGCCACCGCGTCCGCGCCGTCCGCGGCATCGCGGGCGCCACCAGAGCGACGGTGACGTCGGAGCCGGACACGTCGTCCACGGCCTTCTGGGACTACAACCTCCTCTTCCGGTCGCAGCGCGCGGAGACGTCGGAACCCGTGCAGCTCCGCGTCGTCGAGGGCGCGATCCCGGCGGACTTCCCGGCGGGAACCTACTACCTCGCCGGGCCGGGCATGTTCTCCGACGACCACGGCTCCATCGTCCACCCCCTCGACGGCCACGGCTACCTCCGCTCCTTCCGCTTCCACCCCGAACACGGCGTGCACTACACCGCACGGTAAGAGCACTGATCACCAGCTGGTTGTCTCCGTACTGTAGGTTCTTGGACGATCACGGTGTGAGTGACCAGAGCGCGCGCGTGTGCCGCAGGTACGTGGAGACGGCGGCGAAGAGCGAGGAGAAAGGGGAGGGGGCGTCGTGGAGGTTCACGCACCGGGGGCCCTTCTCGGTGCTGCAGGGCGGCCACCAGGTGGGCAACGTGAAGGTGATGAAGAACGTGGCCAACACGAGCGTGCTCTGGTGGGGCGGCCGGCTGCTCTGCCTCTGGGAGGGCGGCATGCCGTACGAGCTCGACCCCGACACGCTGGAGACCATCGGCCCGTTCGACCTGCTCGGGCTCGCCGACGAGGCGGCGGCAGCACAGGGCCGGGGTGCCGCACGGCAGCGGCAGCGGCGGCCTTGGCTGGTGGAGGCCGGGCTCGACGTGGCCACGCGCCTTCTGCGCCCCATTCTCGGTGGTGCGTAATCTTCTACAGTTGCCTAGCAAGCTAGCATTTTTTCTGGGTGCGCGACGCGCGAGTCGTGGCGCACCGAGCGATCGATCGAGATGATCTGGGCCGGAGTGATTTGACGTTCGTGCGCTCCCGTTGCGTGCCGTGCAGGCGTGTTCACGATGCCGCCCAAGAGGCTGCTGGCGCACTACAAGATCGACCCGAAGCGGAACCGGCTGCTGATGGTGGCCTGCAACGCCGAGGACATGCTCCTCCCGCGAGCCAACTTCACCTTCTACGGTAAGCCCACTGCCCCCCTGCATCCTGTCTCTCTTTCCAAACCCCACTGTCGCCCACTCACCGGTTCCCACATCACGACGACGCAGAGTTCGACGCCGGCTTCGCGCTCGTGCAGAAGCGGGAGTTCGTCCTGCCGGCGCACCTCATGATCCACGACTGGGCCTTCACTGACTCCCACTACGTCGTCCTCGGCAACCGGATCAAGCTCGACATCCCGGGGTCGGTGCTCGCCATGACGGGCACCTACCCGATGATAGGCGCGCTGCAGCTGGACCCGAGCAGGCAGACCACGCCGGTCTACCTGCTGCCGCGCTCCACGGAGGCCGTGGCCAGCGGCCGCGACTGGGCCGTGCCCGTCGAGGCGCCGTCGCAGATGTGGTCCATGCACGTCGGGAACGCCTTCGAGGAGGACCTCGGCCGCGGCGGACTCGACATACGGCTGCACATGTCCGCCTGCTCCTACGAGTGGTTCCACTTCCACAGAATGTTTGGTATGCATCACACATCTACGAGTATATTCAGTTGATTTTCAAGCTACTGCTGCGACCTGCGAGCACAGTTATCAGGTGCTGCATTGCAACTGTCGCAGGTTACAATTGGAAGAACAAGAAGCTGGACCCTTCCTTCATGAACGCAGCCAAGGGGAAGGAGCTGATGCCTCGCCTCGTGCAGGTCAAAAAATTCTTGGGATTAACAAAACATAATTCAAAACATAATTCAAACTTTGGTCAAATTTCAGCAAGTTTCAGTTTCACTTAGTCCTATATATTCGTCAGACCCTTTAGCAATTCGACCGCTAGAATCACTGAGCAATTTATTCTAATTTTATCTTGTCCAATGCAGGTGGCAATTGAGCTCGACAAGAGAGGAGCCTGCCGGCGATGCTCTGTCAAGAGAATGTCCCATCAGTGGAACAGACCGGCAGACTTCCCCGCGATAAACCCAACCTTCGCCAACAAGAGGAGTAGGTTCATCTATGCAGGCAGCGCATCGGGTTTACGGAAATTCCTCCCATATTTTCCGTTTGACAGCGTGGTGAAGGTCGATGTCTCCGACGGAACATCGAGGCGGTGGTCTTGCGAGGGGCGCAAGTTCGTCGGCGAGCCGGTCTTCGTCCCAACCGGCGGCGGGGAGGATCATGGCTATGTTATTCTTGTAGAGGTAAGGACAACAACGTACATGAAAGTACCAACATCGAGTTTATATCAAATTTCTAAAAGGATTTTTAAAATGTATCACTGATTTTAGATATTTCAAATGATTCAAACAACTGATGCCTCTTTCCTCCTTTTGCAGTATGCAGTATCTGAAGACAGGTGCAACCTGGTGGTGTTGGATGCGAGGAAAATAGGGAAAAGAAGTGCATTTGTTGCAAAACTTGCGGTTCCAAAGCACCTCACATTCCCAATGGGATTCCATGGGTTCTGGGCTGATGAATGAAGGAAAAAAAAAAGAGAAGCATCCACTCTGATGAGCAATTTGTTTTGAGGTTCCAAAGAACCTCACATTCCCAATGGGATTCCATGCTGATGAATGAATGGCAAACTCTGAACTCCCATTCTGAAACGTTATTTGTCTGGCACCGAAACAGTTACTGGGCGAAAATCTGATAGAATTCCACACAGAGTGTAAAATGCACAGCTTGATTCATTCTTATATATATCAAGCATTTGTAGGAGCTTTTCAAATCCTGCATCATTTATCCCTTCTGATTGCATTTTTTTTGGAGGAATCTATGGCGGGCTAAAGCCGGCCTGAACCATTATCAAAAGAGAGAGGCAGTACAAAAGTTCAACTTTACAAAGCCCATGTTGAGGCAAATAAGAGAGAAAAAGCTCAACGACGGAGCGAAAACGAACAAACAATTGTGTTGCATTTGATATGAACCATGGATACTTAACACCATTCAAACCATAAACCACAGAGTAAACATATAGAATTTCCACCAAGAATCATTAACACCATGGCAACCTTTAATATTCTAGACCCGGAAAGTTTGAATGACACCATTCTTGATCACAATCATAGCTAACCAGCACGAAAAATTACTACGTAGTACTATTAACTGATCCTGTACACTAGTAAATAACCACCAAGTGAAGTCGACGAATTTGTTGTGCTCACTTTATGCGAGCTATTGTCACCACAATGAAGACGAAGACCGAGAGCATGAAGGACATTCTCACAAAGTCATCAGACAAATCGTAGTCTTTGCTCCCAGCTTGGAAGAGCGTGTGCACAAGCTGAAGTATCTTCTCAAGGAACTCTTTGATCTTCGCCTGGGTGTTCTCCAGGACCCACTTCATCATTCCAGGAGTAGTAGTAGAGCTCCCCTTGTTATCGATTTCCTTAGCTGAAAGATAGGATAAGTTACATTAGGTGCAGATCCACCCAACATAATAAATAAGAACATGACAGAACAGGCAAGGGAATTAAGTTCATAAATTTTCACGGCAACAACCAAATTAAAGGGCATATTGTTCATCCATGGCAAATTAATCCAAAGAAGATGTATCCATGAAAAGTTAATAAAAAAGTCACGTACCATCCTGGAAGGACTTCTTAAATTCTTGCACTACATCGTTGTTCATGACAGCATCCCACACAGCCTTATCCGTTGACAAGGCCATAACCATTTTCTGCATGGAGGGACAAGAGAATCACAGGAAAAAAGAAAAACTAGTGATTTTTTTGTAAATATATCATGGTACTAAGAAATTTAAGATTTCTATAAATAAATGGCACTCAATGACTGAAATCAAGCAATATTCACCTGAACAGAAGTATCTTCTTGTAACAGTTGGAAGGCATCCAGCACATTCTGATGATCCCTTGTCACAAGAGCAGTTGAGTTGAGGGCAAGCGCAGCAGGTTCCATGCAATCCTCTAATCCAATGTTGGATGGAGAGTTGACAATTTTCTTTTCAGACAGATCAGAATCCGCAGCGAAATAGTTAACAAACATCCCAGTTGAAGGGAGCCCTGCGATGGGCAGGGCGATCGCTTGCAACTCGACTGCATCAGAATCCGCAGCAGAAGGATTCTCAAACACCCTGCACACAGCAGAAATTTGTTTTAATGAGTTCAGGTACGAACATCTGAACCCTGTATTGCATCAACGGAACTGCTCTCTAATGAGTAGTAATAACAGAGGAAGAGTGTGCGTCCTACAGAGGGTCGTAGGAGGGCTTTAATAACTGCATAAGCAATGACCTACTGCAATTTGTGCGAAGCAGTGATAGTGGGTAAACTGAAGATCCGACTGCATGTCGTGACATGATTTCAATTGGGCTCGCACCCACGACGAACAATTTCAGAAACACAAGTAGTAAGCGTAATCTACAAGAAACCTAGCATGATTGGACCTCTCTGCTCATGACATCAGCGTGATAGACCACGGAAAACTATCCCACTAAGATAATCATCAGAAGATTAAAATAATAATGAGCAAGTAATCCCACACGGCAACAAGTTCCGATCTTAACGATCAGGTTAGTTATTATGGATGGCGCGATGATCATGATCGGGAACCAGACAAACAATCCACGGATCATACTCGATCAATCTAATCTAGCCGGATTAAGATTATTAACTTTTCTTTTCTTTCGAAAGTATGAGTTGGATAGATTAAGCGCGATCGATCTTACTGCTGGATGCTCGCGACGGCGGCGTGGACCTCCTCGTCGGTGGGCGGAGCGTCGAAGACCACCCCGTACGCATCCGCCGCCCTCTCGCTCGCGTTGTCCTCAGTCCCCACGGATTTCTCTCCCACGACGACGACCTCCTTGAGCTCCTCCTCGCCCTCGAGCCGCAGCTTGCGGGAGTCCCAGCCGGCGGCGGATGCGATGGAGATGGTCGGCGGAGGCGGGGAGGTGGCGCGCAGAGTGAGGCCTCCTGTGCGCACGCCGGAGCGGCCTCCGGTGGGGGAGGTGGGGCCGCGTGTGGCGACGCCGAGGCGCACCTGGTGCTTGCAGGGCGGGTTGCTGCTGCTCATGGCGGCGCCGAGGAACCTGACGGACGAGTCGGCGCCCCTCCAGCTGTTCTCCCGCCTCCTGTACACGACGTGGACCACCATGGCTCCGCCGCTCGCGTCGCCTGAGGTTGGTTTGCTTTAGGAGGAGGAGGAGGAGGAGGGGCGAGAGTTGGTTAGGCGGCGGTATTTGAAGCAACCGGGGTCTGTTTAGGTATTTATTATTACGCGGTGTCCTCTTAATTTATCTCCCCTCGTTTCCTTCCGGGACGGGATTCTTGCGAGATTTATAACTCGTTGTTAAGGTGTCTTTTTTCCAGTTTAATTACTCCATCTACTAAAAAACTTTAATTACTCCCCGATATACTACTAGTATATCGGACGCTGTCAAACGTTACTTTCCCTTGTAGTATATCCTGACGCGCTTTCACTGGCAGGTAGGCCCGGAGGATATGTGACCCCGCGTGTAAGTGCTTACGGAATATTTTAAGCTCGGTATAGCACCGTTTGTGATGGCAACACCTGCGTGCCGGCCAAGGCTTTTGTGGTTATTCCTTTCTGCGGGGAAGGCTTTTCTGCTATACTTAATTTAACGCACTCGTGCTTTACTTATTTGAAAAAAGTGGAAATAATTTGTTTGTGAAATACTAAAAAGTAGTAGAAACAATTCCTCGTACCGTATTTGGTATTTTTTCAGAAACGGCTGCCACGTACGATCGTGCAAACCGCGGACTCGTTTCTTGGGGGCGGACGGGACAGAGAGAGTTTTTCAGTTTCCAGATTGCCAGGACTCCGAATCGTAACGCAGGCTGAGAGGACATGGCATGGGTGCCGTGCCGGTGCGGGAGGCGTGTGCGTGCGCGCGTATTTGCGGACTCTAGTATATATAGTATATGGAAAAAAAAGGAGGAACGAATCGATCGGCGTCCCAATTAGCAAGATACGAGCGGGGCGATCTTTGTCTTACTTCCATTATTTCAGATCGATCGATACTGCCTTAAATAAGGATGTGGACTTAATGGAAACCTGTAGTACTCCACTAGGGATTTGTGTTGAATATAATTGCTGAAAATTTCTTTTCTTTTTTTGCTGGAATTTTTTGGAGGGCGAATGTAATTGCTGATATTGACACGCATAGTATTATCATTGCGTGCGCAGGAAGAATGCACAATATTGGCAGTAATTTGACGAGTGCGGGAAGTCAGGAGGAAAGAAAAGGGAAAAGAACCGTCTAGTTTGACGTACACCACATGAGGATAGCGTGTACTCCTGCACGATCGACATGGCAATGCCATACCTCATACGGCCAAGAGGGAAAAAAAAGGTGTATGGCAATGTCATTGCTAGGTCGGATTCATCTGAACAAGTCACATAATTATCCGGTCACAAGTAGCACACTTGGCGTTTGTTTAGTCAACATGTGCATCGCCACACGGTCACTATGGTCCTAAACAGCCTATTATTTGACAATATTCCCTTAGAGTAACTCTAGCAGATACTGAAAAAGGGTTCACAACCGTATTTTTTCGACGACTTTACGGTTTCAGCTCGGTTCCGCACGGCGTGCAGCTACCGCAAAGCGGTGCCGGCCCGTATTTTTTTTACGGTGGCCCGAGAAAAACTCAGGCCGCGTGGTATATTTACGGTAGCTGTGGAGCAAACCGAGGCCAAACCCTATCCCATCCGCCGCCCTCGCTCGCTATCTCTGCCGTCGCAGGCGAACCACCAGCCGCTCCACCGCACAATCCGCGCCGCAGTCGCCGCCACTCCCTCTGCCGCGTCGCCATGAACCCCGTCCCCCCTCCCTCACGGCTCCGTGGCTGGGTCAAGTCGTGGCGTGGAGCTCGAGAAGATCCGCTCCATCGCCGCCAAGAAGCGCGCGGCGAAGCGGTACACAAAGCACATGGCTCCTGTGCCTCCCTCGCAAGCAGGCAGCGGAGGCGGATGGGGTCATCGTCGTCGACTCCGACGACGAGGAGGAGTGAGCAGCTCCGGCGCAAGATCGACGCCACTTCGAGGCCCCGTTTGGGGCCGGATTTTGCATCTGCATTGCGCGCGTCGGTCGTTTGTTAGTTTTATTATGTAAATTATGGTGTTTGTGATGTTTAACTGAATCTGAAACTATGAATGTGGTGTTGTTCTTCTCTGAATTTCCCCGCGAATGCTTTTTTCCGCGAAGTTTTAAATGTTCAGTTTTAGTTTGCGGTGTCTGCTCTGCGCAACGAACTGAACTTCGGCAAATCGCAAGTTCAGTCCACTGAACTACGGGTTTTTCAGTTCGCGTTTTTCGAGTTGCTCTTAGACACTCACGCCGCGTCCCCTAGTCTCCATCAACAACCCTTGGCTTTGTGCAGCGTCGACCTCTCCGGCATGGGGTGGTGGTTGCTGGTGTTCTGGCTGCTCGGGTGGCGCGGAGATAGGCGAAGGTGGCTATGGCGTATGTGTTGGAATTATGCCTTAGAGGCAATAATAAAGATGTTATTATTATAATTCTTGTTTATGATAAAGTTTATATTCCATGCTAGAATTGTATTAAGCGGAAACTTTGATACTTGTGTGGTTTATGAACAACACCGTGTTCCTAGTACGCCTCTATGGACTAGCTCATTGATTAATAATGGTTAAGGTTTCCTAACCATAGACATGAGTTGTCGATTAATAATGAGATTATGTATTAGGAGAATGATATGATGGACAGACCTAAATTAAGCAGAGCAATTAGATCGTGTCATCGTGTTCATCTTTGCGAAGCTTTTTTTCCTATGTCAAGTATTGTATTCCTTAGACCATAAGATAATACAACTCCCTGGTATCGGAAGAAAGCTTTGAGGTCATCAAACGTCATCCTATGTGAGGGTGATCATAAAGGTGTCTCTCAGGTGATCGGAAAGTACTTGTTGGGTTGTATGTATCGAGATGGAATTTGTTCCTCCCGAGTCGGAGATATATACTTCGGGCCCACTCGGTAATCGATATCAACACCGCTTGCAAGCACGTGGTTAAGGAGTTAATCACAAAGTGATATCGGATTACGAAACGAGTAAAGTACTTGCTGTGAACGAGATTGAACTAGGTATGCCGATACCAACGATCAAATCTCGGACAAGTAAAATATCGCGTGACGAAGGGAATACATATATGGGATTAATTGAATCCTGGCATCGTGGTTCATCCGATATGATCATCGATGAATGTGTGGGAGTCAATATGGGTTTCCAGATCCCGCTGTTGATTATTGATAGAAGATCATGTTTGCATATTCTCGAACCCGTAGGGTCACACACTTAACGTGCATCGACGCTAGAATAGAATGGATGATTGGTTTATGAGTTTTTGTTCGGAGTCTCGGATGAGATCCAGGACATAACGAGAGGTTCCGGAATGGCCTGGAGAATAAGATTCATATAAAGGAAAGCAGTTTTTGGATTTCAGAATCGTTTCGGAGTTTATCGGTATTGTATCGGAAGGTTCTAGAAGGTTCCAGAGTCTTGTCGGAGGACTGCGTGGGCCTAAGGGGGAGTGCCATGGCCGCTTTGGGCCAGGGGAACAAAGCCCCAAAGGCCCAGCCGTCCAGCCCTAGGGGAAACCCTAGGGGAGCCTTCTAGAAGGAAAGGGGGAAACTTGCCCCCACGCCACCCTTGGGGCCGCCTCCCTAGGGCTTGGAGGAGGGGCCAAGGGGGCCGGCCAGCCCCCTATATAAGGTGGGCAGGGGCGCACCCTCCCCCTCCTACTCCTCTAACCCTAGCCGCCATCCTGCTGCCCCTCCACCTCTCTCTCCCTCCCGATTGCGCGTAGGCGAAGCCCTGCCGCAGAAACTCTCCACCATAAGCACCACGCTGTTGTGCTCCAGATCCAATCTATCTCTCCACCATACTTGCTGGACCAAGGCAGGAGGAGACGTTGCGGCACCGTACGTGTGCATCTCTCGGAGGCGCCGCCACTTGCGGCGTAGGATCGGATCGGATCGCGAGGAAGAGAAGGCGAGTACGACTACATTAACCATGTTCTGTTGAACGTTTCCGCTCTGCGATTTCTTCAAGGGTATGAAGATATCATCTATCTCTCTCATTGATTGCATCTCATAGATTAAATCTTGGCTTTCTTGTTCGCATCCGTAGAATTTTTTTGATTTACTATGCTGCGAAACCCTTCAGTGTGGTGGCTCTCATGACTAGCAGAAAATTTGGAGGACAAGCGGTCTCCGGATGCATCAACGGACTCCTTTTCACCGATTGTTCTGGCGGTTGCCCGATGGCTAGATATGTTTCTGATGAAGAAGTCAGGCGGCGGGATGCGGGTACCAAGAGACACCGTGGTTGTCTTTTCTACCACGACGATGATGCTTCTCCGTCAATCCCTTTCTTGAACATGTTGTCGAGGTTCTCTTCTTCCCAGTCCTTTCTCCCATTTAAATCCCATATGAAAACCCAAGGCTTATTACAAAGCTTCAACAACGCTCTGACTCCGTTATCCTCCTTAGAGGCGTTTCCTCTAGCCCAGCCTTGCGACTACCACATAGAGCGTCTTCGTCGAGGCAAGCCCTTTGAGTGTTACTTCGCTAACAACCTGATATGGGTGGGACTGGATTGCGCTTACATGTGGAAACATGACGTGTAAACATGGGTAAAATAACAAATTGTTGACGGTGAGACCGATTATTACGGGTGGTGCCAGCAAATACCTAATAATTGGGACCGGCTTATTGCTGACAATGGGGTCGTTTTGTCTAGTGGCCTATTTCATTTTTTGTTGACTGTCGTTGTTCCATCTAGATTGAGCCCCTCTCCTCCGCGAACCCCCTTTGGTGGAATACATTGGCACCCCATTGTCCCACCCACATCACCAGCAGCTTTAAAACTCTTGGTGTTGCGTAGGAATCCGACGATTTTCCTTAGGTTAGCAGATCTAGTGATTCCTATGTGATTTATGATGTCCTTAGCTTGGAAATTCACAAATCATCTTAATGAACTTTAGCTCTAGTATTTGTTTTCCTTGTAATATGCAAATAGGTTGAAATAAAGTGTGGTTATTATAGGCTCCCATCGGTGGACCGTCCAAGAAGCACCTCTTCTACGACAATGAGGTGCCACGTCAAATGGCATATGCAAACTATTTGAATGCGTGTATAGTCACTTACTTTTTTTTTTGGAAAGAAGCATATATTAATATTAAGAGATATCAATTACACTCTGCCTCTGCAACAACGCATTACTCTATTAATGTTACAAATGCACACAGCCAAAAAATAAAGAAGAATTATAAAAAAAATCCCTCTACAACTATCTATGCCTTACAACAGCGGATCAAACACCACCAAAACAGCACCAAAAATCCATGTTCTTCAAAAGTGACGCCTCCAAAAAGGGAATAGTGCACAAGGACCGTCATCGTCCTGATCATTGATCATAGGTTTTTACCCTGGAGAAAGTCCATGCTCACAAAACGATGCCTTCGACAAGGCCATTGCTAGGCACAACCAATTAAGACCAGACCTTGGATTTTCACCCTGTAAGTTTGAACTATGGAATTCTTCTATACTGTTGCCCGCAATTTTCGATGTCGTTGCTCCAAGACCCAGATCAGCAAGCCAAAAACTCATCGCCACCAAGATTCAAACCAGCATTACCAGTCCCCAGACCTTGTCTTCCATGTCATTCTCCACGACTGACTTCACCATGGGGCTAAAGGCATGTCCTTGATGGCAACAGATTGCAAAGATTCGCAGCACTCCCTCTGAAACCAAACGATCAGATAAAAACATGGTTGCGTGCGACCGAAACCCATCCATTCCAGCGAACTCCGACATGTCGTTGGTTGGAGTTCACCAGCTGAGTCTTCTAGAACACAACACTTCGGCCAGATCGATCAAAGCATGCAACAGATGGATCTTTGTCTTGGACTGAGAGGGATCCTAGTACCAAACCCCCTTTATTCAAAGTCAGGCCGGTAGCCCCCATACCACCGGACTTCACCGGCCACCAAACCCACTAGATCTAGGCCAACAGATCAGCGGTTACCGAGGTTGCCATGGCCGCAAGCACGGCGAAGAGGCAACACTGCAGGTGGAGACTAGATGAGCGAGCATAGACATGGCAGAGAACATCGCCGCCCGTGCAACCCGCAGTCCACCGGCCTAGATTGGGCCCAGTTGGGATGCCAGTCCGCCGCGCCGCCACGCGATGCCTTGCCAGCAGCCGCGTCACCACATCGCCGCTCCACCCCACCAGACCCGCACACAACCCTCTATAGCCGCCTCCACACGCGTAGAGAGAGAGAGGGGTGCACTGTTTTCGCCCAGCCTCCTTCGTCGGCTGGGAGCTGCCGGTTATTGCGACGACCAGGGAGGGTCGTGGGCGACGGATCATAACGCCCCTGGAGTCTCCCACGCGAGCGACCCAGGAAGTTGTAGGGGTTCGTAGCATGGAAAACAAAAAATTCTACCGCATGCACACAAACAAGCCAAGATCTATGTATTAAATTGTAGCAACGAGTCGATAGAAGCACTCACCCTCGAAGATTCCAAAGCGGTTAACGAGAGCAGATTCTCGTGGGTGATGTAGTTGTACACTTGCCGATCTCAAGATCACGTAGACGATCCTTCCGGCCAGTGTTCGTGGCCAGCCCAGCTTCGGTCACACGTCGTGACTGATGAAGACCTTCCTCCCTTGTTCCAAAGAAAGAGAGGTTGTAGTTCTCCCTCATGATTCCAAGAAGACAACAGTGGTGTCAAGTAGAGGAAGATCACGAGGGCTTTGCCAAAGCCGGTGCGAGTTATGGTGGATCTAGGGTTTCCCGGTGATCTAGGGTTTAGAAGACTGGTAGGAGGAGGAGGTGTCGGCGGGCTAGGCGGCAATGACAGGCCCATGGCGGCTGACGGGCAGCAAGGTGCGGTGTGGAGGGCTAGGGCTTGGTGTTTTGGGGCAAACCTCCCCCTCTATTTATGAGAGGGGGACAACCTTGGGAGGGGTGAGTTTGAATCCAAACCCAAACCCAAGATTGGATTGAGAGAAGGACTTGTTTCTTCTTCCACTAGGAAACCATTGTTCCAGTTTGACTTTCAATTTAGAGCTTTAATTCTCTCTTGCAAATGCCCACACCAAGTGACCTAAGATATGATCCAATCATTCCACTTACCCATGACACATTCATGGACCGTTCCCCTTCCGGACCGGTGAACCTTCTAGACCCTTCTAGAACCTCTCTGATGAAAACATCAGAATCTTTCCCGAACTCCAGAATCGGACTTTCCTTATACGAATCTTATTCTCTGGACCATTTCGGATCTCATCGTGATATCCCGGATCCCATCCGAGACTCCGAACAACATTCGGTATCCCTACTAACATTCCATATCTACTAAACAACATCGAATCCTTTAGTGTGTCTCCCTACGGTTCGTGAATTATGCGGACATGACCGAGACGCTTCTCCGATCAATAACCAATAGAGGAATCTGGAAATTCATATGGCTCCCACATATTTCTATGATTACTTTGCGATCGAATGAACCACTTACATACGATACCAATTTCCCTTTGTCTCGCGATAGTTTACTTATCCGAGGTTTTGATCGTCGGTATCTCTGCATACCTAGTTCAACCTCGTTACCGATAAGTACTCTTTTCTCGTTCCCATGATATGTGATCCCTTGTGAGCCAGTCACATGCTTGCAAGCCAATTGGATGACATTCCACCGAGAGGGCTCATAGTATATCTATCCGTCATATGGATGGACAAATCCCACTCTTGATCCATGTGCCTCAACACATACTTTCCGAACACTCAATGCCACCTTTATAGCCATCCAGTTACGGTGTGGTGTTTGATGTCATCAAAGCATCCTTCCGGTGATGGTGATTAGCATGATCTCATGGTCGAAGGAATTAGGTTACTATGTATCAGAAAACTTATAGCAAATGAACTATTGAAATGACTTGATCTTAATGCTACGCTTATCTATAGGAGTATGTCCATCCTACCATTCTCTTAATGATATGATCTTGTTGTTAACAACATCTCAATGCTCATGATCGGGAAACCACGATCATCTATTAACCAACAAGCTAGTATTACATAGAGGCTTTACTAGGGACTCTAATTTAGTTTACAAATCACACAAGTATTAATGTTTCCGGTTAATATTGTTATAGCATGAATGTAAACATTTATCATAAACACAAACATATAATAGTAACCACTTTTATTATTGCCTCTAGGGCATATCTCCAACAGAAGTTACCAGAGATATTGCTCTTAAAATGGAGGGGTAATTTCACTTATCCGGTCTCTGCACCAACTAGGAATACACACAACTATTAAGCATGAGCACCAAGACTGGTCCTCAGGATAAATTGCATGAGTACTAGGATATATAGCCTGGTCCTTAAGTATAAATGGGAACCTAAATTCGCATCTGTGAGGACTTGAACCCATATGTTGGGTTTGTACATCCACTTTCCAAACCAGTTGAGCTATGATCACTTCCCCATGTAGTCACATACTTGATGTACCATACTTCGTATGAACAATGAGAAGGTTAATGGTCACAATGAGAAGGTTAATGGTCACTAGGAAGTGTAGCGTGGTAAATGATCATGTTATTTTCACATGGTTACAGTACTTTTCATCATATCAACATATTGAATACTAACATTTATATATATTTTTGCAGTACTTTTAAAAAAAGGCATAATGAAGAATACCTCGACGAGTATCTCCATGAAGATATTACCATGCCGGCCACCAATAAGCGTTACCCGAATTCTCATTCCGAAGTCAGATTCAAGATGGGCGATGATAGTCGTGCGATCATGTCTAACGGTTGGATGCAGATTGTGGACGATGGAAAAATCCTTGAGGGTGATACATGTCTATTTACCTTCAAGGCCGATGAAAATGGTATTAGGGTAGTAGTTGATATGCTTGTGGCATGGGTGTTTAAGACCATATAATGTACTTTGTGTGAGAAGTTATTTGAGACCATGTAATGTAATGTTTGTGACTTATCGTGGCTTTGAAGCCAAATCACCAAAGGGATGGCTATATTCATGGATTCCTTCATGATAATGTGCCCTAGTTTCGCACATAAGTGCATATTGGCATAAAAAACAAAAGTGTCAAAGAGCGTTTCCAACTTTTATCATAAAAATGTGATTTTCCATTTTGCAAATTCCAAAAATGTGTATTTTTGTGAAGCAAATACAATAATTACTTTGGCAAACGACACCACTCCAATTTTTAAAAATAGTAGAACACATGGGATGATAAAATCTAGGACATTGAGAATTTTTTCCATTTGTAACTACTTTTACCCATTTAAATAAACTTGGGTGATTTTTCAAAAATAATTCAAATTTAAACTATAACTATGCTCTAGTTTGCTACGGACATGTGTGAAAAATCATTTTGAGGTATCCAAGTAAGTTTCTATACATAGTCCAAACATAAATTAGAGAGATATCATCATTTTTTATTAATACAAGTACCGCCAACTTTGATCCTGCTTTAAAAATAAAATAATAATTTAGAATAATAATAAAAATTCAACGCCAAGAGTCCTTTTATGTGACATAGTTACCATGAAAAATACAAAATTGGAGTTATCTCAAATTAATATAAATACCCCTCACAATATTGCTATCATGTCTCACTTATCCTAGCTTGCAAGCCAAAATCACTAAGGGGGTGGATATATTCTTGAATCCCTTCATGATAATGTGCCCCAGTTTCGCACATAGGTGCATATTGGCAAGGCAAACATAAGCGTCAAAGGATGTTTCCAACTTTTATCATAAAAAGGTGATTTTCCATTTTGTAAATCCTAAAAAGTGTACTTTTGTGAAGCAAGTACATACATTACTCTTGAAAAAGACACCACTCCAATTTTAAAAATACTAGAACACATGGAGAATTTTGTCGATTTGTAACTACTTTTACGCATTTAAATAAGTTTCATGTGATTTTTCGAAACTTAATTCAAATTTGAATTAGAACTCTGCTCTAGTTTGGTATAGACATCTGGGAAAATCATTTTGAGGTATCCAAGTAGATTTCTATGCATAGTACACACAAAAAATTGAGATATATCATCATTTTCTATGAGTACAAGTGCCACCAATTTTGACCCCATTTTGAAAAAAATCAAAGAAAATGTAAAATAATAAAAAAGACAATATTAACACCAAGAGTCCTTTTATGTGACATAGTTACCATGAAAAATAGTAAACCGGAGTTATCTTAAACTACTAGAAATACCCTTCACAAATATTGTATCATGTTTGACTTATCCTGGATTTCAAGCCAAACCACCAAGGGGATGACTATATTCATGGATCCCTTCATGATAATGTGCCCTAGTTTCGCACATAGGTGTATATTGGCATGGAATACATAAGTGGAAAAGGTTGTTTCCAACTTTTATCATAAAATAATAATTTTTCATTTTGCAAATCTCAAAAAGTGTATTTTTGTGAAGAAATTACAAAAAATACTTTGGCAAACGATAGGACGCCAATTTTTAAACTACTAGAAGACATGGGATGACAAAATCCTTGAAATGGAGATTTTTAACTAATTTTACCCATTTAAATGAGTTTTGGTTGATTTTTTCAAAATAAATTCAAATTTGAAGTACAATTGTGCTCTAGTTTGCTATAGACATGTGCAAAAAATCATTTTAAGGTAACCAAGTAGGTTTTTATGCATAGTTCAATGGAAATTGGAAATATATTAATCATTTTCTATGAATACAAGTGCCGCCAATTTTGGCACCATTTTCGAAAAAATCAAGCAAAAAGTTGAATAATAAAAAAAAAGAAACCAACGCGAAGAGTCCTTTTACATGACATAGTTACCATTAAAAATACAAAACCAGAGTTATGACTAAATTAGAGTAATGCCATTGATGTGGTGCTTGAAGGGTTTCGCGGCATAGTAAATCAAAATTTTCTACGGAGCGAACAGAGGGAAAGCCAAGATCTAATCTAGGAGATGCAAACAACGAGAGAGATTGGATTAGATCTTCATACCCTTGAAGATTCGACAACTAACGCTCGCGTTAACGTGGGTGATGTAGTCGCACTCGCTTCTCCTCGCGATCCGATCCGATCTAGCACCACAAGTGGCGGTGCCTCCGTGAGATTCACACGTGCAGCACCTCGACGTCTCCTCCTTCCTCGGACCAGCGAGTATGGTGGAGAGATAGATTGGATCTACAACACGACGGCGTGGTGTATATGGTGGAGAATTTCACTGCAGGCTTCGCCACAAACAATGGGAGGGAGAGGAAGGTAGCAAGGCAGCTAGGGCTTGGAGGAAGGTGTGTGGAGGGGGCGCACCACCCCTCTATATATAAAGGGGGGGGGAGGCCAGCCCTTTCCCCGCCTTCAAGCCTATCTCTAGTTTAAACAATTTAAACTCTCCCTTATCTAGAAATCCTATCTCTAGTTTAAACGATTTAAACTCTCCCTTATCTAGAAATCCTATCTCTAGTTTAAACGAGTTTAAACTTATCAAGGATCGGCTAGGCCCTATGGGGCCTTGTGCCCCTGGCCCAATGCGGCCAGGACACTCCCTCATAGGCCCATGCCCCCTCCCGGAAGGTGGGGCCACGTTGGTCCCCTTCCGGAAGGTTCTAGAAGCTTTGCACAATACCGATTAACCCTAACAATTCAACTCCAAAACTGCATCGCTTTATATGAATCTTATTCTCCGACCATTCCTAACCTCTCGTGATATCCCGGATCCCATCCGAGACTCGAACAAAAATTCATAAACCAATTATCCAATCTATCCTAGCCAAGACACGTTAAGTGTGTGACCTCTGGTTCGAGAATATGCACATGATCTTCTATCAATAATCAACAATGGGTCTGGCACCCATATTGACTCCACACATTCGTCAATGATCATATCGGATGAACCACGATGCCAGGATTCAATCAATCCCATATATATATTCCTTCGTCTCGCGATATTTTACTTGCTCGAGATTCGATCGTCGGTATCGTCATACCTAGTTCAATCTGCTCACAAAGAAGTACTTTACTGCTCCGTAATCCGATATCACTTTGTGATTAACTCCTTAACCACATGCTTGCAAGCGTGTTGATATCGACACGAAAGGGGCCCGAAGTATATCTCTCCGACTTGGGAGGGACAAATTCCATCTCGATAGATACAACCCAACAGATACTTTCCGATCACCTGAGAGACACCTTTATGATCACCCTCTCATAGGATGAAGTTTGATGACCTCAAAGCTTTCTTCCGATACCAGGGAGTTGCATTATCTCATGGTCTAAGGAATACAATATTTGACATAGGAAAAGCTTCGCAAAGACGAACACGATGACACGATCTAATTGCTCTGCTTTGTTTGGGTCTTTCCACCATATCATCCTCCCAATGATATGATCTCATTATCAATTGACAACTCATGTCTATGGTTAGGAAACCTTAACCATCATTGATCAATGAGCTAGTCCATAGAGGCGTACTAGGGACACGGTGTTGTTCACAAACCACACAAGTATTAAAGTTTCCGCTTAATACAATTCTAGCATGGAATATAAACTTTATCATGAACAAGAATTATAATAATAACATCTTTATTATTGCCTCTAGGGCATAATTCTAACAGTCTCCCACTTGCACTAGAGTCAATAATCTAGTTTACATTTGGCAACAATCTCACACCCATGGCACTGAGGTGTTGATCATGTTTTACACGTGGAAGAGGTTTAGTCAATGGATCTGCGACATTCAGATCCGTATGTACTTTGCTAATCTTCAGATCTCCATCTGCTATGTAATCTCGGATTATATGAAACTTGCGGTTGATATGCTTGGTCTTTGGATGATATCTTGGTTCCTTAGCGAGTTATGGCGCGGTGTTGTCACACAATATCTCCAAGGGTCCAATGCACTTGAACCACGCCAAGCTCAAGGATGAAGTTTCGATCCAAACTCCTTCACTTGACGCTCAAGCAGCCATGTATTCCGCTTTCATCAGAGATCCCGCGATCACGCTTTGCTTGCAGCTTCTCCACTCACAGCTCCTCCATTCAAAATATAAACGTATCCCGTCGAGATTTAGAATCATCCTTGTCGGTGTCGAAACTAGCATCGACGTAACCTTTACGACAAGTCGCTCATCACCCCCATAGACTAAGAACATTTCTTTAGTTCTATTTAGGTACTTTAGGATGTTCTTCACGGCTGTCCAAAGGTTCCACTCGGATCACTTTGATATCTCGCCGTCAAACTAAGAGCATTGGACACATCCGTCTAGTACACAAAGATGGCATACATGATGGAACCTATGGCCGAGGCATAAGGCACTTTGCTCATAGCTTCCCTATCATTTACCGTAGGGACACCGAGCCTTGCTCAATATCTTACCCGACAACATAGGCATCGAACCTTTCTTTGCCTTATCCATTCTCGAACCTTTTCGTAACTTTGTCTAGGTATGTACTCGCTTAAAGCTATCAGCGCCTTTGTCATCTATATAGATCTTGATGCCCAATATATAAGCAACTTCACCTAGGTCTTTCATTGAAAACACTTGTTCAAATAACTCTTCACATCATACATGTTGATGTCATTTCCAATAATCAATATGTCATCCACATATAGTACCAGAAACGTCACCGAGCTCCCAATCACTTTCTTGTAGATACAAGCTTCGTAGCAATTTGGAACAAATCCAAAGCTCTTGATCACTTGATCAAAACGAAGGTTCCAACTCCGAGATGCTTGCTTCAGTCCATAAATGGAACGCTGAAGTTTGCATAATTTACTAGCATCCTTAGGATCGACAAAACCTTCGGGTTGCATCATATACAACTCTTTCATCAATGTTCCCATTGAGGAAAGCAGTCTTGACATCCATCTGCCATATTTCATAATCATGAAACGCAGCAATTGCTAATAAAATCCGAATGGACTTAAACATCGCTACGGGAGAGAAAGTCTCATCGTAGTCAACACCTTGAACTTGTCGAAAACCTTTTGCGACAAGCCGTGCTTTATAGACGGTAATATTACCATCCGCGTCCGTTTTCTTCTTGAATATCCATTTGCACTCAACGGCCTTTCGGTCGCTAGAAGGGTCCACCAAAGTCCATACTTGCTTTTTGCTCATGGATCCCAATTCGGATTTCATGGCTTCCAGCCATTTCTCGTAGTCCGGCTCATCATCGCTTCCTCATAGTTCAGAGGTTCACCGCCTTCTACCAACAAGACAACAAGACAGGTTGCCGCACCACTCGGGAGGGCACGCGACCTTGTCGACTTGCGACGCTCAAGAGCAAAGATCGTCCAAGCTTCATGATCCTTGTCATTAGCTTCCTCTATTGTTGGTGCAGTAATCGAACAATTTCAGGTGTCGCTACTCTCCAATTCAAGAGAAGGTTCAATAACCTCGCCTAGCTCTACTTTCCTCCCACTCACTTCTTTCGAGAGAAACTCCTTCTCAAGAAAGGAAACGTTTTTGCATAAACACTTTGCCTTCGGTTGCATGATAGAAGGTATACCCAATGGTTTCCTTAGGGTATCCTATGAAGACGATTTCTCCGCTTTGGGTTCGAGCTTGTCCGCATCAACTTCTTGACGAAGCTTCAGATCCCCAAACTTTAAGAAACGACAACTTAGGTTTAGCACCAAACCACAGTTCATACGGTGTCGTCTCAACGGATTTAGATGGAGCCCTATTTAAAGTGAATGCAGCGGTTTCTAATGCATAACCCCAAAATGATAACGGCAAATCAAGAAGAGACATCATTGATCGGACCATATCTAATAGGGTTCGATTCCTGCTCGTACACACCATTGCGCTGTGGTGTTCCGGTGGCATGAGTTGTGAAACGATTCCACTTGCTTTAAGATGCGTGAGAAAATCATAACTCAAATATTCGCCTCACGATCGGATCGTAGAAACTTAGTCTTCGTTACGATGGTTCTCCACTTTATTCTCAAATTCCTTGAACTTTTCAAATGTTTCAGATTTATGTTTCATTAAATAGATATACCCATATCTACTTAAGTCATCGGTAAAAGTGAGGAAATAGCGATATCCACCGCTGCCGAAACACTCATCGGTCCACATACATCGGTATGTATGATTTCCAACAAGTTCGTTGCTCGCTCCATCATACCGAGAACGGGTTTTGATCATCTTGCCCATGAGGCATGGTTCGATGTGTCAAATGATTCAAAATCAAGAGACTCCAAAAGTCCATCGAATGGAGTTTCTTCATGCGCTTTACACCAATATGACCTAGACGACAAGGCCACAAATAAGTAGTATTATCACTATCTACTTTGCATCTCTTAGCCTCAATGTTATGGATGTGTGTTTCATCCCTTTCGAGATTTAGAAGAAATAAACCATTCACAAGAGGTGCATGACCATAAAAGATGTTACTCATATAAATAGAACAACCATTATTCTCCGATTTAAATGAATAACCATCTTGCAATAAACACGATCCGAAATAATGTTCATGCTCAACGCAGTACATAATAACACTTATTAAGGTTTAAAACTAATCCCGAAGGTAAAACTAAGGAGAGCGTGCGACGGCCATCACATCAACTCTTGATCCGCTGCCAACGCCAAATCGTCACCTCATCCCTCGCAAGCCGCCGTCTATTTCGTAGCTCCTGTTTCGAGTTACAAATATTAGTAACTGAACCGATATCAAATACCCAGGCACTACAATGAGGGCTAGTAAGGAAAACATCAATAACATGTATATCAAATGTACCTTTGATGGTGCCAGCCTTCTTGTCCGCTAAGTACTTGACAGCTATGCCCAAAGGACCCTTGTCCTGTAATAGAAGCACTCGGTCCGCTTAGGACCAGACTGAGCTTCTTCTCAGCCAGGGCATTGCGCTTGCCGCCCTTCTTGAAGGGCTTCTTTGCTCCTTACCTTTCTTAAAGGAGGGCTTGTTGACCATCAACACATGATTATCCTTCTTGATGTCCACTTCCGCAGCCTTCACTTTGCGAAGAGCTCGGTGATCGTATCGATGGAACCAATCTGATTATGAGTCACTACAAAACTTTTGTAGCTAGGAGGAGTGATTGCAACCCTGTCAATCTTGAGCTCCTCCGAATCGTGCATTCCAGCTTGCTCAAGGCTGAGTGTAGCCCGACATCTTTATAGCGTGCTCACTAACGGAACTCCCTTCCTCCATCTTGCGCTTAAAGAACTTCTCGTAGATCTCATATCTCTCGAACGGGCTTGAGTCTCAAACATGGTTTTCAGCCTCGAGAATCTCAAAGGGCCCGGATAGGTTTCAAAACGATTTTGAAGCTCCTTCCATAGCAAACAACATGGTGCTCTTAATCACACCATAATCATCTTTGCGACTCATAGACAGCTTTCTCATCACCGCATAGCGATTGCGCAAGGGGGTTACCTAACGCTTTCTCAAGGACATAGTCCTTTGTCCGCTGCATGTAATGATTCTTAGATCATGGAACCGGTTGGTGAAGTTAGACCCATTGTTTCTAAGCTTTTCTTTCTCAAAGAAAAAACGTTGAAGTTGAAGTTGACTTGGCCATTGGATCTACAGATTTGCAAGTACAATTTAGACTATGTTCATGATAAATAGTTTAACTTAATCAAATTACTAGATGAACTCCCACTAAATTCAACATCCCTCAAGTTGTTTAGTGAACACGATCCAAATTCACCACACCTAATCCGATCATCACGAGAAGAGATGTGGTTTCAATGGTGGACAACGGCGTCGATCATATCATTCATATGACTCATGCTTAACCTTTCGGTTCTTGTGTTCCGAGGCCATGTCTCAGACATGCTAGGCTCGTCAAGTTAGACCCAAGTATTTCCGCAGTGCAAAACCGGCTTGCACCCGCTATGTGAGCGAGAGTCTATAGCACCGATCATCACGTGATGCTTGGACACGATTTAACTTTCGCAACGGTGCATACTTGGGGAGAACACATTTTTATCTTGATCTTTATGAGGAATCATCTTATAATGCTACCGCCGCGATCTAAGCATAATAAGATACATAAAAGGATAAACATCACATGCATATAACTTTATGTGACATGGTATAGCCAATCTTCGCAAGAATGATCTCCATCTTGTGCGCTCCAAGATGATCTCCATCACTCCACCATGATTGCCTCCACCACGAATAGCAACTACAACTATTGCTAACTACTTAGCGATAAAGTAAAGCTATTACATGGCGATAAGAAGTTGACTCAGGTCATACACAATTATAAAGACAACCATATGGCTCCTCCGGTTGTGTACTCATCGACATGCAAGTCGTGAAATATTACAAAACATGATCATCGTACAATATACACATCACATCTTGGGCCATACCATATCACAGAAAACACTCCCTGCAAAAACAAGTTAGACGCCTCTACTTTGTTGTTGCATGTTTTACGTGGCTTATGTGAGTAGATGCTAAGAACGATTCTTACTATGGAAAGCCACAACGGTGATATTATGGTTGCCAAACTCCGGTGTTAATCCCATGACAACTATAGTGAGAGAAACTGACATCCACCAGCCGCATGTGTGGTACAAGCCACACGCCAAGTGCGGAGCCGGTCTCGCGAACGACGTCAGTAAGGTTGGCCTCGACCGCTTCAATCTCACTATCCCGCCATAAGAAGAACACAAACAAGATGCTTGCAACAGAAAACATCAACGCCGCAACAACCATGTTATGCTCTACTCGAAACACATCTACGCATAGATCTAGCTCGATACCATCAAGGGTTTCAAGGCATAGTAAATCAAAATTTTCTACGAGCGAACAGAGGGAAAGCCAAGATCTAATCTAGGAGATGCAAACAACGAGAGAGATTGGATTAGATCTTCATACCCTTGAAGATTCGCACATGAACGCTCGCCGGAACATGGGTGATGTAGTCGCACTCGCTTCTCCTCCTCGTGATCCGATCCGATCTAGCACCACAAGTGGCGGTGCCTCCGTGAGATGCACATGTGCAGCACCTCGACGTCTCCTCCTTCCCCGGACCAGCGAGTATGGTGGAGATATAGATTGGATCTACAACACGACGGCGTGGTGTATATGGTGGAGAATTTCTGCAGGCTTCGCCACAAACAATGGAGGGAGAGAGGAAGGTAGCAAGGCAGCTAGGCTTGGAGGAAGGTGTGTGTAGGGGGAGGGGCACACCACCCCTCTATATATAGAGGGGGGGCGGACAGCCCTTGCCCCTCCTCCAAGCCTATCTCTAGTTTAAACAATTTAAACTCTCCCTTATCTAGAAATCCTATCTCTAGTTTAAACGATTTAAACTCTCCCTTATCTAGAAATCCTATCTCTAGTTTAAACGAGTTTAAACTTATCCAGATCGGCTGGGCCCTATGGGGTTTGTTCCCTGGCCCAATGCGCCAGGACACTCCCTCATAGGCCCATGCCCCTCCCGGAAGGTGGGGCCACGTTGGTCCCTTCCGAAGGTTCTAGAAGCTTCCCAGACAATACCGATTAACCCTAACAATTCAACTCCAAAACTGCACCGCCTTATATGAATCTTATTCTCCTGACCATTTCGAACCTCTCGTGATATCCCGGATCCCATCCGAGACTCAACAAAAATTCATAAACCAATTATCCAATCTATCCTAGCGCCAAGACACGTTAAGTGTGTGACCCTCGGGTTCGAGAATATGCGCATGATCTTCTATCAATAATCAGCGGGTCCAGGCACCCATATTGACTCCCACACATTCATCGATGATCATATCGGATGAACCACGATGGCAGGATTCAATCAATCCTATATATATATTCCCTTCGTCTCGCGATATTTTACTTGCTCGAGATTCGATCGTCGGTATCGTCATACCTAGTTCAATCTCGTTCACAGCAAGTACTTTACTCGTTCCATAATCCGATATCACTTTGTGATTAACTCCTTAACCACATGCTTGCAAGCGGTGTTGATATCGACACGAAAGGGGCCCAAGTATATCTCTCCGACTTGGGAGGGACAAATTCCATCTCGATACATACAACCCAATGTATACTTTCCGATCACCTGAGAGACACCTTTATGATCACCCTCTCATAGGATGACGTTTGATGACCTCAAAGCTTTCTTCCGATACCAGGGAGTTGCATTATCTCATGGTCTAAGGAATACAATATTTGACATAGGAAAAACTTCGCAAAGACGAACACGATGACACGATCTAATTGCTCTGCTTTGTTTGGGTCTATCCACCATATCATTCTCCCAATGATATGATCTCATTATCAATTGACAACTCATGTCTATGGTTAGGAAACCTTAACCATCATTGATCAATGAGCTAGTCCATAGAGTCGTACTAGGGACACGGTGTTGTTCACAAACCACACAAGTATTAAAGTTTCCGCTTAATACAATTCTAGCATGGAATATAAACTTTATCATGAACAAGAATTATAATAATAACATCTTTATTATTGCCTCTAGGGCATAATTCCAACAGTGCTACCATTGGTTCAGAGCGTGCTTTGTGTCAATTCGTCGGCTTCCTAGTTCACATATAGAGCCTCTCAACTAAGCGCTTCGAATGCACGTCAATTGTTCGACATGACTACAACTCAATACAAATAGCATTCTTACACCTCAGATTGTGTCATTACTAGAGTTTCACATTTATTGTGACATGAATTATCTTAGCGGGATATCAGGATACCACTAAACACGTTGAGAGGTAAACTATTTATGTGTTCCTTGAACCAGAAAATAGCCTTTTCGTCTTCTAGGAGCTGTGTGCCCTTGACTACATTTTTCCGGTGTCTAGTGATGACTGCACACCGTCACACATCATCGCAATCTTGACTTGACAATGAATTTGGTTAAACTCATTGGTGGCCCACAGAGGTCTATCTTTCTATACGTATTTCTTCAAGATTTCTGACCGTAATCTAGTGAGAAGCACACTGAAAGAAGAAGAAATCAGCGATCCGAAGTTTATGGCTTATGGAGTTGTGAAATGAGATATAAAAAGAAAGTAAAAGTTCTTACCATCCTACCCTCGTCGACCATAGAAGAGGTGGTCTTGCATACATAGAAAGGTATTTAAGGTTTGATCTTGGAGAGTTGTGATAAAACCATAGAGTTGCCATAAACAATATACCTTTCGGAACTTTATGCAATCACCTTATTACAAGAACCTACATGAAAGAAAAAATAAAATTTAGAGAGTAGTACATTGTTGCATAGTGGAATTCAATGTTACAATCCAAATATAACCTTAACCCTTGTAGCCACAATGCACAATGGCTTCTTCATCACTATCAATTCTAGAGTAGCCACTGTAGTATACTTTATCGTCATAGTTGGCATTGTCACTAGAATTTTCCATGATTTCTACTTTGCCTCGCATTGGAACCTATAAATGGCATTGCAAGATAGTTATAGAACTACAATACAGAGCACTATAACCAGTTTAAGTCACAAATGCTATTCCCAACGGCCTGTCATCTACTGTGAATAAACTAACAAAAACAAAATACAGGAATGGGAAGCTACGCCGACGGCTAGTCGCTACGCCGACGGCCAAACATCGGGGCCGTCGGCGTAGCCATCGTCTAGGCTAGCTCTGCCAAGCAGCCGTCGGCGTAGAATTGCCCTCGGCATATCCTATGCTACGCCGACGGCTGCCCTCGGCGTAACATCTGGCCTGCCCTCGGCATAGCTATTTTTTATTTTATCTCATTAAACTTTGAAAAATCATAACTAAATCATTCTAATTCGGAAAAATACAAATAATATATCAAAATTTGCAGAAAAATATGACCTATCTATCTACACTCAAATATTACACATTTATAAATAAAAATTAAGTAAAACATAAGACATTATATATAGTTTGAAACGGGCATAAAAATTTCAAAAATGATCGAAACAATGCGAAACCTTCGCGTGGTGTTATATTATGTGACATAGTTAGAAGTAAAAATATCAAACTTGGTATATTGATTATGTCTCAAAGAAACCTTCACAAAATGACCTATCTCATTCGAGATTTTTTGGCTTTCGGGTCAAATGACCAATGTTATGGTTAGAATCAAGGCATAGTTTGTGATAATGTGCCCATATTATTCATACACATGCATCATGGGATGGCGAACAATGTTGCAGGAGGAAGTTTTCCTTTTCGTCGCACCAAAAAGCCATTTCCCATTTTCTGAGCACAAAAAACGGACGATTTTGTGAAGCAACCACCAAATGGCTAATTCAAAATGGTACCACCACATTTTACAAAAATACTATACCACCTTATATAGACAATGCCCCAACAGGGGAATCCGAAACCTTTTCCACCTCGATAAAAGATAAATTCTCCGAATCGGCGGAAGTGGTCGATATGAACTACAGTACATGATCCGATGCTCATGTTTTTTACAAAAATCATTTTAGGTTCACAATATGCTATTTTATCAAAGATCCAATGCAATTTTAGCGAGGCTCGGCCCCGAGCTAAGAATCTCCATGCCCGGCGTTTGACAAAGTTTGACGATAGTTTAAAACGGGCATAAAAAATTCAAAAACGATCGAAACAATGCGAAACCTTCGCGTGGTGTCATATTATGTGACATAGTTATAAGTAAAAATATTAAACTTGATATATTGATTATGTCTCAAAATAACCTTCACAAAATGACCTATCTCATTCGAGGTTTCTTGGCTTTCGGGTCAAATGACCAATGTTATGGCTAGAATGAAGGCATAGTTTGTGATAATGTGTCCATATTGTGCATACACATGCATCATGGGATGGCGAACAATGTTGCAAGAGGAAGTTTTCCTTTTCGTCGCACCAAAAAGCCATTTCCCATTTTCTGAGCACAAAAAACGGACGATTTTGTGAAGCAACCACCAAATGGCTAATTCAAAATGGTACCACCACATTTTACAAAAATACTATACCACCTTATATAGACAATGCCCCAACAGGGGAATCCGAAACCTTTCCGTACACCTCGATAAAAGACAAATTCTGTAGAATCGGCGAAGTGGTCGAATATGAACTACGGTACATGATCCAAGCTCATGTTTTTTACAAAAATCATTTTAGGTTCAAAATATGCTATTTTATCAAAGATACAATGCAAGTTTAGCGAGGCTCGCCCCAGCTAAGAATCTTCATGCCCGCCGTTCGACAAAGTTTGACGATAGTTTAAAACGGGCATAAAAAATTCAAAAACGATCGAAACAATACGAAACCTTCGCGTGGTGTCATATTATGTGACATAGTTATAAGTAAAAATATTAAACTTGATATATTGATTATGTCTCAAAAAAACCTTCACAAAATGACCTATCTCATTCGAGGTTTCTTGGCTTTCGGGTCAAATGACCAATGTTATGGCTAGAATCAAGGCATAGTTTGTGATAATGTGTCCATATTGTGCATACACATGCATCATGGGATGGCGAACAATGTTGCAGGAGGAAGTTTTCCTTTTCGTCGCACCAAAAAGCCATTTCCCATTTTCTGAGCACAAAAAACGGACGATTTTGTGAAGCAACCACCAAATGGCTAATTCAAAATGGTACCACCACATTTTACAAAAATACTATACCACCTTATATAGACAATGCCCCAACAGGGAATCAAACCTTCCGCCCACCTCGATAAAAAGACAAATTCTGCCCGATCGGCAGGAAGGGTCGATATGAACTACAGTACATGATCCGATGCTCATGTTTTTTACAAAATCATTTTAGGTTCACAATATGCTATTTTATCAAAGATCCAATGCAAGTTTAGCGAGGCTCGCCCCGAGCTAAGAATCTTCATGCCCGCGCTCGACAAAGTTTGACGATAGTTTAAACGGCATAAAAATTCAAAACGATCGAAACAATGCGAAACCTTCGCGTGGTGTCATATTATGTGATATAGTTATAAGTAAAAATATTAAACTTGATATATTGATTATGTCTCAAAAAAACCTTCACAAAATGACCTATCTCATTCGAGGTTTCTTGGCTTTCGGGTCAAATGACCAATGTTATGGCTAGAATCAAGGCATAGTTTGTGATAATGTGTCCATATTGTGCATACACATGCATCATGGGATGGCGAACAATGTTGCAGGAGGAAGTTTTCCTTTTCGTCGCACCAAAAAGCCATTTCCCATTTTCTGAGCACAAAAAACGGACGATTTTGTGAAGCAACCACCAAATGGCTAATTCAAAATGGTACCACCACATTTTACAAAAATACTATACCACCTTATATAGACAATGCCCCAACAGGGAATCAAACCTTCCGCCCACCTCCGATATAAAGATAAATTCTGCCGAATTCCAGTGAAGTGAGTCGATATGAACTATGTACATGATCCGATGCTCATGTTTTTACAAAAATCATTTTAGGTTCACAATATGCTATTTTATCAAAGATCCAATGCAAGTTTAGCGAGGCTCGCCCCGAGCTAAGAATCTTCATGCCCGCCGCTCGACAAAGTTTGGCGATAGTTTAAAACGGCATAAAAATTCAAAACGATCGAAACAATACGAAACCTTCAAGGTGTCATATTATGTGACATAGTTATAAGTAAAAATATTAAACTTGATATATTGATTATGTCTCAAAAAAAACTTCACAAAATGACCTATCTCATTCGAGGTTTCTTGGCTTTCGGGTCAAATGACCAATGTTATGGCTAGAATCAAGGCATAGTTTGTGATAATGTGTCCATATTGTGCATACACATGCATCATGGGATGGCGAACAATATTGCAGGAGGAAGTTTTCCTTTTCGTCGCATCAAAAAGCCATTTCCCATTTTCTGAGCACAAAAAACGGACGATTTTGTGAAGCAACCACCAAATGGCTAATTCAAAATGGTACCACCACATTTTACAAAAATACTATACCACCTTATATAGACAATGCCCCAACAGGGGAATCCAAAACCTTCCCCCACCTCGATAAAGATAAAATTCTATAATCCAGGAAGTGGGTCAGATATGAACTACAGGTACATGATCCGATGCTCATGTTTTTTTATAAAAATCATTTTTAGGTTCACAATATTCTATTTTATCAAAGATCCAATGCAAGTTTTCCTTTTCATCGCACCAAAAAGCCATTTTTCATTATCCGAGCGCAAAAAGGGAATTTTCTAAAGCAACCACCAAATAGATAATTCAAAAAGTAGGGTTTGTGATTAGTTGATATGGATATCATGTTTGGATTCCTCTCATTTTTCTGATCAATTTAGACATATTATTTGTTAAATTCCGATTTATAGATTTAAAGATATTAATTATTCCATATTAAATAGAAAAATACAAAAAAGTAAAATTATTATATTTTTATTTGAATTCAATAATATTTTTACTTATTCATTAATGTTTATTTAAATAATTGTTTGTAATTTCAAAAAATATCAACATGTGACATGTTGATAGAAGGGTTAATATGATTGATATCATAGTATTGAAAACAATGTATCAATTACTTTGCGGAAACAGATTCTGAAGGAACGAGGAAGTTAAGCGTGCTGGAGCTGGAGTAGTATTAGGATGGGTGACCTTCCGAGAAGTTCGACCAAGACTGCAATTTAATTAAATATTAAGTGTAATTAGTGTTAAAAATGTTCAAAGTTAGAGATTAACGAGTCAAACAATTCAAATATTCAAAAATTAAGAAAATAAAAATAAAAATTATTTTTTTTTTAAAATTATTTTTCAAAAAAAATTATTTTTTTTTTAAAAAATATTTTTGCAACCTGTCGACAAACTATGCCGACGGCCGCTACGCCGACGGCATTGCCCTCGGCGTAGCATACGCCGACGGCATTTTGATACGCCGACGGCCTCTATGTGCTCCGCCGAGGGAGCCTTTGGTGAGGCTACGCGAGGGCGTAGCCCACAGTAGCATACACCGAGGGCATTTTGGGCTACGCCGACGGCTTTTTGCCCTCGGCGTAGCGCGCGCGTCCTGTAGTGAGGGGAATGAAAGAGATAGAGGGAGATCCAAACCATTCAAGGTAATATCTCCCCAAAATACAAAGGAGGTACTTAAAAGGCTAAATCTTAGTGGGATTACAAACTAAGCTAACCAATTCAAGAGCGGGGCACTGCCTCGCATCCATCCCTACCTAAATCTTAGCGGGGATTACAAACTAAGCTAATTAAATTTGATTATATGGTGATTCAGTGATGATTAAGCGAGCATGACTGACCTAAAAATAAAGACAACGGCTGATCTCTTTTCCCATAGAGATAGGAGTGGACAGACACATGACGTGGAGCGGTGAAGACAAGGTTGACAGAGAGGTTTGTCGCGGAGATGAGAAGGGGCATATATCTTGGTTCCTATCTCCTCTTGTACTTGTGCCGAGATAGAAAAGGAAAAGTAGGTGCACCACGTTGGAATATATGGGCCCGTTGTTACGTGGATAAGAAACATCGGATGGAGAACGGTCGTAAAAAATATCCCACCTGTAATAGATTTGATATTTTACCCATGCGTGTGTCTCCTAGTCCTACCTGCAAGGATTTTATGGTCTCACTATCGGATATTTTTTATTTTACCCATGTACATGTCTCCTAGTCCCACCCATAAGCGCTATCCAACTCATGTCAGTATGTGAGAAAAGTAACGCTCAAAGGTTTTTGAATCGAAGGAAACACTCCATATGTGGGTGGTTTCCAGGTTGAGCTAGAGCGACGTGGGCCATTTTCAGCGCCGGGCAAAACTGAGTAGTGCATGCTCTCGTGAGGCACGGAAATAATGATCTGGCTTTTACTAGCATATTATGTTTTTTATGTGTGTGAAAAAATTATGATGAAATACAATGATAGCCGGTTCACTAAAAAGCAATTTTAAAAGAGTAGATTTTCTTTAACGCATGTCACCAATCTTATGTTTTTGTAAGAAAAATTACATGGACATGGGACATGGACGTAACTTCTTGAGTTTTCAGAATTTTGCGATGATAATAATGCTATGTTTCACCCTTCGAGAAAATGTACCCGGATGCAACTTTTGAGTTGCTGCTGTCTGGTAATTTGTTAGGCCTAGATATGTTTTGGGCCTTTATGAATTTATGCATCAACTGGGCAGCCAGAAATAGACTGGGCTGAAAGTAGTTTCCAATGAAACTGAAGCTCTGCCAAAGAAATGAACTTACATTTTTTTATTTGTTATTTATGCACGATTTTGCGATTTATTAACTTTCTGCTATACGAAAATACTCGCAAAATTTACGAGAGGACAGGACTTCGAAAGTTACAGATGATCCACAAACATTATTTCGGTGTTTTGCACAAACATTGCATTTGACAATTACAAACACTCACTGATCCTTGTACATGTTGACTACAAACATCGAAATAAGAAAGAAATTGACTACAACAAACGTAAACGAACATGCTAATGTCAATTCATACCACGACCGTTTCCACGCTCCCGTGGTGGGACTCGTGCGGCAGTGGCTGCTCGGGCGCGGACGGGAACACCAGGTTCTGATGCACCAGCGCCGCGGCGGCCGCGCCGATCATCGGACCGGCCCAGTACACGGCCTGGTTCCTGAAGTCCCCGCTGACGACCGCCGGCCCGAACGACCGCGCCGGGTTCATGGACGCGCCCGTGAGCGAGGCCGCCGCCAGCACGCACGCGCCCAACACGAGCCCGATCACCAGCGCGCCCAGCGCCGTCGTCGCGAGCCCCTTCCTGCCGCGCGCGACGCGGGGGTCGCCGGCGACGTGCACCGTGTACACGAGCATGAACGTCATCACCGCCTCCAAGACCGACGCGCCGAACCCGGTCATCTCCACCGCGATCCTCGTCGTCGGCACGACCTGCACACACACGCGTGCATTGTGAAGTTAACGAGTTAACATTTGAAAGGGGCAGTGGAGTGGTGGGTGGTCGCGTACGCACCTGGCCGGCGGAGAAGAAGTGGAGGACGAGGCAGGCGAGCGTGGAGCCGAGCAGTTGGCACGTCCAGTAGAAGATGGCGCTGGGGACGCCGATGTGGCCGCCGATGGCGAAGGCGAACGTGACGGCCGGGTTGACGTGGCCGCCGGAGACGTCGGCCGCGATGAACACCGCGGCGAAGAGCCCGAAGGACTGCGCGACGGCGGTGGCCACCAGGGACGAGGCGTCGGACGTGATGTCGGGCGTCAGCATCCCTGGCATTAGACATTCCCAAACAAGCGCGTGGTTAGTGAAACTTGAGGACGTACGAACAAGAGCATCGACTCACATGGCCCGCGTCCCGCGGCGAAAGTTAGTCGACGTACGGGCAGAGACGGCGGAGCCAACGGCGGTGAAGACAAAGAGGAAGGTGGAGATGAACTCGGCGAAGTAGGACCGGAGGGACGGCGGGGATAAGCATTGCTTGAACTGCAGACGGAGATTGGACGCCATTGCTTGCACAAGTTCGATTCTCTCGGCGCCGTGAAGTGAACAGGGAGGGATAGTTTGCACGAATGAACCGCGGACGAGTTCCGGAGTTTATATGGAGGGAGAGGGACGCGACCGTGCAGCGAACCGGCGCCCCGCGCCACGGTACTTCCCAGCGGTTGCCGCGCCGCCCGTTGCCATCGATCGGCTCCAAGCCTCCAAGTTCACAACCGTCCGTCAGAGGCGTAAGCGCACGTGTGCGTACTTGCAGATTATGTGACACGCCTCCACGAAAGTACGCACGCAGACACACCTCACACACACCCTCCCTCAGTCGCCAACACCGCCGTGGGTCACCGGGCAACCCCCTCCCTCCGATCGATGCCGGCGGCGGCCTGCCTTCCCCCCTGAGCTAGGGTCGGGGCCCTTCCCCTCGTCGGCGGCGGTGCTCCTCGAGAGTGAGTGGTTCGACGCCTGGCCGGGTGGAGATGGTGCGACGACACCGACATTCTGCGGAGGGGTGAAGCATTGTAGAAATGTGGCGGCGACGGCGCCTTCCCGGCCGAGATCTGGGCCTAGCTGGGCCTAGGCAGGCCGGTGCTTGTAGGTTGCTCTGCCCCCTAGAGTTGGCGATTGCGATGGCCCAACTTGCCTGTTGCAACGGGGGAGGGGGCTTTACGGGCTCGATCTGGGCCTGTTCAGGACTTCCTTGGCCTGATATGCCTCGGCTGCCATGTCTGGTCGATTACCTCCTTTCAAGTGTGGAGGTTGTTCCCTCCCGCGGAGCTGCGATGCCACTTTTCGTTGTCTAGTGTAACATCCCAGCATTTAGGAACTAACGAAGGGTAGATTTAGGAATTGTGCATATGCATGCATTCATCTGCAAAATTATGGGTGAATTTTTCGCCAAATAAAAACTTAAAGGGATCAAAGTTTCTTTTGCTCTCTAGGTATAGGAATAGATCTTGAGAGTGATCGTTATAAATTTTGACATGACCTTTATGAAACAATGTGTTTTGGGGAGAATTTGAATTCAAATTTGAAATGTGAGTTTATATTTTTAAAAGCTTAGAATTAAGATTTAATAATAATATTTAATCAAGAAACAATAAATAAGAAACTCTAAATAAGAATTGTAATCAAACAAATGATTATTTTTTCCATATATTCATTTCATTAATAAGTTAAAAACAGTAATATATTAAGACAATAAAGAATTCTTACAATAGTGCAATTACAAAAGGAGGAATATTTACATACTGAGAATTATTACAATATTCAAAAGAATAAAATAAACATTACAAGATTTATATCTGTCTAAAAGAAATCTACACTACTCTTGAATCTTCAAATCTTATACCTGCAAAACAAAGAACAAACAAAAAGAAAAATAAAGGTTAAGTTATTAATTTTTACTCTCAGTAGAGAACAGTGAGATGCACTGTTCCATTTTACATCATTGAGTAAATCTTTAGGGGCAAGTTTCACCAATATGAAAGAATTAAATATTTCATAATAAATAAGCCACAAGTCAAATGATTCCAATCAGTAAGAGGGGTAAGTTTCACCAGGCAGATAAATAGTAACCAGATAAAAAGGTAGAACATTTCCCTAAGCATATCCACAAGAGTGCAGCAAGCACATAAGCAGCTCACACAACTAAATGCATGGATGTGTTGTCGACACAGCCCAGCTGCCTACACAAGCAAAAGATCTCAACATAGCCGTGGGCAAGAACAAGTGCACCATTTCTTTGCTCATACCACATCAGAACCAGCAGCTTAGCCATAGCCAAGCTAATCAAACCAGCCAAACCAAAGCTCCACCAAAGATCAACCAAACATCACCAGATGGTGACATAAGGAGGGGGAAGAATCAGGTGTACAACAAGGCCAAGCCACAAGAGCTAGGAGGAGCAGGCTAGATCAAGGCCAAGCATAGGAACTCATGGAAACAAGAACAACATCAGAGGTGAAGGACATGATCCAATCAACAACATCAACATCACCACCAAACACAACAATCATCAGTTTTGTGGTGAGTGTCATAAAACCATCACATGATCTATTAATATTATCTAGACATAAACATGTGTTGTTTCATGAAACAACCTCTCAATAATCACACTGGTGAGGTGAATCTATCCTAGAGATTTTGAGTATAAAGATCAGAAATCAAACCTAGACAAAAACACCAATTTCTCAGACCAGCCTCACAGATTTGATGTTAACACATGCAACTTAAATAATCTATCACTTGTCCTTACCAGATCAGGGCACATCTCCTAGAGGGAGTAGCACCTCTGATCTTATAAGTTACAAATAAACCATTCACTTAACCAACTAGGACCTAGATCCTAGAGCCTTAGACCAGCATCATAGGCCTGATCAAACAATAAGTTTTCCAACTTATTTATGAGCATCTATCAAATTCCAGTAATAACCATAAGTGAAGCTAGCAACAAGATCTACTTATGTACCATTCTAAGAAGGTTTCACAAGCACTGATCTTATCACTATGATAACCAAATAGTCCAATCTTCACAAATCAACTATCAAATCATTTCCCTGAGACCAGACTCAGAGATCATATCATATTTATCTATTCATTTTCAAAGAATCATTTGATTCTATTGAATAAAATTCAGACTAAGCATAAACAGGCAAGACAACCAACAATAATACAGTGAATCATCACTGATAGGGTTACTGTTAGTATCAAGATACTAACAACATATGAACACACTAAGCCACCCTAGTATCAAACAGAGGCAATACTATGAAACCCTAGCATCTGATCCAACATTAGCCTCAGACCAATAACAACACCACTTAATCAAAGAGTGACAACAGGCACTAAGGTGCAGGGAACATAAATTCTCACTAAGAAACATAAACAGACTATAGTATCATCTTACAAGCAACAGAGATGAACCCTAGTAGCAATATAAGCACAGAACAAAGATTTGCCACTAGATACTCATAGAGGGACTCGAGGTAATAAGATGAACTAGAATCCACAAAAGCATAACTCACTTGAGGTCCCCGCTGACGAATTGAAGAGGAAGCATGAGGGCCGACGTGATCGCGGCGACACGGGGAGCACCCAGAGGGCGCTACAACCCGCACCAGCCACGACGGCGGCAACAGCAGCACACGAACACCGCACACCACCACAGGAGGGTCAGTAGCGGCAGTAGCAGCACCATCCCCAAACCCTAGGGTTCGGGAACAGGGCTAGCATAGCTATAGGAGAGCTCCAAAGTCAAATCGAGGTGGAGGAGATGAACCAGCGTAGTCGACAACCTCGCCCTGCACCACGGCAGCGTCCAGGGAGGGCCACGACGGCGTCAGCACCCCACGGGGTCGAGGGGGAGAGAAGACGAGGACGAGAGAAAAGGACATGGAGAGTGGGCTGAGAAGGCCAGCCCTCCGGGGAGCCTTTTGGTCTTGGTCACTTGGGCCAAAACGGCCCAATAAGCCCAACAGAGCCAGCCCAAAAACTTAAAATAAGTTTTAATAATTAAGAAATGACCAAAATACCCCTAAACTTAAATAAATTCTAGAAAATAAAATAAAAATCAAAAAATTAGAAATAAAATATTGTTGGATTCATAATAATCCAATCTATCTAAATAAATTAAGAAATAAATTTTTATGCATATAATTGTTTATCAAGAATTTTATAATATATGTATTCCTTATGGAATTTTATAAAATTAAAGAAATAAGATAAAAATAAATACAAATCACTTTTATTATCTATAAATATTGTAGAATTTTAGAAAAATACTAAATAAATTTTAAGTATCATAAAAAAGAAATTCTTTTATTTAAATGTTAATCCTTAAAGAATTATTAAATAAATAAAAATAAAATAAAAATAAAATATTCAATAAATATTTATAAATCCTTTACTACTTAAAGGAATTTTTGTAACTAAAATAATGGGTAGAACACACAAAAATAATAATGCATTACATTACTTTGCATAATCATTTTGCCTCTTGAAATATTGTCCTTACCGGGCAATAATGATGTTTTGTAGACATAGAAGCTCAAGGTCCAGTGCAAGAATTCAACTTCACTACCTTGCAATCACAAGGCAAGTTCATCACTTTCTCATGTCCTTTGAAGAGTCTTTATCAAAGTATTTGCAAATTGTGTGTTATCATCTATGTTCCAGAGAAAGAAAATATTATTTTCTCAAACAAATAAATCTTAGGTATCATTCTAAGTGATGATATAATGGAGCAATAGAACTTAGGTTTCTATTTGCAACAATGATGATTGATACTCCCAATTTGCATCACCATTCTATATCATAATTTACCTCTATTCATTGATATTTGTCTTATTATGAGGTATTACTTATGGCTTTTTATCTGTTTATGCATATTGGATGATTCCTGGAGGATGGACTACCGGAGTCTGGATTCTGATGGAAAAGAAGGCGTTTCGGTGCAATTTCGCGAAGATCAGAAAAATACCAGAAAAATATGGAAACATATTATTTTACGAGAAGAAGAAGGAAGCTAGAAGGAGGGACGGATATGGGCCTCAGGGGGCCCTGACGAGGTTTAATCTCGTCAATGCCCATTGTTATGGACTTGAGTTTTGGAGAAGATGGGGATGCTGGAGATCGTGGAACGGTTAGAAAACAAGCAACACGGGGACACGAGGTTTACCCAAGTTCAGGCCCCCGGAGGGAAAACCCTACTCCTGCTTGTCTGCTCTTAATTACGGCGGAACCGAAAGTTACAGGGGTGCGCAGATGCAATCTGACGTGGAGGTGTGTATGCGGTGGTGTACGAGAGATTGTAAGAGAGCCTCCTCGTCGTGCCCTCCTGGCCTTTATATAGAGGTAGGCAAGTCCCAGACACAGATCGAGTCGATTACAGGTTTTAGGGTTTACCCCTTTGAATTTTCTATCTACTCTAGTCTTGCTCTCCAAGGATTCGAAGGCGTCATGGGCCTTGGCCACCTGAAAATCTTCATGGGCTAGCGCATATTTGTTGTGGGCCTTCCTTTGGCTAGACCAGGTATGCTAAGGTCGTGTACTCGTAGGGCATAACCATGTCAGTAGCCCCCGAGTGTTTAGTCGAATCGTAGATTCGGCTGAGGACTCCTCATTCTTTCGGGTACGGCTATCTCTGTTTGCTAGAGAATGATTTGAGTGTGTAGGGATTGTCAGCGTGCACGACTCTCCGACGGATCGAGTCGATTAAGCCTTAGGACAAAACAACACGATCTTCTTCAGATTCGAGTCCCTCGACTCGAATCCGGAACATATGCTAGCGCAATTCGACTTAGGCCGTGGAGGACTTACAGGGGTGTAATTCCAGTAAATTTTAAGTGATATACCCAACGCGTCCGTCGGGATTTTTCATCGCGCCTACTGACACGGGTTCTCACTAGCAGAGCGCAGTCGTGTGCGTTGCCAGGCCATCATATGATATCTGTAGGTCTTATCTTTGTGTCGTAGACACAACATCCGAATATTTATCACCGCGGATGTGTTTTGGGTGGCCAAGGAGGACGTTTCTCACTTAGAGTTAATTAGGGCACAGTTGCCGAAAAGTTTTGCATGCTGGTCCGAAGGATCGCAGTCAAAAATTCATAGGGTGCGCGACCAGCGCTCCCTATGGGAGTAGCCCCCGAGTGTCTGTTCGAGTCGCAGACTCGAGCAGAGACTTTAATTCCACTGTTGTTTGGCTTCAGGTCCGTAGGACACAAATTTTTCGGATGCTTGAATCTATCCTCCCTATGGGAGTAGCCCCCGAGTCCGTAGTGGAGTCGTAGACTCGACGTAGGACTCGAAGAAATAGTTCAATGGTGTAGTACTTTCAGCGTTCTTCAGGTGCGCGGACAGCGCTCCTGATAGGAGTAGCCCCCGAGTATTTAATCGAATCGTAGATTCGAGTGAGTACTCTTAGCTGTGTAGCCGAAGAAGTTGCTAGTATAGCTTTTGATGACGTCAGTGCTGACGATCGGTGACCTCAAGCGTCTGCGGCGCCAGAGATGACTTGACTGGACGAACATGGGTCCCACCTTCTGACTTTGAGTTGACTGGTCACGCGCGGCGTGGAGATAATTACGGCGTCGCCTCGATTTCCGTGCGTAGTGGACGGCGTGTGAGCGACGGTTCGCTGCTGTGCTGACATGTGGACGACCAGATTTTGATGTTGGCTCTAGGTCTTCCCGATGGACGGTCGTCGTGCATCATTCTCGTACTTATAATCATTGGGGAAAAGGTGATTTTGTTTTCACCGCAGCCATTCTTGTTTCACTGCTCTCATCTTCTCTGAGTGTTCTAACTGCGCACTGGTATTTCCTCGAGCTTTTCCTTCCTTGATTCTGCGTGCTCAACACCGTCACCGCCGCACTGCAATGGGGAAGCCCAAGAAGTCCTCCTCTGCGGTTGGTACCAGTGCGGCCGGCGGCGGCAAAAAAGGTTCCGCCAGCACCCGTGTCACCGATGGTGGTGGCGGCGATCGGAGACGCGTGAGAGTGATCTCCGCAAGCTCCGTGAGCGGGGCCTGATCCCGCAAGATAGGGAGGTCATAAAACTTCCCGGCAATGAGGTAATTCCCCGTCCCCCGCTGGGTTTCGGGTTATGTTCCTCGCCTTTTTCCTTCGGGGCTTTTCCTTCCCAGTCCACGATTTCATTCGTGGATTGCTTTTTCTTTATGGTATCCAGCTGCATCATCTTTCTCCCAACTCTCTTCTTCATATCGCCTGTTTTGTTACTTTCTGTGAGTGCTGGCTCGGTATCGAGCCGCACTTTGGCCTCTTCCGGAAAATCTATTCCGTGAAGAGGCAATCTGGCTCCGATGGTGTTTATCCCATTGGGGGTTGCATCATCTCACTCAAATCCAATCTTCTTTTCTTCTCCTTTTTCATGTCCGAATCTGTCCAGTACTGGCAGAGGCGATGGTTTTACATCCGCGACTCCACGGTACCTAGGCAGGATTTTGGTCTTGCTCCTTTCGACCCCTCCCAAAAAATCGAGCCGAAGAGGTCCTGAAAGAACCAGATCTTGGATGGAGAGGTGGCAGAGATAGAGGGACTCTATAGTCGGGTGGAGGATGAAAGGATACAGATGTCGCCTAGAGGGGGGGGGGGGTGAATAGGCGATTAAAACTTTTCCTAGAGTGGATCAATAAAGGCGGAATAAAACTAGTGTTTACTTTGTTAAGCACAATCTAGAATAACTAAGGTTCTCCTATGTGCACCAACAACTTATGCTAAGCAATACAAGCAACAAAGTGATAGCAAGATATATATTACTTCAAGCACGAGGGCTATCACAATGTAAAGTGCATAAGTAAAGAGCTCGGGTAATCTCCATAACAAGCTCTTGTTCACCAAAATCGGATCTCCCATATGTATCTTGTTGCGATTTTGATTTATGCGGCTTTTTGGTTTCTCACCAAGTGAGTATCTCACATTATATTAATTGATACACTCTCACTTGGTGATAATCAATATTTCCAACGCAATTGGAATCGGGTCAATCGGAGCTTCCAGTCAAAAGTTATGGCCGTTTGAATATTTGCCGGTCTTATTAATAAAAGAAAAAAAGGAAATCATTTTACGGGCGAAGGGTAGTACCGCCAGGTCCGGATTACCGCCCGCCCACATGGGCCCATTTTCTTTCTGTCTCGATAGGTAATAAAAACCGGTATTACCGCCTGCTTGCATTGGCCGTAGTACCGGCCGCCTGAATAATTTTTGTCGTTCTTTCTCCTTGCCCATCCTGCCAAACCGCTGACTGGCGATTGTTGCACCCTCTCGCCGCATCGCCGCCACGCAAGACGCTTTACGCTGCTCGCTACTCGCCAGACGGCGAAGCAGCCTTGACGTTAGCCCGCTGCGCAGCCTCTCCGACGCTCGGGCCCCGCCTAATGCCACGCTGCACAGTTGCCGCCGCAGGTCTGAATCCCGCGTCTTGCCGCTGGCTGCTGCTAGCCGCTGCGCTGTTGCCGCTTCCACCGCATGATGCGGCATCGCCGCCTTCCTGCTGGCCCGGATCTGCCGCCGCTTTTTTCCTGGCATTTGCAGTTTTGGTCCGGTAGTACCGGACCAAACCGGTACTACCGGACCGTTCAGAAAAACACTCCAACGGCCATATTTTGTTGCCATGGTTGCCGTGCGAGACGGAGCCAATGCCCATGGCGGAGAGCGCAGCTCGCCGCGCACTGGACTTAGAGGCTGCTTGCTTGCACTTGTCAAGCACCTCTTGCATCTTCACCTGCTTCTTATGCTCCTCGATTAGGAGCATGTGGTATGCCATCAGCAGGTCTCGTGAGGCACCCACGGGCAAGATCTTGTTGCCTGCTACGGCTTCGCGTGCTTGAGCCCATCCCTCCTCGCTAAGGTGGATGACCCGATCAGTGTCGTCCCCGTTGGGTGGGGGGGACTGGTTTCTTCTATTTTCGTTGTTTCTACCCTGCGGGTTGGGTGGCGGATTGTGTTCCTGATCTTGGATGACCGCGGCGCACTGGTAGCGCTCGTAGATCGGGTTGCTGCTACCGCCGCTTTCGGATCCGGAACCGTAGGTCCCTTCATCCGATGGTGGATCGCACAGATCTGAGTTGCAGCTGCTGCTGTCATAGGACTCATCTATCGATGGTGATGTGCGTAGCACGGGGTGTGGAGCCCATGAAGCAGGCCTAATCGACGGCAAGGGCACCCGCTCTGGCAGGCGGAGAGTGCCGATCTGCCCCACCTGGAAGCAGAATCTCTCGAACAAGATCTCGAGTCTGTCGCCAACGGGCTCGATGATGGGGATATGCCTACCGGGGTATACCCAGCAGGACGTTTCCGACTAGCCCACGACCTGGCGAGTGGGCCTGCAAGACGGCGACTGGATCAAGACCTGGCGTGGATCCAAGCGACTGGAATCTGAAGGCCCAGGAGAGTAGATAGGCCCAGTCGGATTAGGTTAAACGAGTACCGAAACCTTAACAGATTCGGTTGAGATTTGTAAACCCTAGGGAGGGTGAGTCTATATAAACCTCCCTACAGGGCGTGTAAACGTACGTTCCATCATACACCCAAGCGACTCGCCGCCTAGCCGTCGAGCTCGCCCCATTGTACCTCCACCATAATACAATCTAGCAGGAGTAGGTCTTTACCCTCCGGGGGGGCGAACCTGGGTAAAACCCTGTGTCTCCGCCCTCATCTCGCACCGCAGATGGCTGGCCGCCCTTGCCCTTCGTTCTACTACTACCGCCGATTGCAGATTCTGCCGTGACCATTCCCACGGCTGGCGCCCACCGTGGGGCCGGCCGGTTCTCGGTGAGATCCAATATGCCCATCAACGAGCCGCCACCGCCGCATGATAGCGAACGGCGAGATGCTCCAGATCTTGCTGAGCAGCTATGTCCCGGCGCGACCCGTCACGCAAAGATGATCTTGCCGGCACGATCAGCCTCTTCGGCCTCACCGACGCCATCGCCTCGGAGGATCGGCGCATCCGCGAGTCGCCGCCATGCGACCAGCTCTCCGAGAGCCAGGTCCGCACGATCCATCGCCTCGCCTCCGAGTCAACTCGGCCCACATCAACGTGGCCGAAAACTCCGCGGCCGCGGAAGACGCGGCCCTCAACGACGCCGCCGACTCGGCGACCCCGGCATCACTCGCCGGATCCATCACCGTGCCGCCCATGGCTCCATCACCCAGGTCTCCAACGTGGGAGACTTCGAGGATCCCACCATCCTTGGGATCTTCGACTTCGACTCCGGATCGGAAAACTCCGCCGATCTCCGTGACGGGACCAGTCGCCACACCGCGACCTACATGGCGACTGGCACCGATCCGCCGGAGGATCCCTTCTCCACCCCGATCCCTCCTAACACCACAGCAACGGAGGTCGAGGAACTCCGCCTAAAGCTGGCGGAGGCAGTCCGCAGGAGCCGAGCGAAAAATTTCGCCGAGGTGACGGCGGAGCCGCCACGCTACCACCAGCCGAATCAGGTCACGCCGAACCCCACCGGTAGCGCCTGAACCCGACGACGAGAATGACCCAACCAGCGGCCGAGCGCGCGATATGCGAGAACGCGCGCCAGAGGAAGCGCCCGCCCACCGTGGTCGGCGAACGGCGCCACCTCCACCCAACCGCACACCTCCCGGGATCAACCGCGGATAGTGGTCTCTCACGGGAGTGAGACGCGAATGGCCTACCATCGCTCTCCACCCCGATGGACAACCTCGCGGGTGACGAGCAGCCCGACAACATTACGCCACGACGGCGGTGCCCTACAGATCCAAGACGTGGCCCGCCGCAAAAGCGGTCGAGCAGCAAAACGTAGGCGCCGACTCGCAGGGTCGGGTGTACTCGCGTTCTTCGGGCAGTAGAGCGGCCGCCCATTGGCGGCAAACACCCTCAATTGCCCGCCACCCGAACCGCTTCAGCTCCAACACCGACCCGTGAACGCGACACTCTCCACCAACGACCCCAGGCCAGCGACCAACTTCGTCGCCGCCAACGGTCAGCACGTCGACGCCCGCACCCACATCATCAACAACCAAAGCTGGCGCGCACGCCAGCCCGACGACCTGCGACACACCCTAACCAATCACCGTGACGGCAGCCAATGGGGTCGCTAAGCCAACTCGGGGCCCGGTGCTTCGGACCGATGATCCGAGGCGAAAAATATCCGGCGAACTTCAAAGCGCCGAAGGAAATAGAGAAGTACGACCCCTCGTACGACCCCTCCGTGTGGCTATACACCTACCTCATGGCAATGGGGATCGCCGCCACACCGACACCTTCTAGCCGCTACCTCCCCTAATGATGGAGGGAACGTGCAGGCAGTGGATCAACACCCTTCCCCAGGATAGCATCGACTCCTGGGACGAGATGCGAGATGCCTTTGTCAGGCACTTCGAGTGCTCCTACACGCATGACACCACCATCGAGGACCCGGAACGATGCGTCCAGGGACCTCGTGAGTCGACCCGCAACTGGGTCCAGCGGTGGCAAGAGCTATGGTACAACGCGGTCGGCATCCACCCGGACACCGCGATCCACTACTTCAAGACCTCGTGCCGCTACGAGCCCCTGGTCGCCAAGCTCAAGCGACATTCTCGCACACTCGACAACATACCGGACCTCCTCGAGATCGCCAAAATATACGCGGAGGAAGATCCAAACAAGGAAACCGACGACGAGTCGGGAGGCCAACGCCGCACGAGCGGCAACGACAACGGACGGCGGTACGACCTACGCTACAGCAACACTCGCCTCACCGGCAAGCGCCACAGTGACGGGCGAGTCGACTTCGTCGCCAACGCCGGGCACGCGTAGCGCGAGCCCAAGAGCTTCCTCCGCGACGGAGGGCAACGCCGCAACGGCGGCATATACAAGGCGAAACCAAGGTTCGACCCCGTGGCCCTCCTTAACCAACCTTGTGCGTTTCACAACAGGGAAGGGAAGCCCGCCATTACCCACCGCCGCCACACTCTCGTGGAGATTGAGAAGGCACGGCGAGCGGAGGACCCCGACAACCGCAAAACGGGCGAAAATTCGGCAGGTGGCGGCTCGCTCCACACCTTCACAGCTTCAACACGGCGCGAAGAAGGTCATCGCCGCCGCTGCCGCCGTCAATGCGGTGACCTGTGGACGTTCCCCGCCTTAACTGGTCGGAGCAGCCCATCACCGGAGCCGCCAGACCACTCGCCACGGATCGAGTACCCGTGCCGAGTCGCCCGGTGGTCAAGCCTAATGTGGAGACTAGCTCCCAAAACATTGATGGACGGCGGAAGCTCCATCAACATCCTGCACTGGACACCTTGAGCGATTGCGGCTCCCGCAATGATGGAAACGACCTACACCACATTCCACGGCATCGCCCCCGGTCGGAAGGCGTACCCGATCGGCAAGGTCACGCTGCCAAGAACCTTCGACACCAGCAAACTTCCGCACCGGCGGATCGTCTTCGAGCTGGTACCTTCGACAGCCCTACCATCGCGCCTCGGCGATAAAAGCGTCGCCAAGTTCATGGCAGCGCCCCACGCTGCATACAAAGCGATGAAGCTCCACAGGCAGCGGCGTCATCACCGTCAACGGCGACCCCGACATGGCTGCCGAGTGTGAGGCCAAAGGAGCCGAACTCGCCGACGCCGTCATCGCGGCAGAGACCAACCACGTTGACGAGCTCGCCAAATACGCGAGCGGGGTCAACAACGACGAGAAGCCCAATTCGGAGGGTGCCAACACCTCAGCCTTCGAGGAAACAACGCACACCCGCACCGTCGAGCTGGTCCCAAGCGACTCCATCCAGACGATGACGATCGGGACAGGCATGAGCCCAGCCTAGGAAGGCACGCTCATCGAGTTCCTCCGTGAGAACAGGGACATCTTCGCATGGAAGCCCTGTGACATGCCTGGTGTCCCTAGGGAACTCGCTGAGCACAAACTAAACGCTGACCCCAAAGTGTGACCCGTCAAGCAGTCGCTGCGGCCCTTCAATGAAGAGCGCCGCCGAGCCATCGCCGAGGAAGTGCAGCGTCTACTCGCCGCAGGCTTCATCCGGCCAATCAAATACTCCAAGTGGCTGGCAAACCCAGTCCTGGTCGAGAAGAAAAATGGGACCTGGAGGATGTGTATCGACTACACAAACTTAAACAGCGCCTGCCCAAAGGAGCAATTCGTCCTCCCGCGGATCGACCAAATAATCGATTCCACCGCGGGCTCGGAGTCGCTGTGTTTCCTCGACGCCTACTCTGGGTACAACCAGATCAAGATGGCCGTTGAGGATGAGGAGAAGACGACGTTCATCACGCCATTCGGAGCCTTCTGCTACACCGCCATGACCTTTGGCCTAAAAAATGCCGGGGCGACCTACCAGCGGTGCATGCAGGAATGCCTTGCGAGCCAAATTGGCCGCAATATCCACATCTACATCGACGACGTGGTAGTGAAGTCCGCCAGTAGCGATCTACTCACGACCGCGGAAACATTCGCCAACCTGCGGAAATACAAGATAAAGCTAAACCCAGGCAAATGCACCTTCGGTGTACTAGCAGGGCAACTACTGGGGTACGTCGTATCCAAGCGCGGGATCGAGACGAACCCCACCAAGATCGACACGATCACTCGACTCGGCAAACCCGAGTGCCTGCGCGACGTCCATAAGCTGGTACTGGCGGTAGCGGCTCTCGGTTGTTTCATCCTCGCTGGGCGGCGATGCCCTATACCTTTGATGCGCGAAACCCCACCTTCGGTGGGACAAGGAGGCGACGGCAGCGCCGCGACCTCAAGAAGGTGCTACTCGCGCACCGCTACTCGCCGTCGACAAAGAACCCATGCTGGTCTATGTCGCGGCTTCGAAGCGTCATCGCCCGTCATGGTCGTCGAGCGGCCAGAGGAAGGAAAGGAGCGCCCGGTACAGCCACCAGTGTACTACGTCAGCGAGGTCCTCACCGAGTCGCGCCGGTACCGCAATACCGACCGGTATCGCAGTCTTGAAACCACGGCGACTGCCGCACTACTTCCAGGAGCATCCGATCACGGTCGTCTCCTCAGCACCGTTGCAGGACATCATCCGCAACCGCGAGGCGACTGGGCGCTTCTCCAAGTGGGCCGTCGAAATCGGCGTCCACAACATCAAGTATGAGCCGCGAAAAGCGATCAAGGTCGCAGGCTCTCGCAGACTTCATCGCCGACTGGTAAGAGGCCCAGCAGCCGGAAAAGCTGCCATACCTCCCTCTTGGAGCTCGCCCGGCGGCTCCAAAAATGCGGACGGGAGGCGAGGATCGTGTTGACTTCACGAAGGCGACAAGCTCCGCTCGTCCTCTGCCTCGACTTCACCCCTGCACCAACAACATGGCGAGTCGAGGCACTACTCACGGCATGCGAGCTGCCAAGGAAATGAACGCCAACCGCCTCTGTTGCCGGAGACTCAGACCTGCGTCGCCAGCAAGTCGGCACTGTGACGTCGTCTCCCCTACCATGGCGGCATACCGCCAAGCAGTGGACAAGGTGGGCGGACACTTCGCAGGCTACTCCGTCGAATGAATCGACCGGCGGAAGAACGAGGAGGCCGACGCACTCTCTCGCATCGGGTCGGCTCGACTCGCACCACCCGCGGACGTCTTCCTCGACACGATCACTAGGCCGTCCGTCTCTACCCCAAGAGAGATCGACATTGGAGTCCCGCTGCAGCCAGAGGCAGCCCTGGTCGCACTCATCGCCGAGCCAGACGACTGGACCAAGCCATATCGCCTACACAGGTGGCACCTTTCCTTGGCGCAGACACGCCGGATGATTGCACGGCGATGCAAATCCTTCACCATCATCGACGGCGAGCTCCACAAGCGCAGCGTGACCGGCGTGTTCCAACGCTGCGTCCAACCCGCCGAAGGATGCAAGATACTCCACGACATCCACTCCGGCGACTGCGGCCACCACGCCGGCGCCCGCTCCCTAGTCGCCAAGGCTATGCGGCACGGCTTCTATTGGCCCACCGCCTTGCGCCCGTCGACATTGTCCAGCGTGCCGGGTGCGGCAATCGCCAACCGGACACCACGTGCGAGCTCAGCGCTCAAGACAATCCCCATCACCTGGCCATTCGCCTTGTGGGGTATGGACATGGTAGGCCCTTTCAAAAAGGCCCCCTCCGGCTTCACCCATCTCCTGGTCGCGGTCGACAAATTCACAAAGTGGGTGGAGGCCAAGCCAGTCCGGAAATGCGACGGGAAGACCGCTACCAAATTCCTGCGAGCTCATATATACTCGGGTTCCCTAACAGCATCATCACGGACAACGGCACCAACCGCCAAAGGATCCATGGCGAGTTACGCTAGGAACACCACATCGGCTCGACCTCGCGTCGATCGCCCACCGAGTCCAACGGCGGTGAGCAGGCCAACGAGCATCCTCCACGGCTGAAAGCGGCTCCAAGTGCCGCTCGGCCTTACCGGTCTTTGGGTCGAGGAGCTACCCTCGATCATCTGGGGCATCCGCACCTCGATCAACAGTCGGTGGTTCACCCCTTCTTCATGGTGTCTGGCCGAGGCGATCATGCCCACCGACCTCGAGCACGACTTCAAGGTCATCCACTACGGAGGCTACGAGCGAACTCGCATGGCGGGGCGAGTCGATCAACTCGACGAGGCAGCGACCTAGCTCGCTCTCGCACGGCCATCTACCAGCAAGGACTCCGCTACCATAGCCGGGTGAAATCGCACCTTCCGGAAGGCGACCTGGTGCTCGACTCATCCGGGACAAGAAGGGCATGCACAAGCTCTCCCCGTGGGAGGACCATTCGCCATAGGCGAGTACTCAAACAGCGCCTACTACCTCATCGGCGTCCGGCTGGTAGCAAACTCGACGTCAAGCGACCATGGAATGTAAACCTCCTACGGAAGTTCTACTCCTAGAACTTCACATATGTACCCTCCAGTTGCTATGAAATAAAAAAATATTGGTTACCGCAAATTGCGTCTACTCTCCGTGTCTTGTGCCACTCGCACTCGTAATAACAACGTCAAGCTAACTGCAGAAGTCAACCTCTGGTACAACGATCGACACGGCCAAGTAGTGCGCTACAAGGGCACTGGGTTACCCTAGGTATTGTAACGTCCACGAAAAACGCCTACCCGGAGCCCCATTGGAGTCGCCTAGCTCGACTGGATCAACGAGACAAGACAACTGCCTTCGCTTCTCACAGCGACCATGATCCTCCGCATCCTCGACACAACGACTCGAACGGCCAAGTACCACGCTCGGGGACTGACGACCAGTTCAGCGCGAGCGGCTAGGGAAAACTCCAAGTATGAGAGCATGCCTAGGATTCGCCATGCGACTGACCCGACGGGCTAGGCATAAGTGATGCGCTCACCCTAACACGCCAAGTCCTCACCCACCCTTGAGTCGCGCCTAGAACAACCAAGTACCACGCTCGGGGACTCGGCTACCCGACCTCGTTCGCGCAAGGGAAAACGGTGAAGTACAGAGCACTCATGGGAGTCGCCTTGCGACTGGCTTTCGAGTTGAGTAGTCGACCTCAATAACAAAAAATTCAAAACCGCAAACACATAACAAACGAGGTAAACCCCATAAAAAAGGGCGGACGCGCTTGGGGACTCGTTCAACCCTCAATCATAAACACACGACAATTCACAAAACAACACGATATCTCATTATAGCATGTCGCAATTGTCACAAAATACAAAGTATGCCCAATGGCAGAACTGCTACTAACGCCCCAGGGCACAATATTTTACTCCGCAGGCTTCAACGACGACTCGCCGCCACCCTTGCGATTGCGAATGATGGGAGTGTACGGGTTTGACGGGTACATCGTCAGCTCACCCGCCATCGCCGCACGGAAGGGTTTCTCGATCTTGAAGTCCCAGTGCTGCTGCTCGGTGTAACACCCTCAGAATCGGACCTATGCAAGTTTTAGCGAAACCCGCCAAACCCGCATAGAAACGATTCAAAGGTGCCCACCAGGCACTTTCGTGCGGGTGGAAACGAAGTAATAACATTACACAACAGTCCTCGATGGGACCCACAGAACATATATATATATAACAGCGACTCCATGAGCCAAGAATACAGATATAATATACAAAGATCCAAATCACCTGTAAAACGATTCAGCGTCCGGCTACGGACAAGATGCAAATGGGGCTAAGAGACCTGAAGAATAACCAATGGCGTCCATAACCCTGCCGAGGCCAAGTCGGAAGGGTAACCCTGCTAACGGCGTCGATCTCAAAACCTGCTTAAACAAAAGGGGTGCCGACAAAGGGCGAAGGAAAAAGAGGAGCGTCGATCGAGGCGGTTGCAGAGACTAGAATTCGGTCCTCGCCACAAAGGTATGGTGGACTAAAGCGGCAGCAAGATGCACTAAACAACCTATAGAGACTCGATACAACTGGCGGTTATCAGAGAGGGGTAAGAAAGACCTATTCGGAACCAACCTGATGCTACCATCAAACAAACCCATCCTGGCGTCTCCCCCTCGAGACCAAACGAGGAAGTCAACCGAGGAACTCACATAGTTGGCAGTTTTACTTATTCAGTTATCGTTACAGTAATTACTAGTCAGGTATAGATATTTATCCTGATAAAATAAGCAGTGGTCATTTTCAGTTAATCATTCCGTTATAGTTGCAGCACTTACTAATCAGATACAGATAGCATGAGATAACCCAAAACCCAGCAGTTGTTGGTACTTTTATTCAGCCATTCCGTTATAGTTGCAATACTTACTAGTCAGATACAATTGTCGCAAGCGACACTCCAAACAAGCAATTGTGGGCAGTATTAATTAGCCATTCCATTATAGTGAAGCTGATTACTAGTCATTATAAAGGCAAATTTATAGCAGTAAACTTTAGTTATGCTTGTCTATGGTCGAGATACTGTGCTCCAAGTCGTCCATATCCGCGGACACGGCTTTCAGAAAGTTTTACCCGGCCGGGGTGCACCAATAGCAACACACGCTCGATCAACCTCGGAAAAACCAAATCAAAACCCAACGAGGCTTTCACGACTGAACAATCACAGGATTCAGAAATATTTCAGGGGGCCACCCCATTGAGTAGACCCAACGGTAAGCAAGCTTGAGACGGACTCAAGGTTTGCGTCAATGGTGTGGCGTTTGGGAACCGAAAGTGTGGCTGGGCTTGTCGATACCGCGTAATCACTCCGCTTACCTAAACGATGCAGTGTGCTCGCACAATTTAAATACATAAGTAGCATGGCATAAGTACAGATCGTAAATAAAACCTCAAACTAGTTTGTGGCCCCAAGAAATAAGATGAATCAAGCTCGGCTCGGGGGTCCCATATACCTCCGGATGTGGATAGCGCGATAAATCAAGGGAAATGTATCAAGTACTCGGGGTCCTACGGGACACAAGTGGGCGTTCGGAAACCAAATATTATCTATCACCCACAGATGCCTCTGCTTACTTCAATTTTAGTTGTTAAACAGGAATTAAAGTGAACGATAAGTAAAACTAGGATCATCTCCAACAGCAACATGCGGTAATACATCAACAACTGTGGCACTGGACGAAACGCAACAACACTCGAGCAAGCGACTACGACGCGCAAGTCCAACTATCTACCAAACAACAGGTAATAGGATGTGTCCAAGGCAATATAGGGCAGCACGGTATATCAGTGCGGAAACTAAAGCATCGCAACCTGAGATAGCAATAGATCAACAGGGAGGAAGTAAATACTATAAAAGTAAGATAGGTGGAAAGGGAGATGCTCGCTGAAAACATTGCGAAGGTTCAACCGAGGATCGGGTCGACACTCGCATCAACTCAACGGCCTTATCCGCGAAGAAGCAAAACACTAGAAGAAACACCGGATGCAATATTTAATACAACGGCAGAAGATCGGCATGATGCATGCATGATGTATGACATGGCAAAGGCGCGATGCAATTAGGTCATATTAAAGCGGAACCGGGGTCCTGACATTTAATTAGTAGGTTCAAGTTGTTTAGATACCCCGCAAATTAAATGTTGTTTAGCAATGAAACAGATGGAACCGGTTCGCTAAACATGTTTAAATGAGGCCAATATAAGGCTAGATTTGCCCGCATATGGGCCCCATATTTAATTAAGAGGTGAATCGGCATAAGGCCCCCAGACCACATGAATGTATGCATGCAAGACAGATATATGCGACAAGTTGTATTATATTATAAAATAGGGTGTCGGGAAGGGGTTCACACATTTAGGGGTCTCGACGGACTTGGTGTTCCGGGGTTCGGGGTTCGGTCTCAGGGTCCAGGGTTCGACGGATCGTTCGGTTCCGACGGTCGGAAGTAGTTCTTGGCGTTCGGGTAGATGAACTTGGCGTGGCGTCGGGGCGCATCGGATTCCTCCGGGCCGATGTCGAACTTGTCGGGTCCTCGTGTCGGGTCGGTCTTGGCATTCAGGGTGAAGTTCTTGGCGTTCCTTGTCTTGTTGAAGGCCTTGTTGCTCTACGGCGAAGAACTTAGCGTCATCGGGGTCCGAGAAGGAGATCTTGGCGCGGCGCCGGGTACGGGATCGGCCTTCGGGGTCCCGGACGCCGGGATCGGTCTTCGGTTTTCCTATTGGCGCGCCCGAGGTTCTCGGCGTTCTTGAGGGTTGCAGCGTTCGAGCTCTGGATCCGGTTCGACGGGGTTCGGTGGAAGTCCTCGGCGTTCCATATACATAGGACCCCATGAACACCTGATGACCTTGGCGAGATACTTGCCCTACTCGTTAGTCTTGTTCGACGAGAGGTAGCCGGAGCCGCATCATCGCCACCAAGCCATCTGTGCAAACAGCAAACCCAACTCGAACATAGCTTGCAGTGGCAGGGTTGTGCGGCTGCTGCCCTCCCAGGCGGCGAAGGACGCACAGGCGGCCGGGAGGACGCAGAGGGCGAGGCACGCCGGCGAGGTGAGGCCGGGCGCCGCAGCGCAGGGCGGCGAGGGCGGTGACAGCCGGTGGGGCGTGGCAGGCTCGGGCGGTCGCGGAGGCGGCTCAGCGAGCCTATGGAAGCGGCAGGCGGGCGGCTCGGGGAGGGGCTGGCGCAGACGGCGGCGACGGTGTCGAGGGGTGCGGGGCCTGGCGGGCGGCTGGCAGGCTTCATGGCCGGCTGCTGGCTCGATGGAGGCGGCGGCGGGGGAGGGCGGAGGAGGGCGGCGGGGCAGTGAGGCGGTGGCAGCGGTGGGGGTGCTCGGGGTCGGGGCGGCCAGTGACGCAGCGGTGCGGGCGGCGACAGAGGGCGCCTGGGCGGTGGCGCGGGCGAGGTCCGAGCGACGGTGGGGTGGGCTTGGGGAGGCGTGCAGGCGCGGCAGCAGACGCAGTGGGGGCAGCCAGAGGCGGGCGGCGGGCGAGCTTGCGGCGGGCGGAGTCGGTGGAGGCGGCGGCGTGGCAGATCGGAGGAGGCGAGGTGGCGGGCAGCAGAGGAGGGATCGGGCGTGGCGGCGGTGGAGAACCAGGAGGCGGCTTTGGTGCGGAAGCGAGAGGGAGAGGACGCGGGGGCTGCGGGTGGGGCCGGGTTCAGGGGGGTTGTCGGTGTGGGGTGGCTGGGGACGTGGGGTGGAAGTGGGGACAGGCAGGTCGGGTGGCGTGCGTCTGTGTGCGTGTGTGGTTAGTGGAGTGGGTTGTGTGGCCAGGGTGTGTTTGGGGTGGTGGGGAGAGGGTTGGGTCTAGGTGGCAGTTTAGGATTGGGTAGAGGGGGAGAGAGGGTGAGGTGGCGTTCCGGGATTGGTCCGGGTGAGGTGGCAGGCAGGGTGGGTAGGTTAGAATGGGTAGCTTTAGGATTAATGGGGTGTGCCGATTTAAATCCTGGGGGTGGTCGTTCGGTTCGAGTTGGCCCGTTCGACTGCCCCCACTAAAATAATAACTATTTTTATTTGTTTTACAAACACCGCTCGCAAACCGACAGCAGACAAACAAAATCATCCGGAGACCCGGGGTTTGATATTTGATTAAAGATGGGGCGTTTTATAAAACAAAACGGGCTTTGCGAAAATAGTTTTAGACAAACAACACATGATGATGACGATGCAATTCACAAATCAACGCGATTTTCTAGTAGTGGTTTTGCGGGATGCCACACTCGGGGTCGTTGGGTGCGACAACCGTCTCCTGATAAGGAAGGAGGTCGCCCATCGCCCAGACGCGCTCGGAGTATACCGCGGCGCGGTCCGTCAGCTTCAGCACCTCGGAGATCTCCACCGAGCCAGTCGACGACGGGTAGCCACTCGTCACATCGTCCAGGTCGAAGTACTCCGGGAAGTGAGCGAGCCCAAGGCTAAGCGCCGTCGCCGCTCCGCGTCGGAATGCCGATCGCGTCATGAACTCAACGATCGACGGCGCCTTCTCCAAGTATCGCCACACCTCGACGAGGTCGCTGGGAATCACTTCCGTGGGCGACATATCCTGAAGATACGCCCGTATGCATGTCGCTGACAACGTGGCCGAGTCGACCAGCGTGGCTACACATTGCCGTGCGTCAAACGAATTCGCCTCTTTCGCGCTATCAATGATCCGACCTGCGGACAGAAGGTGACAGTGAATACATCAAAAATTACACAATGCATATGTTACAGGCAGAGGCAAGCACACTCACCTATCAAAGGGCGGGAGAGCTCCGTGATGAAGTTTTGAAGAGCGGAGTAATCATCTTGAAGCCCGACAACAAGGGTGAACTTACGCTCCTCGGTGGCGCGTAAGCAGCCTTGGCTCGCCCATCCGCCGAGGTCGCTTCCTCCTTCACTTCCTTTAGCTCGCGCTCAAGGTCGGCGATCCGCTTTTCCGCCAAACTCAACGACGATTGCGCCGCCGTCAGTTCACTCGCCGGGACAAGGCCCTGGCGAACCTCTCGCCGCAGCAATCGCTTGAGTCCTTGGTCGCCTCTTGACGGCGACAAGTTCCTTCTCCGCGACACTTCACAGCCAGCGATTCGGTGATTCACCGCAAACCACATGCAAAAGTGAAAAAGTTAGCAAAAACGAAATCCTAAAGCGCCCACTCGCTGAAATTCAGCGACTGGACACTCGGGGACTGGCAATCAAAAAACCTAAGTGCCTACCCGCTGAAATTCAACGACTAGACACTCGGGGACTGGCGATCAAAAACCTAAGTGCCTAACCGCTGAAATTCAGAGACTAGACACTCGGGGACTGGCGATCAAAAATACTGAGCGCCCACCCGCTGAAACTCAGCGAATGCGCACTCGGGGACTAGGCGCAAGAAATAAAAGTACAACATTAAAAGAATCTGACCACTGCAATTCAGTGGCCCGATCCTCGGGGATTGGACATACCTGGATGGCCACGCCCAGCATGCCATGAAGTTGTAGTGCGTCCACGGAGGTGAGAAGAGCCGGAGTATGCCCGCGACGTTGCTCGACCTCCGTCTCGGCGACCCCAGGTGCGCGGCTCGATGGCGTGGTACCACTCGCCGTGTCCGCTCTAGCCATGAAGCGCGGGAAGGTCACGATGGACGCGCCGACACCAAAAGAGGCCGACTCGGTCACCCCTGGCGAGGGAGCACCCTCCTTGATTGCTGAGGCCGCCACAGCCGCAGGATCACTCGGGGCCACCGTCGTGTCGTCAGACACCGTGACGACCTCGTCGCTCTTGGCCTTCTTGGCACTGTCTGTGGGGGCAGCGACCTCGTCAGCCTTCCTATTCCGAGAAGGGTCCTCCTCGGCGATGACTGGCGGCACCTTGGCCACGGACGAATGGCCTATCTTTTTAACCCCAGTCCTGCAAATCGAGAATATGAGCAAAGTCGTTCGACTACAAGGAAAAATAAAGCAGGTGAATAAAACTCACTTGGCATTGACTGAATGAACCGTAGCCCGTGCGGATGCCCCGGCTTCTCTAGTTCGGGCCCGATCAACAGAGGCCCATCTCCGTGACATCGTGCGCCCAAGACAGGCGACTTCTTCGTCGAGGCCGCGACAGAGCTTCCAACATTTTCGGCGGAGCTTCCTCAGGCGTGGCTGCGGACCGCAGCCCTGACCCAGACTGGGCGATCGGAGAGGCATCGAGGCCAGGCACCTCGCCAGACGGCGGTGATATCTCGCGCCGCCATCGTCTGGTGCTTCACCCCAGCGACCGGTGGCGTGAGCTACTGGCGAATGAGGCGGAGATGTCTGCCTCAACCGTCTTCCTCTTCGGAGGGGCCTTCACCTCCTCCTCCTCCTCCTTCTTCTTCTTCTTCTTCTTCTTCTTCTTCTTCTTCTTCTTCTTCTTCTTCTTCTTCTTCTTCTTCTTCTTCTTCTTCTTCTTCTTCTTCTTCTTCTTCGACGGAGTGGCCTCGCGACGCGAGGTGTGCTCGGGGAGCTCGTCGTCGTCATCGTCATGACGTTGGAGGATTTTGCTCCTTCGAGCTCACGCTGCCGCTGTCCGCGAGTTTTCCGGACCAGCGGGGCGACCTCTTCCTCGGATTCGTCGCCGTCGCCGCTCATATCACTCTCGACGCCGCCCCTTGCTGGAGGCGATTCGCCCCCCTCCTGGACGGACGAGCTCGAATTCTCGTCGTCCGCGGGCGGAAGACGCCCTTCCACCACTTGAAATAACTGCAATAGGCATAAGACAATGTCAGTATAACCGCGACAGCGTTAACTGCGACTGCGAATGATAGAAAGATAACTTACCGCCGGGGCTGGATGCTTTGCAGTGTAGGAGGCGACCCCAGCCTTCGCGTCGAGGTACGCCGCCTAGGTGAACTTCTTCAACGCCAGGAGGTAATCCTCGAGTTGCCACTCGGCGAGGCAGGATTTCGTCGAGTCCTCCCGGCCCGTGTACTCGTACATGTAGTGGTCACGGCGGGCTAGGGGGACGAGTCTCCGCCCGAGCCAGCAGTTATACAAGCTGATGGGTTGGAGACCTTTCTTCTTCAGGCCGCGGATGGTATGAAGCATTTCATCCACCACCATCCGCTGGTCTGTTGGAAGCTTGCCGACTTGGAGTCGATGAGGTTCGGGCCGGTCGGCGGAGTTGTAGGGGTTCGTAGCATGGAAAACAAAAATTTTCTATCACATACAAACAAACAAGCCAAGATCTATCTACTAGATTGTAGCAACGAGTCGATGGAATAACTTACCCTCGAAGATTCCAAAGTGTTTAACGAGAGCGGATTCTCGTGGGTGATGTAGTCGTACTCTTTCCGATCTCAAGATCGTGTAGACGATCCTTCCGGCCATTGCTCGGCAGCCCCATGCCGGTCACATCGTTCGGTGCTTGACGAAGACCTTCCTCTCCCTTGTTCCAAAGAAAATGGAGGTTGTAGCACTCTCCTCGCGATTCCTGCAAGACAACCAAGTGGTACCTAAGTAGAGGGAGATCCCGCAGGCTTCGCCTTAAGCCGAGCGAGTATGGTGGAGTATGAGAGAGGGCTATTAGTGGTCTAGAGATTAGACACACCAATTAGAAGGCTCTAAACCGCAGCTAAAGCAATTAGAAGCTCTAAACCAAAACGGCTCTAAACCGAGATTAGAGGATAGGAACTTGTGTCTAGAGGAGGAGGCCCCGCCTCCTTTTATAGGTGGAGGGCTGGTGCGCCAGGAAGGAGGGAGTCCCTCCCAACTCGGCCTAGGCTTGACGCCGCTTGGAGGAGAGGGACTCCTCCTCCAAGTTGGTTTCAACCTCTTGCTTGTTTCCCCACAGCTTCGCTTCCCACAGCTCGCTTTCCAGTTTCTGCTTTTAGCCGTTTGACTTTCAAAGTGGCAGTTTGACTTTCAAGTTTTGGAACAGCAAGAACACTTAGTACATGATGCAATCATTCAATGACACATTCATGTACCCTCCCCCCGGAGTGTCGGACAATCCGGAACCTTCTAGAACATTCTCGATGAAAACACCTAATCATTCCCGAACTCAAACGGACTTTCCTTATATGAATCTTATTCTCCTGACCATTCCGGATTACCTCGTGATATCCCGGATCCCATCCGAGACTCCAACAACATTCGGTCTCTTTCTCATAATACCATAACTACTCAAAACAACGTCAATCCTTATGTGTCTCCCTACGGTTCGTGAATTATGCGGACATGATCGAGACACTTCTAAACAATAACCAATAGAGGAATCTGGAAATTCATATGGCTCCTACATATTTCTATGATTACTTTGCGATCGAATGAACCACTTACATACGATACCAATTTCCCTTTGTCTCACGATAGTTTACTTATCCGAGGTTATGATCGCGATATCTCGCATACCTAGTTCAACCTCGTTACCGATAAGTACTCTTTTCTCGTTCCGTGATATGTGATCCCTTGTGACCTAGTCACATGCTTGCAAGCTAATTGGATGACATTCCACCGAGAGGGCCCAGTATATCTATCCGTCATCTGGATGGACAAATCCCACTCTTGATCCATGTGTTTCAACCAATACTTTCCGAACACTCAATGCCACCTTTATAGCCACCCGCCACGGTGTGGTGTTTGATGTCATCAAAGCATCCATCCGTAAAGGTGATATGCATGATCTCATGGTCGAAGGAATTAGGTTACTATGTATCAGAAAGCATATAGCAATTGAACTATTGAAATGACTTGATCTTTATGCTACGCTTATCTATAGGAGTATGTCCACCATATCATTCTCCTAACAATATGATCTTGTTGTTGATAACATCTCAATGTTCATGATAGGGAAACCACAATCATTAATCAACCAACAAGCTAGTGAAGTATAGAGGCTATACTAGGGACTTCAAATTAAGTTTACAAATCACACAAGTATTAATGTTTCCTTGTTAATACTATTATAGCATGAACGTAAACATTTATCATAAACACAAAGATATAATAATAACTATATTTATTATTGCCTCTAGGGCATATCTCCAACAGGAGTATCTTGGGATCGCCACCTCGCCGTCTGGAGTCGCCTCAGTGACGTAAAACCAAGACTTCTTCCATTCACTCGCTGCCTTGGCAGGTAGCATCAGATCGAAAAAGGAGGCCTTCGACTTCAATTGAAACGTCAGGCCGCCCGCGACAAGCATCGGGCCGCCTGCTTCTTCGTGACTGATACGCCCGTGGAACAAATCTTGCCACAGGGGGAAATAGGGCCTGCAGCCCAAGTAGCACTCGCAGAATGCCACGAAAATGGCGAGTGCTTTCGATGTCGCGGGCCAGTCCGATGGTGGATCTCGTAAAGCGCAGCGCCAAGAAAGAGATGGGGAATCAGCCCCGTTCCGTGTGTGGTGAAGCGAGCAATTCTCCTCGCGGGTCCGAGTCACCTCTCCTCGCGGGGATGCGCCACCGGCGAAGGATCCCGCCTCCTCGAAGGAAACGCCTCAGACACTTGGACCTGCCCCATGGTTCGGTGGAGGGAGCCATTGGCGGAAGGATTCGTGGGGGTCAGAGGATTTCGGTTCGGCTGGATCGCGATGCGGAGGAAAGCGAAGGTGTGCGCAATCGGAGGAAATGACAAGGAGGTGGTTCTCCGATCGCCTACCATTCCCTTTATATAGCGGTTGTTACCCGCCAAATCAGGGAGCCATTACTACGCGGTGATTACGCCAAAAGTTACCGTTGGATTGACCCAACGGCTAGTTTGACTGCGTTTTTACGGTCCAACTTCGGCCACTCGGATCGCCGACCCGATCACTACAATAGTGACTGAATATTTCACCGACCCGTTCGCCAAAGCTGCGACCAGAATGACTAGTTTCCTCCTTTATTCAGGAGCCCGCCGCCGATTCGACTGGATGTCCGCATTGAAGCTGTATGCTCCGACTGCCAGCAACCATATGCGTCCAATCGACGATGGCCTCGGGGACTACTGATGGGGATATGCCTACAGGGGTATACCAACAGACGCTTCGATCGCCCACGACCGCAAGTGGGCTCGCAAGACGCGATCGATCAAGACCGGCGTGGATCCAAGCGATCGGAAGTCAAGGCCCAGAGAGTAGATAGGCCATCGGATTAGGTTAAACGAAAATCCAAACTTAATGTATTCGGTTGAGATTTGTAAACCCTAGGGAGGGTGAGTCTATATAAACCTCCCTACAGGGCGTGTAAACGTACGTTCCATCATACACCCAAGCGACTCGCCGCCTAGCCGTCGAGCTCGCCCCATTGTACCTCCACCATAATACAATCTAGCAGGAGTAGGTCTTTACCCTCCGGGGGGGGCGAACCTGGGTAAAACCCTGTGTCTCCGCCCTCATCTCACACCGCAGATGGCTGGCCGCCCTTGCCCTTCGTTCTAATACTCGCTTCCGATTGCAGCATCTGCCGTGACCATTCCCACGACACTCGAAGTCCTTCAGGGTGGCTGGCGAGTGGGCGGTGAAGTCGAATGCGCCGAAGAGGATATGAATCTCCTTCACCGCGGAGTTGTAGATCTATTTGGTTGGGACCGTCACGATCGCACAATCAGCGCCCCCAGTTCCCACAGACGGCGCCAATTGACGAGGTTTAATCTCGTCAATGCCCATTGTTATGGACTTGGGTTTTGGAGAATATGGGGATGCTGGAGATCGCGGAACGGTTAGCAAACAAGCAACATGGGGACATGAGGTTTACCCAGGTTCAGGCCCCTGGAGGGAAAATCCTACTCCTGCTTCTCTGCTCTTGATTACAGCGGAACCGAAAGTTACAGGGGTGCGCAGATGCAATCTGGCGTGGAGGTGTGTATGCGGTGGTGTGCGAGAGATTGTAAGAGAGCCTCCTCGTCATGCCCTCCTGGCCTTTATATAGAGGTAGGCAGGTCCCAGGCACAGATCGAGTCGGTTACAGGTTTAGGGTTTACCCATTTGAATTTTCTATCTACTTTAGTCTTGCTTTCCAAGGATCCGAAGGCGTCATGCGCCTTGGCCACCCGAAAATCTTCATGGGCTAGCGCATATTCGTTGTGGGCCTTCCTCGGGCTAGACCAGGTATGCTAAGGTCGTGTACCCGTAGGGTATAACCATGTCAGGCCCACACCCCCTAGGCGCGGGCCCACCTGACCCCGCACCTAGGGAAGGTGTGGCCCACTGCCTGGCCTCCGACTCCGCCCCTTTGCCTATATCTTCCCTTCTAAACCCTAAGGCTCGGGGCGCGACCACAGATATATTTCCGCCGCCTCTAGGGGCGGAAAACACCGAGAGAGAAAGATCTCTCTAGAAGATAGATTTCTGCCGGGGGTATTCCTTCCCGGAGAGGGGATACCGTTGCCATCAACACCGTCATCAAGCTAGGCTTCATCGGGATCATCATCATCATCCACACCATCATCTCCAACAGCACCAGCACCATCACCACCACTCCGTCCCGCTGTAAAAATGTGTTGGATATTGCTTTAGTTCTTAGGGGAAACTTTCCCGGTGTTGATTACTATTGTAGTTGATGTTTGTGAGTGGAACCATTGGATTATTATTTATGTTCAAATTGTTATCCATTACCATATCATCTTTGATCTTGATCCATATGATGTCTTGTGAGTAGTTCGTTTAGTTCTCGAGGACATGGGAGAAGTTATGCTGTTAGTAGTGAACCTGTGATGAGTTATTATTCAATGGTTTAGTATTTAAGTTGTGGTGCTATTCTTACTAGTGGTTTCATGTGAACATCGACTACATGATACTTCACCATTTATGGGCCTAGGGGAATGCATTGTGTATTTGGCTACTAATTGTGGGGTTGCCGGAGTGACAAAAACCTGAACCCCCGTTAGGACACCTTTGCACAAGGGAGCGTAGGATCTCAGAGTTTAAGGCTATGGTTAGATTTATATCTTAATTACTTTCCTGTAGTTACGGATGTTTGCAGGGGTTTAATCACAAGTATGTAGTAGTCCTAGTAAGGGCGGTATGTTAGCACAGGTTAACCCACACAACACTTACAAACACTAGAGAAGAGTACTCAGCTATTTGAAGCGAAAGCACTTGACAGAATTCCCATGTGTCCTCGAGAACGGTTGGTCCTTATAAGTATTTCCACCGGCTTGTCCTTTGCTAAGAAAGTATTGGGCCAATTGCTCCGTTTGCTTGTTACTTCTGTTACTTGCTCTTTGTTTTGTTGCCTTGTCAGAAAACCAATAAAAATCCGTTTGCTAAGTATTCACAGGGATTTACTGCTCCACACCACTGTTCGACACCTTCTGCTCCTCGTTGGGATCGATACTCCTATTTATCAAAAGTACTACGATACACCCCCTATACTTGTGGGTTATCAAGACTATTTTCTGGCGCCGTTGCCGGCGAGTGAAGCACTATTGAAGAGTGGAACTGGTAAGGGCAATTTTCACTGTGAGTATTGCTCTTGTTACTGCTAGTTATTTTGTTTCCAATATGGATAACCCACTTGGTTTTCTGTTTGGGAAAACTACTACCACTGCTAGGGTAGTAGATGAACCACCACCTGTTAAGATAGATCCTTTTAAGATACCTACAAGTATTATTAATCGTGTTATGGATAATTATTATTTTGGTGATGGAACTGTCCATCTTGGTGATCACTTGCTTTTTATCCATGAATTATGCGGGTTGTTTAAGTGTGCAGGTATCACAACTGAACAGGTGAAGAAGAAGTTACTCTCCATATCCTTGAAAGGGAGAGCTAAAGAATGGTATAAGCTGCTGAAGAATGGATAATCCATGGAATGGGAGGAGATGTCATCTCTCTTTTACTCTAAATTTTATCCTCCCAGTGAGATTCATAAGGATAGAAATCTTATATATTACTTTTGGCCTCTTGATGGAGAGAGTACAGCTCAATCTTGGGGGAGATTGAAGTTACCAATGCTTAAATGTCCTATTCATGAACTCCCTAACAATATTATTCTCAATAACATTTATGCTAGGCTTTATCTTCATGATAAAGATTTACTAGATGCTTCTTATGCTGGATCATTCACACGTATGAAGGAAGAAGCTAAATGGAATCTTCTAGACTGTATTCAAGAGAACACTGAAGCTTGGGAGAATGACAAAGGAAGAAAGTCAGGTATAAACTATGATTATGAATGCAAATCTTTTATGGGAACTGACGACTTCCGTGATATTAGCAATGAGTTTGGTCTTGATTCCCAAAGTATTGCCAACTGTTTTAATGGCCTTTGCCTCTTACATAGAAATTCCCAAGAAGAAGTGGAACAAGTACCATGCTCCTTATAAAGATGTTGTTAGCCATGTTCTTGTTAGAAGTACTCAAGTTTGTACTACTAATCATATTGTGCCTGAACCTCATGTTGATAAAATGCCTTTCCCAGCTAAGGTAAAGGAGTATTCTATGATTATTAGTGCAATTAATAAAGGTACAATGCAAACTGTGGAGCATGGTCAGCATTTGAGTGATGAACCTATGGTAGCTATTGTGAAAGACACTGTCACTAGAAATATAGAGAATGAGCACATTGTCTTCTGTGAAGACGCTTATAATATTATCTCTCATCCTAGTAAGGCTAGAAAAGCTAGTGTTCTGTGCTTCATTAAAATTGGTGATCATTGCTACTATGGTTTATGTGATATTGGTGCTAGTTCTAGTGCTATTCCTTATGAGCTTTACAGGGAAATTATGCATGAGATTGGTCCTTGTGATCTTGAGGACATTGATCTAGTTATTCACCTTGCTAATAAGGAAACCATTTGCCCCATTGGCATTTTAAGAGATGTGGAGGTTCTCTGTGGTAAGATTCAGTATCCTGCTGATTTTGTAGTGCTTAATTCAGCAGCTAGCAAAACTTGTCCTATCATTTTTGGTAGACCTTTCTTGAAAACTTGTGGAGCTATTATAGATTGTAAGAAGGAGAAAGTTTTAACTAAGTTTGATGGAGATTCTTATTAGTTTAACTTTTCCAAATTTACTAAAGCTCCTAGCGAAAACAGCTTGCCTAATAGAGATTTCAGGATGGAACAACTTGCTTCTATTGATCCAGTCTATGACCTTGGACCTCCTTTTGATGACTGTAAGTATGCTTATTCTGATGATAAAGTTGTTTCCTGTGACAGTTATATTTTCAAATTTATACAAAGTGCTACTGAAAGTTATTATGAGAGAGGGAAACATGGTTTTATGCATCTCAATGATGTTAAGTTTCCCCATTTTATGTTGAAAGCTTTAAAGTTGCATCTGTTTTGTCTTCCTATGCTTGTGGCCTTTTGTTTCAACAATTCGTTTTCTCATGATACCCACATGCATAGGAAGTGGGTTAGGCTCAAGTGTGTTGGTTATTTGCTTCTTGATGCTCTCTTTCATTTCAGATATATATATCCTATGTGAGCATCTTTGGAAGATTCAAGCCTAACTTAAAGGCATTAAAGAAAAGTACTTGTTGGGAGATAACCCAAGAGTTTTGTCGAGTCTTGGAAGTTATTAACTATGTAATAACCGCTCCTTATCCTTTTTTTTGTTTTTTGTGTCAAGTTCAACTACTTTTGTGAAGTAGAGGAGTTGTGAAAGGTGGCTGTCCTGGGACAGATTTTTGTGTTGCATTGTAAACATTCATGAGGAAGCTCAGTACTTCGGATGGAGCTGCATTTTTATGAGCTTGTTCTCCAAGTTGTTACCCAAACTTTCATCAGTTCTGCACTTTTTTATTTGAGCAACAGAAGGTCTTCGGAAAAATCAATCTTTACTTGTTGGTCTGTTTTGACAGATTTCTGCCTCATTTGCATTTGCCTCTTACAGAAGCTTTTGTTTTGATGGGTTTTTAGTTGAAGTGTGTACCAAAGGTTTATTGTTTTTTCTTACACTAATGTTGTCTTTGAGTTTGTGCAAGGGTATTGTAATAAGGAAATTCTCAGGAGAAAGAGAGAAGGAATCTGCAGAGTTCATCTTTGGATAGGTAAAAGTGGTGAAAACAGAAGGTTCGTGAAACCCCAATCTTTTTATATTTTTTATGTTTTTAATACATAAGGGAAGTTATGAGACGAAACTGAAGAGGAAACAGAGCTCGGGGTGGACAAACCCACCCAGCAGCCCACCGGTCTGGCTCGAGGGGTGTTCCACCGAGCTCGACTCCTGCTTCCATGTCAAAACCTTCCTTATGCATTGAAACTTCGTAATATATAACCCCCGGATCCCCCGAGGTTGGTGCATCGTGTTCTCATCGTGTTTTCGTTTCAATCTGTTTCTGTCAGGAATCCTCTCAAGTTTAGAGCACCATGGCCTCCGCCAACGACAAAGGCAAGGAGCCCGAGAAATAAGAACCTCAAGTCCCCAAGGAGGAGATTTTGGTAGGTTATGAAGGAGACATGGAGGAGGACAAGCAACCGGACACCCGTGCTACCGTCGCAAGCACGACCTACCAAGATTAAGAGGATAGCACGGATGTCTACAGGAGGGAAATCTCGATGTCATACTCTCTATCCACGATCATTTCCTCCATGTAACAAGAGACCCTTCCATACACTTATACATGAATATCAATATCAACATGTGCCCAAAGGGAATTTGACCTCGGTTTGGGATATGCCTCGTTCTAACAATGCAGAGAAGGATCATGCTAAGGATGAAGAGTAGGGAAAGAATAACAAGAACTGGGATTCTCGGACTGACATGATCATGAACTGTATAAAGCAAAACTCGGAGCTAATCCGTACTCTTACATTTCAGTTCGAGGAGTTAAGGAAACTTATTGAGGAGCTTATCAAGAGAACACCACCACCACCGAAGGAGAAATTCGTCATCAGGTTTGGCATCCCCTTGGCTAGTTCCAATCTTGGGGGAGTGTCGCGGTATCACCACCATTATCTTTCATCTTTTACCTTTTTAGTGGATTCATATATGTGGTAGAGGGGTTATCTTATAGTTTGGTTTGCATGTGGAAGTATCTCTCCTTTAGTTGATTATCTATGTATCCCTTGGTGTGAGTGCCCTTATTGAATATTAATGATAAGTCTCATCTTTTACTTTTTGCACTTCTTATTTTTAGTTTGCAATCTCTATTATATGATGGATCTTGTTGTTCAGTATTGGCACCACTTTGGGATCATCAAGTGGATCTAAATTGGTTTTGGCAAACCGAGTTCTGGTCAATGGCTTTAGTTTGAAAGAAAAAGAAAGAAAGAAAAAGCTTACAGGTATTTGGTACTATTTGTTTGCCTTCTTGTTGACTCATAAGCTTAGTATTCTTTACTTAAGATTCTTTTGTGTCTTCAAGGAAGATTGCATGGCTTTATTACTTGTATGTTTGCTTGTTTATTTCAACTCTCTTGCTTGCTACCCAGCCTTGCTGTAACATCCCTAAAATCATGTTTCAGACTCATGCATATCATCCATGCATCCATGATCATATAAATTCCATTTCAAACAAATCATTTCAAACAGAATCATATATGCTTATTATTTCATGTAAGTTTGCTCTAGCCTTAGTGCTATTTTCCAACGAGAAGAGTACTTGTTTTGTTCAGTAATGTTTGAATTCAAACTTAGGCACTTTCCAAAGCTTGAGAAAAGTTTTTAAAACAAAATGAGTAAATAAAACCAATATTATGCCTATATTATATACCACATAAAGTCTTGGTTTTATTTTTATTTTCAATTGATCAAAGTGTTTTTGAGTAAACAGTGGTGTTTGACACACATTTAAGTGCAAGGTTTGCAGTATAAAAACCTAGAGAAGATTTGAATTCAAACTCATTTGATTTGGAGTTGAAAATCATTTTAGAAAAATCAAGCAGAAAAAGAAAAAGGAATAAGAAGAAAAAAATAAGATTTCAGTTGAATCTGGCCCAACTAAGACCAGCAACCCCCCCTCCGCGCGAAGCGTTTTCTTTACTCACCCTCGCACCCGCTAGGTCACTGACAGACGGGACCCACTCCCTCTCTGTTTCACTCGCTGACAAGTGGACCCTGCGACCACGTCGTCGTCGTCAATCATGCGCGGCCGCGACGCTCGCTCCGCAGTTACCTTGCCACAGTCACTGCGGGCTTAATTGCCATTGATTCTGTGCTTAATCGCCACCCTCTCGCCTATGTAACCCCTCGCACGCTGCCATTTCCCTCACCTAGCGCCACCTCTCCGCCACCAGTCGCCGCAACGCCCTTGCGCCGCAGCAGACAGCGACCGGCCACCAATCTCGAGTAATCTCGCCTCTCTGGTTCAAACCATCATAACCAGAACGTCCTTGCGCATTCACTGATGCCCTCTGTTTGCTTTCTCGCGACCCAGAACGACGTCTTCGTCCACACCCGCGAGCACCTGAGCCGCCGCTCAACTCCGACGTGTGATTCAGGTAAAACGAGACCGCCCCTCGCCTTCCCTTTGGTACCGTCTTGATCGCCAAGCCTTTGCGCATCTCCTAAACCATCTGGCTCGTGCTAGGTCGACGCAGAACCTCGGCAACGTCTTCGACAGCAAGCATCTGGCGCCGCCAGCAACTCCGACGAGCTCCCTCGGCCACTACAACGCGCCCCTTGACCAGCCATCGCCACCTTGAGCATCAGCATTGCACGGCGAGCTTGGTAAGCCCCTTCCCCCTCCCCCGCACGACCTAGAACGCCGGTAGCAGTTCTGACAGAGGCGTCGCCGCCTGTCGCCGCCACTGGATGGTCGAGTGCTGAGCGCCGTTAGATCTAGATCCTGTGGATACGATAGAACCTAGACGAAGCGGTACAATTCAATCTGAGCCGCACGATTAAGTTAGATCCAACGGCTCAAGAGCGTGATCCGACGCGAACCGGTACGCACCAATCAGTTTATGACGCGTGGCTAGAGTTTAGGTTTAAAAACAGGATTTGAATCTATTAGATGTTTGAATTTGTTTTAGCCATAACTTTTGATCCCCACGTTCAAATTTGACAAATTTTATATCAATGGAATCAGGAGAACAAGCCCTTACTAAATATGCAATGTGTTTAATGTTTTGCTTCTGTTAAAATGATTTTATTTACAGAAACTTGTGTAGGCCTATTTTAGGTATATGAATTGTTTGAGAAATGTTTTAAGGTTTAAATAAATGTTGTTTGGAAAGTTTTGAACTTGTTTATGAACCAGTAGTGTACACTTGTCTTGTTGAGTTTAGAAAATCATCACATATCATGTTGCATGCATCCATATATTTTTGCTTGTATCTATTTGTATGTGATTTGTTGCTATGATTCTATGTGTAGATTTTGCTGCCAATAGTGATTGTGATTGTGAGGAGTGTAGCTACTCTCCAAACTACCAAGGCAAGTGGTGCTTCATGATATTTCTGTCCCTATGTTTTCTACTAAGCATTAGAAATATTTTGCTAGTCTTATATGCTATATTTTGCTTATATGCTATGCTTGGGAAATCCTAGTAGTTGTAGAATTGCTAGAAATTTTCTAGGTTAAGATGCTTATCTATGCCATGCTTATCCTAGATAGTAGCAACCAAGGGTGGTGAAATATGCATGCTATGATAAAAATATTTCTAAGTCTTTGGACTTGTGTTTTGCCTAATAAAACAACTAAGTAAATGAAACACCTGGGTGTAATGGAAGGAATGGTTTATGTTGAGTGGTTACACAAGGCCCATTTCTATGGTTTACCTTGTGTATCTCACTTGTGGAAAGCCACCCAGGAACAAAGAGATTTTAGAGGCCAAATGTTAAGAAGCTTCTAGTGCAGCCACTTGGCAATATGGGCTCTGCCAGGATCATATAGGTTGCAATAACTTAGCCATTTGGACAGTTGGTGGTAGTGGGATGATAGGTTGGAGCGCGTCCATTTGGTCTAAGGGAAGGCTTCTGAAAGGTCCTGTCTTGGTGAAAATCAAGGCTTTTGGGGAAAGTGCACAACCTCTGCAGATGGAAGAATCTAAGTACTTAGCCATGTCCCTGGAAAAGGACAACTTGAGCATCAAGACATGGAAGCTATCAAGAATCTCCTCATCCCAATTTCTAAGTAAAAACTTGTGGGTGAACAAGGGTGAAGGACCCCAATGTCTATTGGTGGTTCCTTGGGAAAAGTTTTGACAGAGAAAAACTTAGTGATTTCAACTAATAGGAAAAACCTATTTTGAGCAAAGCAAGTCTAAGATACACTTAGCCAAATTGCATATAGTATCTAGTCCACCAAAATTATACTAAGGTATCACTTGCCAATACTATTCCAATGTATTGACCCACTGTGGCTATAACTTGTGATGATGTAGGTTACTCTGATGAGGATTAGGAGTCATGAGTCTACACTCAACATGTTTGCCTGTGGCACATGAAGATGAAGACTTTTATCTATTTACTTATTTAAACTCTTGTACTAGGCCTGTGGCCTTGGAGTTGTAAAGACTATGTTTGTCTCTGGAATGACTGTAATAATGACCTTTGTTTCTATGTACTTCATCTTAAACTGTGGATGCTAGCATTGATCCAGGGACTAGCATTGTAATCACAAGGATCCTTTTCCTTTATAAAGGAGGGATCTTACAGATGGTATCAGAGCACTGTGTTGCCTGTAGGATTATGACCCTAGGATTGGAAACCACTAAGGAAAAAATTTCGACAACTTCTACACTTGTCTATTCTTCTCGTAAACTTTTCTAATCTTCTTTCTCACCTCTATTTGTAGATGAACTCCATCAACGAAGCCGTAAGGAAAGGACCACTCATGACAATGACTTTGGAGTGTGAGACAGAATTTCCCAAGGCTCTCAAGGACCTCATGGTTGCAATGGAAATACATGGTGCAGCTGTGTACAAAGGTTTTCCTGTGATGGATGAAGGAGTTGAATACTGGTGGGTGCAACTTCACTTGTATAAAAACAAGGAAGACAACCACAAGGAATCAGGAGTCTGCATGTTCACCAATTCAGTGATGCACACTACATTCTTTGATTCAGCAAAGGATGCAGCTTGGAAGACCATCAAAGAACTTGGTGATAGAGTCAAGTGCAGAATGCTCAACATCCAAAATGACCTAAAAGAAGAGAAGAAACATACCCAAGAGTTGGAGGCTACCAACTAAACCTTAAGAGGAGACATTATAGACTTAGTAATGGAGTCATGTGCTCAAGATAGAGTGATAGCTTCTAGAAATATTGTGTTAGCCAACATATCTAGTGAGATAGGATTGTAAGCGTACTTCGCTAGTTGGACCACCACTTATCACCTTATTTTCCAAATGTTGCTTAAAATAAGTTGAACCTTGGTTGTTGTAATGGATCCATGTATGCCATGACTTGTGTGTTTTGATTTCCAAGGATATGTATGTGATGCTTTGCCTTGTGTTTTTATCTTAAATTGTATTGTTCTAACTTTTTCTATCTTATAAATAGATGCCTAATGTTACCATCAGCACTGTTGAGGAGTTCCAGGGAACTCGCTTTGGTCCTCATATTATTGAGCTCACTACTTTGCTCAATCTCCCTCTTCCTACCATCATGGTTCTTCCCCTCACCAAGTTTGAGAGGAAAGACCTTTGGGGTTTCAAGGTCAATCAGCCCGGACGCCAGACTAAGCCTACCACGGAGGCCATCATCTTCAAGCTCATGCACGATGACAAGGAGAGAGGCCTAGAGGTAGTCATGCAGGACTTGATTGGACGTCTATTAGGGAGACACTCTCGACAGGTTAGAGGTACTCACTTCCATGTCTTTGGTAGACGTGATGAGGATGGAGAGGCCATCGACTTCGAGGACACTTCGAGGGATACAGCTGAGCCGATTGGCCTATACCTCCAGGTCTTAGAGGTTCTTCTTAGGCACGTGGACACTGATAGGACCAACGTAATGCTTAGCAATGACGAACTCCAGGTGTAGCTTCGTGAGAAGGACAAGCTCTTCGCGGAGCAAGATGAGATAGTCAAGGAGATGGAGGCAAAGTTCGAGAGTCAGGACAGAAATTTCAAGAGTCAAGAGAAGCGAGTCCAAGATAGGAACAAGAGGATTCGGGACATGACTGAAGAACTGCAGGCCAAGGACTTCGAGCTCGAGCATCAGCAGACTGTGATTGAGAGGCTTCGTTCTCAGAAGAGGGCTCTCAAAGCCAAAATAGATACCTTGACCACCAATGTCGAGGAATACAAGACCGCTATGGAGAATGCAGGTCTTACCTTTGTTGAGGAGGAGGTTGATGCCGAAGAGTAGTGACGACTACTCATTCATCATTTATTTATCATACTTTATTTGAGTCACAATGACCATCCAACATGTGGATGGCTTGTTATTTGTGTGTTTACTTTGCGAACTTGTCATTTTGTCGTTGAACTATTATTGTTATGATGCATGTTTGGTGATTGTTTATGTGATGTATTGTGCATGAAAGCATCTATGGGTATATCATTCTTATCTCTATTGAACAAACCACAGATGCCTCCCCGGCGTGCCAACCCCAACCCCAATAATAACAACATCACTCCTGAGATGCAGCAAATGATGACAGCTCAGACCCAACTGATGCAAATGATGACTACGTTCATCCAGAACCAGAACAACAACAACAATAACAACAACAATAACAACAACAACAACAACAACAACAACAACAATAACAACCCACCAGGTTTTGACATGCTTACCAGGTTTTTGAGATTGAGGCCAGCAAAGTTCTCAGGAACAACTGATACAATGGTAGCCAATGATTGACTACGCTCTGTGAACAAGGACTTGGTAACTGGTACATGTGATCGATGCGAAAAAGTCGATTTGCAAAGACATTTGTTGGAAGGACCAGCCGCCACTTGGTGGGATAACTTCCAGATCACCACTCCCATCGAAGATGTGACATGGGCTATTTTTGAAGATGGCTTTCGTACTGCTCACATCTCATCCGGAGTGATGAGTTTGAAGAAGAAAGAGTTTCATAATCTGAAGCAGCGCCACCGCAGCGTGGCTGAATATATTGAGGAGTTCAACAATCTGGCACGCTACGCACCGGACGAAGTTGACACTGATGCTAAGAGGAAGGAAAAGTTCCTTGAAGGCCTGAATGATGAACTGAACTTGAAGCTATCAGTGGCCTATGTTCCCACTTATCAGTCTCTTTGTGACAAGGCTGCTATTTTGGAGAACAAAATGAAGCAAGTTGGGAATAGAAAGAGAAAGCACTCGGACAAGCACAACTCGGGATCGTCTCACAAACATTCCCATTATGATGATAGTGGAAGCTCAGGATCCCACAAGCATGGGAAATTCAACAAGCACCACAACCACAACCGTCATCATGACAACAAGCATCACTGTAGTCATGACAATGACAAGTACAAGAACCACAAGGGTGGATATAAGAGCCACCACAGTGGTAGTGGAAGTGGCAGTGGAAGCCAGCCTATCAAGAAGGATATTAGTCAGGTTGAGTGTTTCAAGTGCAAGAAGACGGGGCATTATTCTAATGAATGCCCAGAAAATAAAGTTGAAGGACCCAACAAGCCCAACCCTTTTCAGAAGGGACAAGTGAACCACATCAATGTGGAAGAAATCTATGAAGAGCCAGATGCTGTTGCTGGTAAGTTCAAACTCAATTCTATTCCAGCATTTTTTCTTTTTGATACTGGAGCATCACATTCATTCATATCAAAAGCATTTGTTGATAGAAATGGATTTCCAACTGAAAACATTGGGTGTCCAATAAAAGTTAGTTCTCCAGGTGGAGACATGATAATGAGTCTTGGATGCCGGGATCTAGTGATAGAGTTTGGAAAGCATAAGTTTCCAGTGAGTCTGATAATCCTAGATTCCCAAGGACTGGATGTAATTTTGGGAATGGATTGGATGGCTAAGTATGAAGGAGTACTAGATTGTGCTAATCGTACTGTTGCACTCACAACCCCGGAGAAGAAACGGATTAGATTCAAGTCTAACTTTGAATCAAAAGGGAGTAAGCTAAATTCTCGTAAGGGGGTTAGCATAGACAGTGTGCCAATCGTGAGTGAATATCCGGATGTGTTTCCGGAAGAATTGCCTGGAATGCCACCATATAGAGATGTAGAGTTTCTTATTGATTTGCTACCAGGATCTGGACCAATAGCAAAGAGGCCATACAAGATGTCAGTTGATGAACTGAAAGAACTCAAGAAACAACTTGGAGAACAGTTGCAGAAAGGATTTATTCAACCAAGTTCTTCATCTTGGGGAGCCCCAGTTTTGTTTGTGGAAAAGAAAGATAGGAGTCAAAGGTTATGCATAGATTACCGTTCACTCAATGAGGTGACTATCAAGAACAAATACCGTTTGCCAAGAATCAATGACTTGTTTGATCAGCTAGAAGGAGCTTGTGTGTTCTCAAAGATTGATCTCCGGTCAGGTTATTTTCAGCTCAAGATAAGATAACAAGACATACCTAAAATAGCTTTCACTATAAGGTATGGATTGTATGAGTATACCGTGATGCCATTTGGTTTGACCAATGCACCAGCATACTTCATGAATATGATGAACAAGGTGTTCATGGAATTTCTTGATAAGTTTGTTGTCGTTTTCATCGATGACATTCTGATCTACTCCAAGAGCAAATAAGAACAGGAAGGACATTTGCGTTTGATACTTGAGAAGCTTAGAGAGCATAAACTTTTTGCCAAGTTCAGCAAGTGTGAATTCTGGTTGAATGAAGTTGGATTTCTTGGACACGTTGTGTCAGGGGATGGTGTAGCAGTTGATCCTGCTAAAGTTTCAGCTGTAACTGAATGAGAATCTCCCAAGTCAGTGAAAGAAGTTCGTAGTTTCCTGGGCTTAGCAGGTTACTACATGTAACACCCTCAGAATCGGACCTATGCAAGTTTGAGCAAAATTCTCCAAACCCGCATAGAAACGATTCAAAGGTGCCCACCAGCACTTTGCAAGGGTGGAAAGCAGTAATAACATTACACAACAAATTTCGATGGGACCCATGTACAGATATATATAACAACGACTCAAAGAGTCAAGAATACAGATATACGGTACAAAGATCCAAATCACCTTGAAAACGATGGAAGCGTCCGACTACGGACAAGAAGCAAATGGGGATAAGAGCCCTGAAGAATAACCGATGGCGTCCATAACCCTGCCCAGCCGGAAGGGTAACCCTGCTAACGGGCCGATCTCAAAACCGCTTAAAAAGGGTGCCGACAAAGGGCAAAGCAGAAAACAAAGAAGGAGCGTCGATCTTGAGGCCAAGACACCGAGGCTAGAATTGGCCCCTCGCCTACATAGGTATGGTGGATCAAGCGGCAAAGATGCACTAAACAACCTATAGAGACTCGATACAATCAAGCGGTTATCGAGAGGGTAAGAATGACCTATCCGGATCCAACTCAAGCTAACACCAAACAAACCCATCCTGAGTTTCCCCTCGAGACCTTCGAGGAAGTCAACCGAGGAACTCACACGCTGGCGCTTTATTTATTCGATTATCGCTGCGAATTACTAGTCGTGTTTAGATAATCGTCCGATAAAGCAAGGCACTTTTATTTAACCATTCCGTTATAGTTGCAACAATTACTAATCAGATACAGATAGCATGAGATAAACCCGAAACCCAGCAGTTGTTGGTACTTTTATTCAGCCATTTCGTTGTAGTTGCAATACTTACTAGTCAGATACATTTGTCGCAAGAGACAACCAAGCAAGCAAGGGTGGGCAGTATTAATTAGCCATTCCGTTATAGTGAAGCTGATTACTAGTCATTATAAGTCAAATTAATAGCAGTAAACTTTAGTTATGCTTGTCTATGATCGAGATACTGTGCTCCAAGTCGTCCATATCCGCGGACACGGCTTTGAAAGTTTTACCCGCCGGTGCACCAATAGCAACACACGCCGATCAACCTCGAAAAACCAAATCAAAACCCAACGAGGCTTTCACGATCGAACAATCAGATTCAAATATTGGGGCCACCCTTAGAGTAGAATCCGCAATGGAGTAAGCAAGCTCCAAGACGGCCTCAAGGTTTGCGTCAATGGTCAGAACGATCGGGAACCCGAAAGTGTGGCTTGTCGATACCGCTGTAAACATTCCGCCTAAAACAAAGATACAGTGTGCTGCACAATCGTAAATAAATAAAGAAACATGGCATAAGTACAGATAATAATAAAACCTCAAACTAGTTTGTGGCCCCTAGAAATAAGACAATCAAGCTCGCTCGGGGTCCCATATACCTCCGGATGTGGATAGCGCAAAAAACAAGGAACAGTATCAAGTACGGGGTCTCACGGACACAAGTGGGCGTCGAAACCAAATATTATCTATCACCCACCGATGCCTCGCTTATTCAATTTTAGTTGTTAAAATGAAAGTAAAGTGACGATAAGTAAAACTAGAATCATCTCCAACATTAACATGCGGCAATACATCAAGAATCATGGCATATGACGACACACATCAGACTTGAGCAAGCAACTACGATGCCAAGTCCAACTATCTACCAAACAACAGTGATAGGGTGTGTCCAAGGCAATATACTACGCGGGGATATATCGGGTACGGAAACTAGAGCATCGCAACACGTATAGCAATAGATCAACAGGAGGAATAAAGACTATAAAAGTAAGATAGGTAGAAAGGGGAGATGCTCTTTGAAAACATTGTCGAAAGATTCATCCAAGATCGGGCGAAGCTCACATCCACTCAACGGCCTTATCCGGAAGAAGCAAAACACTAGAAGGAACACCGGATGCAATATTTAATAAAACGCGTAAGATCGGCATGATGCGGTATGATGGATGGCATGGCAAGAAGCGATGCAATTAGGTCAAGATTAAGCGGAACCGGGTCCCGACAATTAGTTAGGATGGTTCAAGTTGTTTAGATCCCCGCAATTTAAATGTTGTTTAGCAAGACAATAGATGGCAACGGTTCGCTACACATGTTTAAATAAGGCCAATATAAGCCGATTTGCGCATATGGGCCCCATATTTAATTATTAGGTGAATCGGCATAAGGCCCCAAACCACATGAATGTATGCGAGATGAACAATTAAATATGCACAAGTTGTTATTATATTAAAATAGGGTTCTCGGAAAGGTTCACACATTAGAGGGGCTCGGCGATCTTGGGGATCCGGTTCGGGTTGGTCTCAAGGTCCGTGGTCCGGGGTTCGACGGAGTCGATCTCGGGGTTCGTGGTTCGGACGAACTTGACGGGATCGTTCTCGGACATCGAGGGTAGTACTTGGCGCCCGAGGTCTTCGGTCATGTCGACGTCATATCGTCTCGCGGGGTCCTTGGCGTTCAGAGGAAGTACTTGTCGCGTGGGTCTCGGTGGTTGAAGATCTTGGCGTTCTCGGCGATCTTGGCATCTGTGGCGAACCCCGGTCTGGGAAGAAGAGCTTGTCGCACGAGTCTCGGTGTCCTCGGCGCCGATTCCGTGGACGGGTGCTCGGTGATCCGTGAGGAAGATCTTGGCCTCCGGTACAATATCCGGTCTCGGCGTCAGGCGAAGATCATGGCGGTCATCGGGTTTGGGAGGAAGAACATGGCGTCGAGTGGCGGTCTTGTTCGATGGAGAACTCGGTGTCTTCGGTCATAGGAAGAGGAAGCGCTGGTCCGGACGGTGAATTGCGGCGGACTCGCTTCAAATAGCCTCCTGATCAAGCGAGAACGCAGCGAGGGTACACGCACTAGGCGGCCTCGCTACTTGGGGCCACGAGATGAGGAGGCCAGAGATGTGGAGGCGACGCTGCCGGCCAAGGTCGACGCCAGCGCAGGCTCGGCCGGTTGGCAGAGGCGGGTCAGCGAAGATCGCGGCTCGCCAGAGCGGAGATGGGAGGCGCCCGCCGCGGAAAGGAGGGGAGCAGGGCGCCGGCGTCTGGGCGAGCTTAGTCGCGGATTTGGCGGGAGGCCGGGGCGACGGGGCGCGAGGCGGAGGGGTCCGCGAGTTAGCCTCGGGCGACGGAGGAGACTCGGGCGCGCTGGAGGTGCGGGGGTCACCGGAGGAGGCCGAGGCGGGCGACTCGGGCGGCGCGAGGAGGTTGAGCACGGGTCGGGCGGTTGCCGCGGAGGAGAGGCTCGGGCGCGCATGGCGCGAGGGCGGAAGGCGGAGAGGCGGAGGTGGTTGGCGAGGCGCAGGGCGGCCGGCGCAGTGTTGCCGGGACCGGGCGAGCTTGGGGAGAGGGAGTCGACAAGCGGGGAGGACCAAGGAGGAGAGGGCTCGCTGGGCGCGCCGGCGAGGGCGACGGGAGCGGCGGCGCGCCGGAGCGAGCTTGGGAGGGCGAGCGGAGCCATGAGGTCGCGAGGCGGGGTGGAGGAGCGGCCAGCGAGGCGGCCCGCAGGGGTGAGGGGGAGCGCGCGGGCGCCGGGCCGGAGGAGGACCAGATGGCGGGCCGGGCAGGCGGCCTGGCGAGGCGCGGGCGGGCGGGGTGAGGCGAGGTTGGGGATCAGGATGTGCGTGGGAAGGCCAGGAGAAGATGCACAGGAGAGGTGGGCTGGGGACGGGTCCACGCGGGCGGACTGGTCCAGGAATGGGGCTGGCAGCGATGGGGCCCAAGGCAGTGGCAGGCTGGGCAGCGCGATGTGCTTGGTGGGACCGGGGTGGTTGGTGAGGAGGAGAGAGAGAAGGAAAGGAGAGAGAGAGGGCTAGGTGGCGCCAGTGATAGGCCGAGAGGTGAGGTTGATGAGGTGGCGGCTCAATGGTGGGAGTGAGGTGGAGGGTGAGAGAGGGTAGAAGAATGGGTAGGTTTAGGATTACTAGGGCGTACTAGTTGGACCGTTCTGGTTTCGGGCGGTCGTCGTCTGCCTGCCCGCTCGACTGCCCAACTAAAAATAAAATAAAACTTTATTTGTTTAATTAGACTGCTTGCAACCCGCCATGCCAAAACAAAATAATCCGCGAACCGGTTTTATGCTTGAATTAGGATGGGGCTTTAGGAAATAAAACAGGTTTTTGCAAATAGTTTTAGACAAACAACATGATGATGACGATGCAATGCACAAATTCAACGCGATTTTCTAGTAGTGGTTTTATGGGATGCCACACCGACACCACTAACAAGGGATCTCGCCTCGAGATCCGCCTCATGGTACCGGAGAGGGTCGGCTCGATCCTTCGGCTTCGTAGATCCTCGACACCACTAACGAGGGTTCCTTCTTCATCTTGAAACGGCGACACCACCAACAAAGGATCGTTGCTCTGATCGCTTGGGAACACCGGAAACAAAGGACGAAGTTGAAGGTAAGGCCACCTCTAACTTCCATCAAGAGGGCAAAGTTACATTGATCCACCGATGTCTGTACAAGCGAAACAAGAAGAGTCGGGTAGGGTGATCACCCATCTCGCCCAAACTATCAACTCTCTACATGGGTAGGGGAATCAGCAACTCAACTCTAGATTTAGACCAAGATCTTCATAGGCGGTATCCGAACAAAGGGATGATGCCAGTAAATCGTATGAAAGACGCAATGATTAGGTTTCGCGATGGTTCCATTGGCATGAACAACACATGCTCAAGGTTAACTCCAACTTCACCAATGCTCGCCCTTCTCATATGTTTTTCAACGACATCGATATCCAAAGAAGGAACACATAGGGACAACGAGCTCAAGAACAAAAGATTGGAGAAAGGGGACAAAAGACAAGTTGCATTGATGATCGTAGCACCTCCGTTATAAAAGGGAGAAAGCGAAGCCTCAAGGTACGACGAAACCCAACCACGAGAATTCTGGACTCGAAGAAAGAGAAGAGAGCGGATTCAAAACACGTCGAGGTAAGAGGAGAATAGCAGAGGGTAAGGAGTAAAATCAGACCTAATCAGAACTATCCAACCGAGTTTTGCAAAAATAGTTTTGACACTCTACTTCGACCGTTAGCTAGGTTATCCTACAGGCTGGACTTGTGGGGTATCGCAACCGCCGAGCTCGATACCACTCAGAACACCTCGATCGACCTATGCAAGTTTGAGCAAAATTCGCCAAACCCGCATAGAAACGATTCAAAGGTGCTCACCAGCACTTTCGTATGGTGGAAAACGGTAATAACATTACACAACAGCCTCGATGGGACCCACGTAATATATATATAACAACGACTCAAAGAGTCAAGAATACGATATATAGACAAAGATCCAAATCACCTTGAAAACGATGGGAGTCCGACTACGGACAAGAAGCAAATGGGGCTAAGAGCCCAAGAATAACCGATGGCGCCCATAACCCCCTGTGCCAAGCCGGAAGGGTAACCCCGCTAACGGCCGATCTCAAAACCTGCTTAACAAAAGGTGCCGACAAAGGGCAAAGCAGAAACAAAGAAGGAGCGCCAAGATCGAGGCCAAGACACCGAGGCTAGAATTCGCGTCTCGCCACATAGGTATGGTGGATCAAGCGGCAGCAAAGATGCACTAAACAACCTATAGAGACTCGATACAACCGCGGTTATCGAGAGGGTAAGAATGACCTATCCGATCCAACTCGCTAACACCAAACAAACCCATCTCGAGTTTCCTCGAGACCTTCGAGGAAGTCAACCGAGGAACTCACACTGGCGCTTTATTTATTCGCTTATCGCTACAAGAATTACTAGTCGTTTAGATAATCGTTCCGATAAAGTAAGCAAAGGCACTTTTATTTAACCATTCCGTTATAGTTGCAACAATTACTAATCGACATGACATATGAGATAAACCCAAACCCAAAGCTTGTTGGTACTTTTATTCAGCCATTTCGTTGAAGTTGCAATACTTACTAGTCGACATACATTTGTCGCAAGAGAGACAACCAAGCAAGGGGTGGGTATTAATTAGCCATTCCGTTATAGTGAAGCTGATTACTAGTCATTATAAGTCAAATTAATAGCAAGAACTTTAGTTATGCTTGTCTATGATCGAGATATCGCTCCAAGTCGCCCATATCCGTGGACACGGCTTTAAAGTTTTACCCGCCGGGTGCACCAATAGCAACACACGCCGATCAACCTCGAAAACCAAATCAAAACCCAACGAGGCTTTCACGATCAACAATCACAGATTCGAATATTTCGTGGGCCACCCTTAGAGTAGAATCCACGGAGTAAGCAAGCTCGAGACGGCCTCAAGGTTTGCGCCAATGGTCTGAACGATCGGGAACCCGAAAGTGTGGCGCTTGTCGATACCGTAAACATTCCGCCCAAAAAGACAAAGGTGCGTTACTGCACAATCGTAAATAAAGCAAGAAAACATGGCATAAGTACAGGATAATAATAAAACCTCAAACTAGTTTGTGGCCCTAGAAATAAGACGAATCAAGCTCGCTCGGGGTCCCATATACCTCCCGGATGTGGATAGCGCAAAAACAAGGAACAGGTATCAAGTACTCGGGGTCTCACGGGACACAAGTGGGCTCGAAACCAAATATTATCTATCACCCACCGATGCCTCTGCTTATTCAATTTTAGTTGTTAAACGTAGTAAAGTGACGATAAGTAAAACTAGAATCATCTCCAACATTAACATGCGGCAATACATCAATCGTGGCATATGACGACACATCAAGACTTGAGCAAGCAACTACGATGCGCAAGTCCAACTATCTACCAAACAACAGTGATAGGGTGTGTCCAAGGCAATATACGGGTCATAGGGGATATATCGGTACGGAAACTAGAGCATCGCAATACGAGATAGCAATAGATCAACAGAGGGAATAAAGACTATAAAAGTAAGATAGGTAGAAAGGGGAGATGCTCTTTGAAAACATTGTCGAAAGATTCATCCAAGATCGGGCGAAGCTCACATCCACTCAACGGCCTTATCCGCAAGAAGCAAAACACTAGAAGGAACACCGGATGCAATATTTAATAAACGCGTAAGATCGGCATGATGCGGGTATGATGGATGGCATGGCAAGAGCGATGCAATTAGGTCAAGATTAAGCGAACCGGGTCCCGGCAATTAGTTAGGATGGTTCAAGTTGTTTAGATCCCAATTTAAATGTTGTTTAGCAAGACAATAGATGGCAACGGTTCACACATGTTTAAATAAGGCCAATATAAGCAGATTTGCATATGGGCCCCATATTTAATTATTAGGTGAATCGCATAAGGCCCCAAACCACATGAATGTATGCGAGATGAACAATTAAATATGCAAGTTGTTATTATATTAAAAATAGGGTTCTCGGAAGGGGTTCACATTAGAGGGGCTCACGATCTTGGGGATCCGGGGTTGGTCTCAAGGTCCAGGGTCCGGGGTTCGACGGAGTCGATCTCGGGTTCGTGGTTCACGAACTTGACGGATCGTTCTCGGACATCGAGGGTAGTACTTGGCGCCCGAGGTCTTCGGTCATGTCGACGGTCATATCGCCTCGCGGGGTCCTTGGCTCCAGAGGAAGTACTTGTCGCGGGGTCTCGTGTCGGTTGAAGATCTTGGCGTTTCGGCGATCTTGGCATCTCGTGTGGCGAACCCCGGTCTGGGAAGAAGAGCTTGTCGCACCGAGTCTCGGTGTCCTCGGCGCTTCGATTCCGGACGTGCTCGGTGATCCGTGAGGAAGAGCTTGGGCCTCCGGTACAATATCCGGTCTCGTCCGGCGAAGAGATCATGGCGGTCATCGGGTTTGGGAGGAAGAACATGGCGCCGGAGTGGCGGTCTTGTTCCGATGGAGAACTCGTGTCTTCGGTCATAGGAAGAGGAAGCGCCGGTCCGACGGTGAATTGCGGCACGGACTGCTTCAAATAGCCTCTGTCTTGCGCGGAACGAGCAATGAGGGTACACGCACTAGGCGGCGCTCGCTACTTGGGGCCACGAGATGAGGAGGCGAGATGTGGAGGCGACGACGCTGCCGGCCAAGGTCGACGCCAGCTCGGGCTCGGTTGGCGAGGCAGAGGCGGGTCAGCGAAGATCGCCGCGGCTGCCAGACGGAGATGGGGGCGACCAGGCCGCGGAAAGGAGGTGAGCAGGGTCGGCCGGCGTCTGGGCGAGCTTGGGGTCGTCGGTACATGGCAGGGGGAGGCCGGCGGCGGACGGGGCGCGGAGGCGGAAGGGGTCCGGCGAGTTAGCCTCGGGCGACGGGAGGCCAGCTGGAGGCTGTGCGGGGCCACCGAGGAGGCCGAGGCGCGACCTCGGGCGGCGGCGAGGAGGTTGAGCACGGGGTTGGGGCGGTTGCTGCCGGAGGAGAGGGCTCGGGCGCGGCGCGGCGCGAGGGCGGCCATGGGCGGAGAGGTGGAGGTGGCGAGGCGCAGGCGGCGCCATGGTGTTGCCGGGGACCGGCGAGCTTGGGGAGAGGGAGTCGACGGGCGCGGGAGGACCAAGGAGGAGAGGGGCTGCTGGGTTGCGCCAGCGGGCGACGTGGCGGTACAAGTGAGCGAAGCTGGGGAGGCGGCGAGCGGAGCCGGCGAGGTGAGGGTGGAGGAGCGCCGCGAGGCGGCGGCAGGTGGGAGGGGGCGGCGCCGGGCCGGAGGAGGACCAGGACGGGGGCGCCGGGGCGGCTCACAGGCGAAGGCGGGTCGGGGTGAGGCGAGGTTGGGGATGAGCAAGGCGTGGGAAGGCCAGAGAAGATGCACAGAGGAGGGCTCGGGGACGGGTCCACGCGGGGCGGACCGGTCCAGAATGGGGGCAGGCGATGGGGCCCACAAGGGCAGGCAGGGCGTGGCGTGCGCATGTGTGCTTGTGGGACCGGGGTGGTCAGTGAGGTTGAGAGAGAGAGAAGGAAAGGAGAGAGAGAGGGGCTAGGTGGCGCCAGGTGATAGGCTGAGAGGGTGAGGGTTGATGAGGTGGCGTGCTCTGAATGGTGGGAGTGAGGTGGAGGGTGAGAGAGGGTAGAAGAATGGGTAGGTTTAGGATTACTAGGGGCAGACTAGTTGGACCGCTCGGTTTTTCAGGCGGTGCTCGGGTCGTTCTGCCTGCTCGACTGCCAACTAAAAATAAAATAAAACTTTATTTGTTTAATTAGACTGCTTGCAACCGCCAAAACAAAATAATCCGCGAACCGGTTTTGCGTTTGAATTAGGATGGGGCGTCTTAGGAAATAAAACAGGTTTTTGCGAAATAGTTTTAGACAAACAACATGATGATGACGATGCAATGCACAAATTCAACGCGATTTTCTAGTAGTGGTTTTGCGGGATGCCACACTACAGAAGGTTCATTGAGAATTTCTCCAAGGTAGCCAAGCCTATGACAGAGTTGCTAAAGAAGGACAAGAAATTTGCTTGGTCTGAAGGTTGTGAACTCAGCTTTCAAGAATTGAAGAAGAGACTTGTGACAGCACCAGTTTTGTGTTTGTCAGATTTGGAGAAGGATTTCCAAGTGTATTGTGATGCATCTCATCATGGATTGGGTGCAGTGCTTATGCAAGAAGGGAAAGTTGTGGCCTATGCCTCGAGACAACTCAAAACTCATGAGGTAAACTATCCTACTCATGATTTAGAGTTAGCCTCTGTTGTCCATGCACTCAAAACATGGAGACACTATCTTTTGGGAAAACGATGTGAAGTGTTCACAGATCACAAGAGTTTGAAGTATATCTTCACCCAGAAGGAAATTAACATGAGACAAATAAGATGGCTAGAACTCATCAAGGACTATGACTTAAGTTTGCAATACCACCCCGGTAAAGCAAATGTTGTAGCAGATGCTCTAAGCCGTAAGGTTTTTGTGAATGGCCTTACTAAGGGAGAATTTCCAGATGATCTGTGTGCCCAATTTAGAGATCTCAGATTGGAGATTGTGCCTGAAGGACATCTCATGTCTTTGGATGTTCAACCCACTTTGTTGGACAAGATCAAAGAAGCCCAGAAGACTGATAAATAAATTGAAGAAATTAGGGAAAAGATTGGCAAAGGAAAAGCCAAAGGATTCCATGAATACGAACAAGGTACTTTATGGCATGGGAAACGTATCTGTGTTCCACAAGATCCGGAGCTTTGGAAACTGATTTTGCAAGAAGCACACAACACACCATATTCCATTCATCCGGGTAACACCAAAATGTACATGGATATGAAGGAAAGATTTTGGTGGAATAATCTCAAGAAGGACATCGCCGAACATATTGCTTTGTGTGATGTGTGTAATAGAGTGAAAGCGGAACACCAAAAACCAGCAGGTTTGCTGCAACCACTACCTATTCCTGATTGGAAGTGGGACAAGATTGGTATGGATTTCATTACCGGATTGCCAAGGACCCGATCAGGATATGATTCTATCTGGGTAGTAGTGGATCGCCTAACTAAAGTGGCTCATTTCATACCCATGAAGACAACCTACACTAGTGCTAAGTTAGCCAAGATATATATGAGTAGAATTATATGTATACATGGTGTACCCAAGAGTATTGTGTCAGATAGAGGAACCCAATTCACTTCCCATTTTTTGAGGCAATTACATGAGTCATTGGGAACGAGGTTGGAATTCAGCACTGCTTTTCATCCTCAAACTGATGGACAGACAGAAAGGACTAATCAAATTCTTGAAGACATGTTGAGGGCATGTGCCCTAGACTATGGAGCCAGTTGGGATGAAAGTCTGCCTTACGCAGAATTTTCTTATAACAACAGCTATCAAGCCAGCATTGAGATGGCACCATTTGAGTTTCTCTATGGGAGAAAATGTACCACCCCATTACTATGGAATGGTGTGGGGGAAAGAAGTTTGTTCGGACCAGAACTTATCAAAGAAGCTAAGGAGAAGGTCAAGTTGGTTAAGGACAGATTAAAAATAGCACAGTCCCGACAGAAAATCTACACAGATCCTAAGCGTAGAGAAGTCACCTATGAAGTTGGTGATAGAGCTTATCTTAGAGTATCACCACTTCGTGGAGTGAAGATGTTTTGAGTCAAAGGGAAGTTGGCCCCAAGATATGTTGGACCATTCAAGATTCTGAGTCGTAAAGGAGAAGTTGCTTATGAAATTGAATTGCCAGAGTCTTTGTCAGCTGTTCATAATGTGTTTCATGTGAGTCAGCTTAAGAAATGCCATCCAGAAATGGAAGAAACTTCTTTGAAGGATACTATACCTTTGGAAGAGGTTCAATTAGAAAGTGATCTCACTTATGAAGAGAAACCTATCAAGATTCTTGAGACTGCAGAAAGAGTCACACAGACTAAGACTATCAAATTCTGCAAAGTTCAATGGAACCACCATTCTGAAGAAGAAGCAACATGGGAAAGAGAAGATGATCTTCGGAAAGACCACCCTCACCTATTTGCTAGCCAATCCGAATCTCGAGGGGGAGATTCACCTTAAGGGGGTTAGATTTGTAACATCCCTAAAATCATGTTTCAAACTCATGCATATCATCCATGCATCCATGATCATATAAATTCCATTTCAAACAAATCATTTCAAACAGAAGCATATATGCTTATTATTTCATGTAAGTTTGATCTAGCCTTAGTGCTATTTTCCAATGAGAAGAGTACTTGTTTTGTTCAGTAATGTTTGAAATCAAACTTAGGCACTTTCCAAAGCTTGAGCAAATTTTTTAAAACAAAATGAGTAAATAAAACCAATATTATGCCTATAGTATATACCACATAAAGTCTTGGTTTTATTTTTATTTTCAATTGATCAAAGTGTTTTTGAGTAAATAGTGGTGTTTGACACACATTTAAGTGCAAGGTTTGCAGTATAAAAACCTAGAGAAGATTTGAATTCAAACTCATTTGATTTGGAGTTGAAAATCATTTCAGAAAAATCAAACAGAAAAAGAAAAAGGAATAAGAAAAAAAAAAGCTTTCAGTCGAATCTGGCCCAACTAGCCCAACTAAGCCCCCCCCCCCCCCCCCCCCCGCGCGAAGCATTTTCTTTACTCACCGCACCCTCTAGGTCACTGACAGACGGGACCCACTCCCTCTCTGTTTCACTCGCGGACAAGTGGACCCTGCGACCACGTCGTCGTCGTCAATCACACGCGGCCGCGACGCTCGCTCCGCCGTTACCTCGCTGCAGCCACTGCGGGCTTAATTGCCATTGATTCTATGCTTAATCGCCGCTCCCCTTCTTCCTACATAACCCCCTCTGCACCGCGGCCATTTCCCCTCACCTAGCGCCACCTCTCCGCCACCAGGCTGCCCGCAATCTCCCTTGCGCCGCCGCAGACAGATGCACTCCGGCGACCAATCTCGGTGAGTACTGACTGCCCCCTGTCTCTGGTTCAAACCATTGTAACCAACACGTCCTTGCGCGTTCATTGATGACCTCTGTTTGCTTTCTCATGACCCAGAATGACGTCTTCGTCCACACCCGCGAGCACCTGAGCCACCGCTCGACTCCGACGTGTGATTTAGGTAAAACGAGACCGCCTTTCTTCCTTTGGTACCGCCTTGATAGCCAGTTTTGCGCATCTCCTAAACCATCTCGGCTCGCTAGGTCGACGCAGAACCTCGCAACGCCTTCGACAAGAAGCATCCGACGCCGGCAACTCCGACGAGCCCTCGCCACTACAAATACGCCTTGACCAGCCATCGCCACCTTGAGCATCAGCATCGCACGGCGAGCTTGGTAAGCCCCTTCCCCTTCCCCCTCCCCCGCGCAACCTAGAACGCCGGTAGCAGTTCTGATAGAGGCGTCGCCGCCTGTCACCGCCGCCAGCGCCGCCACTGGATGGTCGAGTGCTGAGCGACGTTAGATCTAGATCCTGTGGATACGATAGAACCTAGACGAAGCGGTACGATTCAATCCGAGCCGCGCGATTAACTTAGATCTAGCGGCTCAAGAGCGTGATCCGACGCGAACCGGTACGCACCAATCATGTTATGACGCGTGGCTAGAGTTTAGGTTTAAAAACAGGATTTGAATCTATTAGATGTTTGAATTTGTTTTAGCCATAACTTTTGATCCCCACGTTCAAATTTGACAAATTTTATATAAATGGAATCAGGAGAACAAGCCCTTTCTAAATATGCAATGTGTTTAATGTTTTGCTTCTGTTAAAATGATTTTATTTTACAGAAACTTGTGTAGGCCTATTTTAGGTATATGAATTGTTTGAGAAATGTTTTAAGGTTTAAATAAATGTTGTTTGGCAAGTTTTGAACTTGTTTATGAACCAGTACTGTACACTTGTCTTGTTGAGTTTATAAAATCATCACATATCATGTTGCATGCATCCATATATTTTTGCTTGTATCTATTTGTATGTGATTTGTTGCTATTATTCTATGTGTAGATTTTGGTGCCAATAGTGATTGTGATTGTGAGGAGTGTAGCTACTCTCCAAACTACCAAGGCAAGTGGTGCTTCATGATATTTTTGTCCCTATGTTTTCTACTAAGCATTGGAAATATTTTGCTAGTCTTATATGCTATATTTTGCTTATATGCTATGCTTGGGAAATCCTAGTAGTTGTAGAATTTCTAGAAATTTTCTAAGTTAAGATGCTTATCTATGCCATGCTTAGCCTACCTAGTAGCAACCCAGGGTGGTGAAATATGCATGCTATGATAAAAACATTTCTAAGTCTTTGGACTTGTGTTTTGCCTAATAAAACAACTAAGTAAATGAAACACCTGGGTGGAATGGAAGGAATGGTTTATGTTGAGTGGTTACACAAGGCCCATTTCTATGGTTTACCTTGTGTATCTCACTTGTGGAAAGCCACCCAGGAACAAAGAGATTTTAGAGGCCAAATGTTAAGAAGCTTCTAGTGCAGCCACTTGTAAAGACTATGTTTGTCTCTGGAATGACTGTAATAATGACCTTTGTTTCTGTGTACTTCATCTTAAACTGTGGATGCTAGCATTGATCCAGGGACTACCATTGCAATCACAGGGATCCTTTTCCTTTATAAAGGAGGGATCTTACACTTGCTAGCCAAAAACCTGTTTTGAGAAGGCATACTTCTCATGTTTCCAAAATCCTTGAAACCAAAACTTTTGCCACTTGTGTCCACCATATCTACCTAGTAGCTTTTGCTATTCAAAGCAAATTCTCAAGCTTCATCTACCTTTCGAATTAAAAAGTATTTTGTTATGTGAAAACTAGTTAGTAAAGCTCTCACGAACTTGATGGCACACTTTATTACTTGCCCCTAATAGACTTGAACCATTGTGAACATAGAAGTTGTATATGCTTGCATCTATATGTTGGAATTAGTAGAACCGTGCTGTCACGGGGAACGTTTTCAACATTGCACTTGCACTCTGTACACAGTTGATACTGTGCTCTTTTGTCTATGGATGTCAATAGTGTGAAATAAAGAGGGAACTTGTAAGTCCATGGAGTTTGTATTCTGTGTTAGAGAAACGCTTGGGCCACTAGCCTACGCCATGCTTAATCATGGTGGAAACTTGCAGCATCACCATAGTGAGTCATCTATGAAGCATCCTCAATAAAAAGCTATACACACGGTAAATAAAAAGATTGTTGAGATGCTCATTGTTTGCTTGCCTTATCATTTTGGTTATGGGAAAGCTCCTGTACCATGTGCAAGGGGTACCCCGTTGGCGGTTCTCAATGATATGCAAATACTTACAATGACAATAACTTACCTGGACCCAAAGTTGAGTATGCATGAGGAGTGGCCCTCATATTCAGGGGACATGAGACTGCCAACTTATATTTCGTCAAGCATATACTCCATCTTTGTTCACTTTAACCTTAATCATCTCAAGATGCCTATGATAGGGGCAATGAGGGCTCAAAGCTAGTAAGTACCATAATCTTTTGGAAGCTCTTTATGACTTGTAATCCCTGCTATCCTCTAAGAAGGGAACTTCCTCCTAGTTACCAGTTTAGTCAGTAAACCTACTTCCTCTCTATCTCCAACAAGCTTTTGAGTTGTTGTGTTTCAAGCATTCATCTTTGTTTATTCAATCATGTTCTACATCTTCCTTGTTTGCACAAAACTCTTATCTATTGAGTATTACTTTGAAAGCCTTCACTTGTGAAAAACCTTTTTGAGCAAAGAGTGCTCCTGTTTTGAAACTTCTACAAAAAGCTTTGTGAAACTGTTTGCCAGGTGTTATCTGACCAAGAACAAGTTTGCCAATTCAAATTATGATTTATCTTTATGCATCTATATTGTGACTGTTGTACTTGGTTGCAAGCTAAGTTATATAATGGTCAGTTGCTTTCTTCTATGAGTTGTGGAATGGTAAGTGTGATGCTTCTTGTTCGTATTCTTTTATCGACACTTCACTCCATAAACCTGTGGACATGTTTATCGAGTTTCGCCGCTTGGGGACAAGCGAAGTTTAAGCTTGGGGGAGCTGATACGCCCAATTTGCATCACCATTCTATATCATAATTTACCTCTATTCATTGATATTTGTCTTATTATGAGGTATTACTTATGGCTTTTCATCTGTTTATGCATGTTGGATGATTCCTGGAGAATGGACTGCCGGAGTCTAGATTCGGATGGAAAAGGAGGCGTTTCGGTGCAATTTCGCGAAGATCAGAAAAATACCAGAAAAATATGGAAACATATTATTTTACCAGAAGACAAAGGAAGCTAGAAGGAGGGACGGAGATGGGCCTCAGGGTGCCCACACCCCCTAGGCGCGGGCCCACCTGACACCGCGCCTAGGGCAGGTGTGGCCCACCTGCCCGGCCTCCGACTCTGCCCCTTCGCCTATATCTTCCCTTTGAAACCCTAAGTCTCGGAGGCAACCACAGATAGATTTCTGCCGCCTCTCGGGCAGGGGCGGGCCCAGAATTTTTGGTACCGGTATTCAAAATTATAATAAAAAATTATTATTGTATAAAATAAATTTTAAACAAGAATGAGACATGAACAACTGTTTACATGTATGGTATATTTTGAGAAATCCTCTCAATGGTATTTCTTCTTGAGGAACATATGAATTTACCAAAGCAGTATTGACTATGTAACTACATACAAATTTCAAACTATGAAAACTTAAGAGTAGAACAAACATCAGATGGGCTTTCTACAAAAAAAACATGCAAAATGATTATTTTGAAAAACAACAAAAGTGGCAAAAATGAGGGTCGAACCTTGAATCACACGATTCAACAGTTATTTCTAAACCAGTTGAGCTATAACATACTGAATGTCAACATTGAATAGTTTACTTATATTATATTTTCCATAGAGCATTTACATAATTGTATATTTTTCAAAATATTTGGGTATTCATCTGAATACCTTTGAATTGAAGTGGGCCCGCCCCTGCTCTCGGGGGCGAAAAACACCAAGAGAGAAAGATCTCTCCGTAGATAGATTTCTGCTGAGGGAATTCCTTCCCGGAGAGGGGAGACCGTCTCCATCAACACCGTCATCAAGCTAGGCTTCATCGGGATCATCATCATCATCTACACCATCATCTCCACCAGCACCATCACCACCACTCCGTCCCGCTGTAACAATTGTGTTGGATATTGCTTTAGTTTTTAGGAGAAACTTTCCCGGTGTTGATTACAATTGTAGTTGATACTTGTGAGTGGAACCATTGGATTATTGTTTATGTTTAGATTGTTATCCATTACCATATCATCTTTGATCTTGATCCATATGATGTCTTGTGAGTAGTTCGTTTAGTTCTTGAGGACATGGGAGAAGTCATGCTGTTAGTGGTGAATCTGTGATGAGTTATTATTCAATGGTTTAGTATTTAAGTTGTGGTGATATTCTTCTAGTGGTGTCATGTGAACGTAGACTACATGATACTTCACCATTTATGGGCCTAGGGGAATGCATTGTGTATTTTGCTACTAATTGTGGGGTTGCCGGAGTGACAGAAACCTGAACCCCCGTTAGGACACATTTGCACAAGGGAGCGTAGGATCTCAGAGTTTAAGGCTGTGGTTAGATTTATATCTTAATTACTTTCCTGTAGTTACGGATGTTTGCAGGAGGTTTAATCACAAGTATGTATTAGTCCTAAGAAGGGCGGTATGTTAGCACAGGTTCACCCACACAACACTTACAAACACTAGAGAAGAGTACTCAGCTATTTGAAGCGAAAGCACTTGACAGAATTCCCATGTGTCCTCGAGAACGTTTGGTCCTTATAAGTATTTCCACCGGCTTGTCCTTTGCTAAGAAAGGATTGGGTCACTTACTCCGTTTGTTCGTTACTTCTGTTACTTGCTCTTTGTTTTGTTGCCTTGTCACAAAACCACTAAAAATCCATTTGCTAAGTATTCGCAGGGGTTTCCTGCTCCATACCACTGTTCAGCACCTTCTGCTCCTCGTTGGGATCGACACTCCTATTTATCGAAAGTACTATGATACACCCCCTATACTTGTGGGTCATCAATGATCAATTAGGGACTTAATAACCCATGACATCAGTGATTCTAGCACCGTATATCATGCGTTAACCATGAGATTTGGAATGGAACAGAGAAGTCAGTTGTATCTTCTTCCTCTCGCATGTAGCCGGATGTGCAGGTCGTGGCTGTTATCACTCATAGCGTGCATATTAATTGGTAATTCGTATAGGATATGCAGCATATGGGTAGGAACCCTCATCGTCCCACGATAGTTCTGGCATCTAACGGTATGTACAAACCATTGTCGTAATTCAATGGGTGGGCATGGTGTACACCAAGGAGGCATGCGAGGTCGCGAAGGGGGCAGTGATTGGCTTGGATCACCTACTATGACCCACATCATGGAATTGTGGACGGGAAAGTACGCCTGGTTGTGCAACAAGGAGTTGATCTCTCATGGGTAAATTATCGCACCTCTACAGAGTGTAAAAATTGTAACTTGTTACTCCCTGTTCCGGGAAGGAGCTACGAACGCGGCAGGAAAGGAACTCCATAAAAGTTCTGGTCAACCTGTGAAGACTGATGGTCACAGATTTTCATAATAAAATCAATCTTTGAAAAAAGATTTACAAAAACTGCATAGTGCCAAGGACTTATAGTCCGAGGTGGTAGATAGAGCATCAGACTTCTCACCTTGCATATAATGAACTTGCTGGGTAACACTGTTACTCACCCTTTCCTTTGATCCCTTGCTTAGACTCTGAAGATCCCGAAGATACTCCTATGTATGCAGCAGAATGCCAAGAAGATGTGTTCTACGATGAGCCTGACCTGTCAGGAGGTGTTAAAGATGTGGATTACGAAATCCGCTATGGAGTAGATGGCAACGAGTCAACCTAGTTGCTCTAGTTAATATTAACTGATGGAGTCGAGCGGCATGAACTATATAGAATAAGCTGCTGAGCTCAACTCTTAGTTGGAATTGTTACTTTTAAATTCCGCTGAAATACTTTATATTTTGGTTTGTAAGTTGAATCTTTTCGAAGTCTTAAACTTCTGGTATTGTAATAATAATAATGTGTGTATGTTTGTAATATGGACCCGCAATGTTTCTGTTGTACCACTCTGAGGGATGTGATATTTATGGAATGGCGTTTTGTGGATGTCATGTCAACGACTATAGTGTACTACACATGCAGTGGTATGCTGGGTCACCGCATCTAGCGATGTATTTTGCTTTCGTCTTGTAGGATACACACCATGGTTAACGAAGAGACGGCAATGGTGACTCCGGAATTGTGGTGGCACATACTGGTGGGCGGGGAGATTGGTGGTGGTACTACGTTGTGCCAGTTTTTTTGTGGGAGGGGATCAGGAGAAATCCTTGTCGGCGTGTCCGACACCGTCATGGTGCCACCTCGAGTGATGCCATTCCTCCCTCGAGGGCGACACGAGTATCCTCATTCCACTTTACTCAAACTTTTAGAGGAAATCCTAGGTCCAGTGCGCTCGTCCGGACAACAACGTCGTCTTGACGGTGCGTCCCTTTTTGAAGGTGTTGCCTGCTACTAGGCGCTTCGTGTGCCTGGCGCGTGGTGGTCCAAAGTCAGAGGGTGCAACGGTTTTAGGTCTTCCTCGTTTAGTCAATTCGACAGTATCTTCATTTCTTTTCCTCTTGGACATGTTTGCGTTGTTGTCCCAGTGTTTTTTTACTTCGAACTCTTGTATCATGTGTTTGGTTGGTATATTAATGAGTTTATAGCATAAAACCACCATTTTTGTGCAAAAATTCCAAAAAACCACCAGTTTATGTTCTAATCGCATAAAACCACACTCTACTACGGATTTTTTGCAATATGCACTAAAATAAAATTGACAACAAATTAACATCAATTCTGACTAGGGGGGCCCACCTGTCAGGACAAATTTGATGATGTGGACTAGACCCCACATGTCAGCCATATGAAAAGAAAAAATGACAACAAATTAACATCAATTCTGACTAGGGGGCCCACCTGTCAGGACAAATTTGGTGATGTGGACTAGACCCCACATGTCAGCCATATTAAAATTCAAAAATGAAAAGCAAAAATGAAAAAGCAAAAATGAGAAAAAATTGCCTATTACTACTCGCCCGAGTGCCGCCGACGCCCATGCTCGCCGGAGCGCCACCGCCCCCTGCTCGTTGGAGCGTCGTCGGCGACCCCTTCACGCTGGAGCCGCATGGCGGCCCAGCCCCTGCACCCGCGCCGATGGCCCAGACTCCCGCTGTCGGCTAACCCTCCCCTGTCCCACGGCAAGCTAACCCACGCTAGAGCCCGCTCGTCCCGCACCGCCCTGTCCCGCGGCGATCTAACCCATGCCAGAGCCCGCCCGTACCGCGCCGCCCCGCGGGCGAGCTAATCAGCCGGAGCCCGCCTGCGCGCCGCTTCGCCCCGTGGCGAAGCATCCCATGCCGAGCCGCCTGCCCTGCTGCTCCATCTGCGGCGAAGCTAACCATGCCGGAGCTCGCCATCCTGCGTTGCCTGTCCGCGGAGAGTTCACTGGTGGAGCCGCCGCCCGCACCACCCTGTACCTCTCCGGATCTTGCTCGCCCTTCCCCGCCCTGCCATGTCCCTCGCAGGAGCTCGCCGCTCCGTCCCGCCTCGCCCTTGCCGTTAGGTACTAGGAAGGTGGGAGGGCTAGAGCTAGGAAGGAGAGCTGGTAGGGGAGGAGGAGGACAGGGGGAGGGTGGCCGGAGGGAAGGCGGGTGGCCTACGACGGGAACGGGGTGGCCGGAGGAGGGGCGGGTGGCCAGCGAGGGGCGGCCGATCGAAGCTGCGGAGAAGAGAAAGAAGATGAACTCCGATTTTTTCTTTTCATTTCTTTTTTGGATATTTTGATGATTTTTAATATGGCTGACATGTGGGGTCTAGTCCACATTAGCAAATTTGTCATGACAGGTGGGTCCCCCTGGTCAGAATCGCTATCAATTTGTTGTCAATTTCATTTTAGTGCACATTGCAAAAAATCAAAAGTAGAGTGGTGGTTTTATGCGATTAGAATATAAACTGGTGGTTTTTTGAAATTTTTGTATAAAAGTGATGGTTTTATGCTAACTACTCATATATTAATATAGCAGGACGAAAGCGAGATTGGTATACTGCATAAAACATCTACATCGTACAAGCATTTTGGAAACGATGATGAACCGTTGATGTAAGATCGGGCGGTGTTGCCGCTTACAATTTGTTTGCCATGGATGGTGGAGGATTACAACCGAAAGCAAAGACGAAGTTCATACAGGAAGGCGTGGTGATGATGAAATTCAACGGGCAACGAGGCTAGGTCCGGACCGACCGACCGACCGACCGAGGCTCTTCAGACGTACTCCTGCTGGCCGACCGGCTGGTATGAGGCGATGAACACGTCGCCGTAGACAAGCCCGGCGAGGCCGCCCCCGATGAGTGGCCCGACCCAGTACACCCAGTGGCCGGAGAAGTCGCCGGCCACGGCGGCCGGGCCGAAGGAGCGTGCCGGGTTCATGGAGCCGCCGCTGAAAGGTCCCGCGGCCAGGATGTTGGCACCGACGATGAAGCCGATGGCGATGGGCGCTATGGTGCCGAGGGATCCCTTCTTCGGGTCGGCCGCCGTGGCGTACACCGTGTACACGAGCGCGAAGGTGATCACGATCTCCATCACCACGCCCTCGATCTCGCTGATCCCGCCGACGGCGTGGGTCGGAATAGGCTGCACATAAAATTTAGTGAGTACTTTTTACAATGGGGTACTACTGCTTCAGAGTAACATGGCAAGGGGTTCTTGCACACGTGACATGTACTAAAAAAGCTATAGTATGCCAACCTGGCCGTGGGTGACAAACTGCAGGAGCAGGCATGCCACGGAGGCGCCGAGCAGCTGGGCGACCCAGTAGAAGAGCCCGGTGAGGATGGTGATGTGGCCGCCGACGGCGAGCCCGAACGTGACGGCGGGGTTCAGGTGGCCGCCGGAGATGTTGGCGGCCATGGCCACACCGACGAAGAGGGCGAACGCATGGGCGATCGCGATCGCCACCAGGCCAGCCGGGTCCAGCGCGCCACCGTCCGTCAGTTTCCCTGTGTACACAAGTCAAGTTTTCAGTTATCATCAGTGGAGCCAGAACAGATTTCCCTGACAGATGTTTGGAACAGCTAGCAGGGGCAGCTCACCGTAGGAAATGGCGGACCCGACGCCGGCGAAGACGAAGAGGAGGGTGGCGATGAACTCAGCGACATAGGATCTGATGGAGGTGGCGCTGAACGAGTCGCCCAAGCTCCCAGTGGCAAGCTTCACCATCTTGTATACCTGCTCTTTTTCTCTATGAATGTAAGAGGAAATCTTCAGAGTTCAGAGTCTGAACTGATCACAGTGCTGATGTGGGGAGTTCTTTCTAATTACTCTCCTTTTATACAAGTGAGATGGCTCTGATGACTAGATGCCCTGCCCAGAAAATGCATTACAATATTATGGGCGGTGCTAAATGATCACCACAAGGTTCATGATATAAGCGTTAATTGTATTTTGTGGTTGATTTTGGCCGACCAACAACCCTGGTTTGCTCAACTTTGTGTTGATTCCAATTGTTTACACAGCAGCCACGTTATGATAGACCACAAGCCAGCAAGGAGAAAGAAGCCCCTGCTTAAATAAATCTTTGGCGGTGCATTCGAACGGCCGAACTGTTGTACTTATATGCCATCCTAGCTACCATTTGCTTCTCGTTTTGCATCCATTGGAATTAGGTGCATTCATTCAGCCTTATAAATGTTACTAGCTCAAGATTATTATTTCCCTGATGTTATGATTCGTAAAGAACACTGTCGAACTTTATGGGAAGTGATTCGTTAGTTGATTGTTATAGAAGGCTACAGGGATTACGCAAGAGACCGACTAACTTCCTGCGCCTTTTCGGTAATTCGACAATACAAACTGAATTATGCCGTAATATACTCAGTATCGTTCTCCATTCATGCAAATGATGGAGTAATAAAAAGGAGATATGATAAAGAGCGCACTTTAGAGAGGCTGGGCAGCAGTGATCCAATGAACATGGTCCTCCCTTTAGAGCAGGTGAAGCATACTAAATTAATTAAATAAATAAGCTTGTGACTGGTACAGCAATTGAAAATTGAAAATTCCACAATATTAAAGTACTGGTGTGCTGCAATGAGTGGCAATGACTTCATTAGATGACAGGAGATGGTGAGACCAAAACAGCCTATCTTCTTTATATGCTGCCCCTTGTGGATTTTTTATGGAGTCTGTCCCTTCTGGTTGCACAACTCAGTATTTTTTACAGGTTTTCCTGGGATTTCAGTTCAACATTTGTTACAGCTAACATTCTTTTGGATGTTGTACAGCTAACTTCAGTAAGGCTAAGGTTAAATAGGATTAAGCACTGAAGGGCTTCCATAAAATTGCATCACAACCAAAGGCAACTTCGACCTTCTATTACAAGTGCAATAATTTGTAGTTCCTAGTAATCAATTAAATCAATGTATCTTGTCGAAGTGGTTAACACCTATGCATATCGTCCACATGGTTCTACTAGATCACCGCCGCAAGGGTAATAATGTAATTCTTTTCAGTCTCTCTACATTATAAGGGTGCATTGTCATGTTCATAGAAGTTTAGAAAATGATCCAACACCTTGTTTGGATACAAAGAATAGAATCTGATTCATTCAAATGGATATAACCATATTCTGGCAGGATCTGCATTTAATTTGGTCATAAATGATCCCAAGCCCAGTATTTATGTTTTCATGTCACATGGAAATGGAACTTCACTCATTCTATGAAACGAACCTTGTGTTCACACATAAAAGTTTGCTCGCGGCCAACCAAAATTTTATAGCCATTGCCATGTGCTGAGGAGCTATTTTGTGCTTATTGACAAACCAAACCGAACAATTATGTTCCGGACACATGCTTTTGTTGAACTTTGGTATTTTAAATTTGAACCTCACTTTCACGCCATAATTTTTTTTGCAAAATAATTTGAAATTAGATGGGTATTGTTCATGTATTGAGGAGAAACTACTAGCTTACAAGTGAATCAATTCATGGAACTGGTTCTAACTTAGTTGTATATCAGTATCTAGATTATTATAACACCATAAACTTCAACGAAATTATTTGAAATTTTATGTGCATTCTTCACATGTCGTGGAGGAAGTTTGAACTTATTACTGGATCACTTTGTGCAAGGGGTACCACATGCTTGTATAGGTGGCTATTTAAACTATAATCCTTGTGTTCATGCCATAAATATCACGAAATTATTTTAACATTTGGACCTAAGTTAACACATAGAAGAATAACTTCGTGCATTTTAGCAGGTCCATGTGTGAATGTAGGTCCTATGAGTTTGGGATCCAAAAATTTGTGGGAGAGAAACCACGTATAATTCTTCTTCAGTTTATCATCATACATATGATATAGAAAATTAAATCATGTGATAAACTAGTAAATGCATGATGTTAGCATTTTTGAGAATACGTTTACAAAATGGAAAAAACGCATGCATATTCTAAAGCAACCTCCAAACTAGCCCATAAATAATTTCCCCCTACCTACACCCACATGTCAATTCAAAACATTAAGAAATGATTATATGAATTATTTTAAATATTGAAGACATATAAAGTACCATTTTTTATACTTTTAGAATGATATCTTAATTATTCTTCAAAACTACTCCTTCCCTTCCAAATTAAGTGACACGGATTTAGGAAAAATGTTGCCTAAAATCGGTCTAGGTTCAAAGAATCCACGTCAGTTAATTTAGAACGAAGGGATTATTTATTAATTCTGAAATTGAACTTAAGATCATAACTCTAATAAAATGAAAACTCAATATTTTCTTTCTAGTTTTAATTATAAATCCATGTTGTAAGCTTTTGAAGAGTTATCATAACCATATTCCCATTTTCTTACATAATGCATTGGTGGCATATGGATCAACTACCATACATACGGTCCTTACGAGTTACATGTGAGGTCATGATGTCAACTTTTGAGAATGACAAATAATATATATAACATGGAATAAGGCGTAAGAATGTGGTAATATGATAAATTAAGTAAAAATAAGGATGATTGTTAACACTCCACGACAATTTGGTGGTAAAAGGTGAAACATACTCAAATATGTTTTCGTCGGGAAGCAATATGGTCATGATCTCCCTTAAAAATTCTACTAGACAAGGCTTCAAGTTATATTTTTTGTATGAAGTCAGCATGATGTGGAAATTGACAAGCTCTTAGCCTTGTGTGATATATTTGTGTTAAGTTTTTAAGTAAACTAAGAGATATGTTACTCTTATTAACTAAATAAACTAGAGTTTTAAGATAATGAAAACACAAACTAAGTGTATCTGAGAAAAGTGCAAGACCCTGCTCACCGTGTGGTGCTGTTGTATCACACTTGATTCTTCCAATGATCACGTTCATGGTCGATGCATTGCTAAAACCGTAGTGTTACTTTTATTACAAAATTTTCAAGAGAGATTGAGGTAATCAATAGCAGATGGTTTGGATTTTGGATGCCAAACAACCATAGGGTTTTGGACGAATGAATCACTCCCAAACAGTTGGAAGTTTTGCAGCCTAAGAACATCCTTGATCTCTTTCCCAATTTGAGCGAGAAGATAAGGTGTAACATCCTAGCCTTTAGGATCAAATGAGGTCTAGAAATAGGATTTGTGCATTTGTATTCATGCATCTAAAATGAGGGAAAATTTCACGTGTTTGTTTAAAACACAAAGTGGTTGAAGTTTCTCTTACTCTGGTGAATTAGGATTAGGTCATCACGTGAGTGCTATAAGTTTTGACATGACCTTTATTGAATCCTTATGTTTTAGGGGGGAATCTGAATTCAAATTCAAAAGTTGAATCTGAGATCAAAATTATAGAAACATAGAAAATAGATCAAGAATAAAATTCTTTATCACATCCGTATTTTCCAACATTTTATAAGTGATGACCCACAAGTATAGGGGTGTATCGTAGTACTTTCGATAAATAGGAGTGTCGATCCCAACGAGGAGCAGAAGGTGTTGACTAGTGGTATGAAGCAGGAACTCTCTGCAAATACTTAGCAAACGGATTTTTAGTGGTTTTCTGATAAAGCAACAAAACAAAGTGCAAGTAATAAAGACAACGAACAAACGCATCAAGTGGCCAATTTCTTTCTTAGCAAAGGACAAGCCGGTGGAAATACTTATAAGGACCAAACGCTCTCGAGAACACATGGGAATTCTGCCAAGTGTTTTTGCTTCAAATAGCTGAGTACTCTTCTTTGGTGTTTGTAAGTGTTGTGAGGGTGAACCTGTGATAATATATCGACCTTACTTGGACTAATACATACTTATGATTAAACCCCCTGCAAGCATCCACAACTACAGGAAAGTAATTAAGATATAAATCTAACCACAGCCTTAAACTCTGAGATCCTACACTCTCTTATGCAATGGTGTCCTAACGGGGGTTCAGGTTTCTGTCACTCCGGCAACCCCACAATTAGTAGCCAAATACACAATGAATTCCCCTAGGCCCATAAATGGTAAAGTATCATGTAGTCGATGTTCACATTACACCACTATAAGAATAGCACCACAACTTAAATACTAAACCATTGAATAATAACTCAACACAAATCCACTAATAACAACATGACTTCTCCCATGTCCTCAAGAACTAGACGAAATACTCACAAGACATCGTATGGATCAAGATCAAAGATGATATGGTAATGGATAACAATCTGAACATAAACAATAATCCAATGGTTCCACTCACAAGCATCAACTACAATAGTAATCAATACCGGAAAAGTTTCCCCTAAGAACTAATGCAAGTATTCAACATGATTGTTACAACAGGACGGAGGGGTGATGATGGTGCTGGTGGAGATGATGGTGTGGATGATTATGATGATGATCCCGATGAATCCTAGCTTGACGGTGGTGTTGATGGCGACGATTTCCCCTCTCCGAGAAGTAATTTCCCCAGCAGAAATATGTCTGCCAGAGAGCTCTTTCTCTCTCGGTGTTTTCCGCCCCACAGAGGCGGCAGAAATCTTTATGTGGTCGCTCCCCTGGTATTAGGGTTCTGATAGGAAGATATAAGCGAGAGGGCGGAGTCGAAGGCAGGCCAGGTGGGCCACACCTGCCCTAGGCGCGGCCCAAGGGGACCCGCGCTGGGGTGTGGGCCTCAGGCCCAGCCCACGCCCCTTCTGGCTTCCTTCGTCTTCTGGGAAAATATATTTTTCCAATATTTTTCTGGTATTTTTTCTAATCTTTGCGAAATTGCACCAAAACACCTCTTTCTCCATCAGAATCCTAACTCCGGCAGTCCATCCTCCAAGAATCATCCAACATGCAAAAACAGAGGAAGAGACATAAGTAACACCTCATAACAAGACATATATCAATGAATAGAGGCAAATTATGATATAGAATGGTGATGCAAATTGGACGTATCAATAAGCCATGGATAAATAAAATAAAAAATTACAGTTCGAAAGAAAAAAGAGGATCCTAAAAGTAAATCTTGATTTCTTATTATTCTTGATTTGATACCTAAAGAACAAAAATATAAAACAAACAATACCTTCACCATTTTGGTGAGGAAATTTGATATTTTAAACCTATATAGGGATATTAGGAAGAACTCCTAAAATCCACATTTTAGACCTTGAGGGCATCACCAAATCTAGGCAACAATCTTAGGACATGTATGATGGGGAAATATCATGCATTTGGAGAAGAGGCAACAATTAGGGTCAAGGCAACAATCAGTTATGCATTCCATGATCCAATCAAAGATATAAGCAAAAATGGGGGCCCTAGATCTAGCAAAGTTTAATCAAAATAAAGCCACAAGTAAATTTTAAATCATAATCAACACAAATGGCTATCATATTTTACTTAAACCCATAGATGAATAGATCACCAAATCTAAAGACCATTCGTAGCATGACATTAGCAAAGCCACTTAACAGAACTAAAAATAACAAATCATCAGATAATCACCACCATAGTCGACCCTATCCACACGACCAAGTATGATGGGGATATGCCTACTGGGGTATCCTCAGCGGAACGTTTCCGACTGGCCCGAAGGTTGGCGAGTGGGCCTGCAGAACGGCGAATGGATCAAGGCCCATCAGGGTACCAGGCGACTGGAGGTCGAAGGCCCAAGCGAGTAGATAGGCCCAGTCGGTCTGAGTTAAATGATTAACAAAGTTGTAACCGAATCGGTTGAGATATGTAAACCCTAGGGGAGGTAGGCCTATATAAACCTCCCTAAGGGGTGAGTAGAGAGACGTTCCCTCATACACCCAAGCAACTCGCCGCATAGCCGCCGAGTTCGCCCATTGTAAACACCTCCATAATACAATCTAGCAGGAGTAGGTCTTTACCCTCCGGGGGCCAACCTGGGTAAAACCCGAGTCTCCGCCTCATCTCGCACCGCAGATGGCTGGCCGCGCCCTTCGTTCTACTACTACCGCCGATTGCAGATTCCGCCGTGGTCATTCCTCGGCGATGGCGCCCACCGTGGGGCTGGCCGTCTGGCGGTGTTCTCGCGGCGAGATCCAATCGCCCATCAACGAGACGGACGCCACCGCCGCATGATAGCAATCGGCGAGATGCTCCGGATCTTGCCGAGCAGCTACGTCCCGGCGCGACCGTCACGCAGGCGTGATCCCGCCAACGGCACGATCAGCCTCTTCGCCGGCTTCACCGACGTTATCACCTCGGAGGACTCGGCCGCATCCGCGAAGTCGCCACCACGCGATCGGCTTTCCGAGAGCCGATCCGCACGATCCACCGCCGCCTCCGAGTACGACTCGCCCACAAAGAACGCGTGGCGAGAATTCAGCGGCCGCGAAGACGCGACCTCACCGACGACGCCGACTTCCGGCGTCACTCGCCGGATCCATCACCGCTGCCTCATCCGGGCTCCATCGCCAGTCTCCAACGGGAGATTTCGAGGACCCTCCATCCTCGGGATCTTCGACTCACCGGGTCGGAGAACTCCGCCGACCTCCACGACGGTGCTGGCCACGCCATGGCCTACATGGCCACCGCACCGATCCGCCGGGACCCTTTCTCCACCCGATCCTCCTAACGCCACGGCGACGAGGTCGAGAACTCACCAAATGGCGGAGGCAAGACGCGAGCAGGCCGCGAAAAATTCGCCTCGAGCAGGTGACAGCAGAACTGTCATACTACCAGCGGATCAGGTCACGCTGAACCCCACCGCTCAGGCGCCCTGAACTTCGACGACGAACGACCGGCTCAAGATAGCCGAGCGGCCGCGATCCGCGAACGCGCCACCGGAGGAAGCAACCGCCCGCCAGATCAACGGGCGATGGGTGCCCCACCACCACCCAACCGCACCCCTCGAGGACCAGCCGGATAGTCGCTCTCACGAGCGACGCGAACGGCCTTCCACCGTTCTCCACCCGATGGACAACCTCGTGGCAGGCGAGCCGCTGGCAGACAAAGATCACGGCGACCAGCGACGGTGCCTACAGATCCGATGCGTCAGGGCCCTGCCAAGGCCGTGGAACAGCGGCGGCGCCGACTGCAGCGAAAGTGTACTCGCGCTCCTCGAGCGAAGCGGCCTCAAGCGGCCGCCCGGTGGCAAACACCCTCAATTGCCCGCCGCGAGCCACTACAGCTCCAACGACGACCCGAATGCGGCACTTCCACAACGATCCCAGTCGCGACCAACCTCGCCGCCAATGGAGAGCCAATCGACGCCGCACTCATATCATCGCCAACCGTAATCGGCGCGCCGCCCGCGACGACTTCGCGGCACACCTAACCACTGCCGCGATGGCGAGCCTGGGGTCGCCAATGACTAGGGCCCAAGTGCTTCGGACCAATGATCCGAGGCAAAAGTACCCACCAACTTCAAGGCGCGAGGAGATCGAAAATACGACTCAGACGACCCGCCGGTCCGCTTGACACATACCTCATGGCAATGGGGATCGCGGGTCACACCGACCTACTCGCCGCCTACCTCCCACCGATGATGGAGGGACGTGCAGGCAATGGATCAACACGCCCCCGTGACAGATCGACTCCGGGAGGAAATGCGGACGCCGTCAGCACTTCGAGTGCTCCTACACCCGCGCCACCACCATCGAGGACCGGAACGATGCGCCCAGGGACCCCGCGAGTCGACCAGCCGGGTCCAACGGTGGCAAGAGCTCGGTACAGCCGGTCGGCATCCACCGGACACCGCCATCCATTGCTTCAAGACCTCGTGCCGCCACGAGCCCCTAGTCGCCAAGCTCAAGCGACACGCCCGCACACTCGACAACATCCCGACCTCCTCGAGATCGCCAAACGACACGCCGAGGAAGATCCCAATCAAGACGCCGACGACGAGTCGGCGGACAACGACGACGGGGGCAACGACGGGCGGCGAAAGCAGACCTCGCTACAGCGGCACTCGCCTACGTGCAAGCGCCGCCGACGGGCGAAGTCGACCGCCGCCAATGCCGGGCACGCATAACGCGACCCAAGAGCTACCGCCCGCGACGGAGGCAACGACGACGGCGGGAACTACAAGAACAAGCCAAGGTTCGATCCGGCCCTCCTTAACCAACCATGTGCGTTTACAGCAGGGAAGGAAAGCCCGCCACGCACACCACCGCCGACCGCCACACCCTCGTGGAGATCGAGAAGGCACGCGGCCGGGAGGACACCGACAACGACCCGCAAAATGGCGGAAAATTCGGCAAAGTGGCGGCTCGCCCACACCTTCACCGCTTCAACACGGCCGAGAAGAAGGTCATCGCCCGCCGCCGCCAACGCGGTGGCCTGACAGACGCCCCCGCTTCTGAACTGGTCGGAGCAGCTATCACCGGAGCCGCAAGACCACTCGCCGCGCGAGTACCAGACGAGTCGCCTGGTGGTCAAGCCCAAAGGCGACTCGGCTCCCCAAGACTCGATGGACGGCGGCAGCTCCATCAACATCCTCTACCTCGACACCTTCGATCATGCGGCTCCCGCAATGATGATCGAGACAACCCACACCACGCTCCACGCGCCGTCCCGGTCGGAAGGCGTACCCGATCGGCAAGGTCACGCTACCCGTCACCTTCGCACTCGCGAACTTCCGCACCGAGCGGATCGTCTTCGAGCCTGGTGCCTTCGACAGCCTCACCATTATGCGCCTCTGGTCGCCAAATTCATGGCGGCACCCCTACGCTGCATAACGCGATGAAGCTCCGGCCGCGTGCGGCGTCATCACCATCAACGGCGACCCGACATGGCCGCCAATGCGAGGCCAAAGGCGAACTTCGACGCCGTGATCGCGCGGAAGCTAGTCACGCCGATGAGCTCGCCAACACGCCAGCGGGTCAACAACGACCCCACAATACTCAAGAAGCCCAACTCGTAGGGCACAAACACCTCAACCTTGAGGCCACGACGCACACCCCGCGTCCCGAATGGTCCCAGCGACCCCAGACGATCGGGACAGGCATGAGCCCAGCATAGGAAGGCGCGCCATCGAGTTCCTCCGTGAGAACAGGACATCTTCGCATGGAAACCCTCCGACATGCCCGGTGTCCCTAGGAGCTCACTGAGCACAAATTAAACGCCGACCCCAAAGTGCGACCGTCAAGCAACGCACGCCATTCAACGAAGAACGTCGGGCAATCGCCGAGGAAGTGCAGCGTCTACTCTGCGGCTTCATTCGCCAATCAAATACTCAAGTGGCTGGCAAACCCAGTCTGGTCGAAAGAAAACGGGACCTGAGAATGTGTATCGACTACACAAACTGAACAGCGCCCCAAAGGAGCAGTTCGTCCTCCCGCGATCGATCAGATCATCGACTCCACCGCTGGCTCGAGTCGTGTGTTTCCTCGACGCCTACTGGGTATAACCAGATCAAAATGGCTGTCGAGGACGAGGAGAAGACGGCGTTCATCACGCCATTCGGAGCCTTCGCTACACCGCCATGACCTTCGCCTCAAGAACGCCGAGCAACGTATCAACGGTGCATGCAAGAATGCCTCGCGAGCCAAATTGGCGCAACATCCACGTCTACATCGACGACGCGGGTCGTGAAATCCTCTCGCCAAGGCGACCTACTCACGACCTCGCAGAGACCTTCGCCAACCTGCGAGGTACAAGATAAAGCTCAACCCAGCAAGTGCACCTTCGTGTACCGGCAATTACTAGGTACGCCGTCTCCAAACGTGGGATCGAGGCAAACCTAACGAAGATCGACGATCGCGGCTCGGCAAACCCGAGTGCTCGCGGCGTCGAAGCTGGCAGGCGGGTAGCGGCTCTCGGCCGCTTCATCCCCCGGCTCGAAAAGGCGATGCCCTATACCGATCGCAAGAATCCCACCTTCCAGGGGACAAGGCGGACGACGCTCGCGACCTCAAAAGGTGCTACTGCCAGACCACTACCGCCGCACCCGTCGACAAGGAGCCCATGCTGGTTTACGTCATGGGCGTCCGAAGCGCCGTCAATACTGTAATGGTCGTCGAACGACGAGGAAGGAAAAGCGCCACCCAGCGGCGGTATACTACATCAGCGAGGTCTTAACCGAGTCGCGCCAACATACCCACAGTACCAAAAGCTGGTATATGCGGTCTTGAGCTCAGCGGCCGCCGCACTACTTTCAGGAGCACCCCATCACGGTCGTCTCCTCCGCTCCACTACAAGACATCATCCGCAATCGCGAGGCGACCGGGCGGGTCGCCAAGTGGGCCGTCGAGATCGGCGTCCACAACATTAAGTACGAGCCACGCAGGGCGATTAAGTCACAGGCACTGGCCGACTTCCTCGCCGACTGGGAGGAGGCCCAGCAGCCAGAGAAGCCGCCGTACCTCCATTACTGGAGCCTGTACTTTGACGGGTCCAAGAACGCGGACGGCGCAGGAGCGGGGATAGTGCTGACCTCTCCAAAAGGCGACAAGCTCCGCTACATACTCCGCCTCGAATTCACGCCCTGCACCAACAACATGGCTGAATACGAGGCCCTACTCCACGGCATGCGAGCCGCAAAGGAGATGAGCGTCAATCGCCTTCGATGCTACGGAGACTCCGACCTCGTTGCGGGTCAAGTCGCCGGCACCTGCGACGCCGTCTCCCCTACCATGGCGGCGTACCGCCAAGAGGTGGACAAGGTGGGCCACTTCACGGCTACTCTCGAGTGGATCGACAGAGGAAAACGAGGAGGCCGACGCCCTCTCGTGATCGTCGGCACGATCCGCACCACCGCCGGCGTGTTCCTCGACACCATCTTCACGCATCCATCTCCTCCGGGAGATCGACATTGAGTCCCGCCCAACCAGAGGCAACCTTGGTCACTCGTCACCGAACCGCAACGGACCAAGCCCTACATCGCTTACACAGAGACGGGCAACCTGCCGCAGATGAGACAAGCGCTCAATGATTGTTCGCCGATGCAAGTCCTACACCATCGCCGACGGCGAAGCTACACAAGCGCAGCGTCACCGGCAGAAATTCCAACGCTGCGCCCAACCACCAAGGACGCAAAATCCTACGACATCCACTCGATCGCTACCACGCCGCCGCTTCCCTGGTCGCCAAAGCCATGCGACACGGCTTCTCATCGCCCACTGCGACACGCCGACCGCCGATATCGCCCAGCGATGCGCGGTGCCGGCACGCCAACCGACGCATCGCTCCAAGTTCGGCGCCAAAACAATACCCATCACCGCCATTCGCCGTGTGGGGCATGGACATGGTCGGTCCTTCAAGAAGGCCCTCCTGGCTACACCCTGCTGGTCGCCGTCGAAAAATTCACAAAGTGGATAGAGGCCAAGCCAGTCCGAAATGCGATGGGAAGATCGCCACTAAGTTCCTACGAGCTCATATACCGCCACGGCTTCCCCAACAGCATCATCACGGACAACGGCACAAACTTCGCCAAGGGAGCAATGGCGAGTTCGCGAGGAGCACCACATCCGGCTTGACCTCGCGTCGACCGCACACCCGAATCCAACGGCCAGCGGAACGAGCCAACCAGCATCCTCCACGGCTGAAGCGCGACTCCAAGTACCACTCGAGCGCACCGGTGCCGGGTCAAGAGCTTCCTCCGCCATCGAATTCGCACCTCGGTCAACAGTCGACGGATTTACCCCTTCTTCATGGTCTACGGCGGAAGCCGCCATGCCAACCGACCTCGAACACGACTCGCGCGGATCGCCCACTATACGGAGGTCGAAGAAATCGGCCCGCCAAGATGGGCTCGACCACTCGGTTGCCGCGACCTCGCCCGATCGCGACCGTTATCTATCGGCAAGCTCCGTCGCTACCACAGCCGACGGGTGAAAACCCGCACCTTCCAGAAGGCGACTTGGTGCTACGCCTCATCCAGACAAGAAGGGCATGCACAAGCTCTCCCCCATGGAAGGCCCGTTCGCTATCGGGCGATACTCGGCAATGACGCCTACTACCTCGCCGACGTCCAAGGACGGTGAACTCGACGTCAAAAGGCCGTGGAATGTAAATCTCCTCCGGAAGTTCTATACCTAGAACCCCACATGTGTACTCTCCAACGCTATGAATAAAAGAAACGGTTACCGCAAAATTGCCTACTCTCCATTCCTTGTGCCACTGCACGACGTAATTAACAGCGTCATGCTAAAATACAAGTCAACCCTTGGTACAGCGACGGCAGCTAAGTAGTGCGATGTAAGAGCACCGAGTCATTTCAGGTCTTGCATCGTCCACTTAAAAACGCCAATCCGAGCCCCATCGAGTCGCTTAGCTCGACCGGTTTCTGAACCAAGACATCTCCTCGCTTCCCAATGACCCTGGTCCTCCGTGATCCTTGGCGAGCGACTCGAACGGCTAAGTACCACGCCGGACTGGATACCATTCGTCTCGATCGGACAGAAAAACGCTTAGCAAGAGAGCGTGCTCAGACTGCACGCCGACCGACCCACGGGCAGAGCGACGGCGCTAACACAAACGCTCGTCCTCAACCACCCTCGAGTCGCCTCGAACTACCAAGTACCACGCCGGGACTCGGCCACCCGGCACCGTTCACAGACGGGAAAACGGTAAAATCGAGCACTCGAGGGAGTCGCTTATGATCGCTCTCCGAGCTTCAAGTAGTCGACTCAACCAACAACACACATGATAAACAACAAAACATCATATTTAAGGTGAAACCGCAAAGGGCGGACGCTCGGGGACTCACCCAAAATCAATCCAAAACACGCAAACAAATAGCAAATGAACACAACGTTCCATTCAAATCGCATATCGCATTGTCTTACATTACAAAATATGCCTACTCGGCAGAATTGTTACTAACACTACTCCGCAGTTTCGACGATGATGCACCAGCGTCCCGGCGCTTCCGGACGAATACAGTATACGGGTTCGATGGATAAGTCGTCAGCTGGCCCGCCATCGCCGCGCGGAAGGGCTGCTCGACCTTGAAGTCGCGATGCGGCGGCTCGGCGTCGTTCGGCGCGACGACGTTTCCTGGTACGGAAGAAGGTCGCCCATCGCCCAAACACGCTCCGAGTACGCGGCAGCACGCTCCTGCAGCTTAAGAACCTCAGACAGATCCACAGCGCCGGACGATGAAGGATAACCACTGCCACGTCGCCGAGGTCGAAATCTTGGGAAGTGGGCGAGTCCTGACTCGAGCCGCCGACGCTCACGCCGAAAAGCCGACGCGTCATGAACTCCACGACGGGGCGCCTTCTCCAAGTACTCCACACCTCAATGAGGTCATTGGGAATAACCTCCGTGGCGACATCTCTTGAAGGTAGGCGCGGATGCAAGTCGCCGACAGCGTCCGCCGTCGACGAAAGCATGCTCACGCACTCCCTCGCATCAAGAGAACTCGCTTCTTCATGGCTATCAATCATACGGCCTGCGAAGGAGACAACTATGAGTACAATGGAACCACAACGGAACAATCGCAAAGGCAAGGAAGACGACTCACCAATCAAAGGGGCGGAGCCCGTGATGAAACCTTGAAGCGATGTATGGTCGCTCAAGCCCAACAATGATGGCTTCGACGCCTTTCGATCGTCCTCCGCCACAATGGCAGCCTTCGCCGCCTGCTCACGAACTCTTCTTCTTCGCCTCCTTAAGCTCGCGCCGAGGTCGGCGATCTTTTGTTCGCGGTTCCCAATGCGCGCACGCTTCAGCTCTCCGAGGACAAGCCCTGGCGAGCCACCTCACCGCAGCCACAACTGAAGTTCCGAACCGCTTCCCGAGAGCAGCAGTTCCTTCTCAAGACGCCTTCAGCAGCCTGAATCACGACTCCAGCTGCACCCTGACATCGCCAAAGTTAGCACACATGAAATTAAGTGCCCACCGCTAAAATTTAGCGAGTGCGCACTGGGACCGGCGGTTGAAAAAAATTCCTAAAGTGCCCACCCGCTAAAATTTAGCGAAAAGTCTGGGACCAAGCGGTTGAAAAAATTCCAAAGTGCCCACCGCTAAAATTTAGCAAGTGCGCACTGGGATGGCGGTTGAAAAATTCCTAAGTGCCCACCGCTAAAATTTAGCGAGTACGCACTCGACCGGACTCGAACGCCGCAAATCGAAATTAAAGAATCGTGCCGCTGCAAAACAACGACCGATCCTCGAGGCGGAGGTACCGGATGGCGCCAAGCATGTTGTGCTTGATTCGCGCGTCCACGACGCAAGCAACGCCGTGTGTCCGCGACGTTGGTCAATCTCGGCGCGGCGATCTCGAGTAGGGCTCGCATAGCCGCACTCGCCGTGGCGCCTTGGTCATGAAGCGGGGAAGGTAGCGATTACGCGCCGCTCAAAGCTTCGCCTCTCGGCCTCGCAACGAGATGCCCCCTTCGTGGATGCGGTCGCTTCAGCGGCTGGCCCAGCGGTCATTGCGGTCGTCAGAGACGACGACAATGTCGTCGCCTTGGCCTTCTTGTTGCCCTTCCGTGGCGGCGGCGATTTCGTCCGCCTTCCTCTTACGAGAAGGTCCTCCTCGCTAGCGGAGGGCACCTTGGCCACCGTCGGGTGGCCCATCTTCTTCACTCCGGTCCTATGTATCGAGACAACTCAGTGAAACAATTTAAATACTAAGAGAGGAAGATGAAGGCCGAGTGCACTTACTTGGCTGGAATGAGCAGCCCAAGACGGAGGCCGGCGGTTTCTCCAGCTCAGGCCCGTGACTAAGCCCAGTGTCCAGACGCCAGGCCCAAGATACGGAGGGCTTCTTTGACGTTGAGGTAGCGGTTGGTGCCTCCGAACACCTTCGGAGGCCCCTCGTGAAGTGGAGCTGCCCGCCGGAGCCTCCTGCGGCGAGACCGCCACGCCGGACCTCCTCGCGAGGCGGCCGCCTCGGCCGAGCCGCCTAGCCCGAGACCGCGAAGGCGGAGGTAGTGAAGCCACGGGCGCCCATGGATGGCGCTGGTCCAGGGTCGTTGCCGAGCCGCCGTCGTCGGCCGAGCTATGGGCATCGGAGCCGCTTCGAGCGCGGCGGTGAGACCATCCTCGGCCGTCCTCCTCCTCGGGGGCCCTCGCCTCTTTCTCCTTCTTCTTTCGGGAGTGGCTTGACGGAGCGAGGTGGTCTCCGGAGTTCTTCGTCATCATCACGCCGAGGCTCTTGCTCGCCGAGCTCGCTGACGTTGCCCACGGGTCTTTCGGATCGTGGGCGATCTCTTCTTCGATTCGTCTCGTCGTCCTCGTTGCCTTGGCGGGAGGCGACTGCTTGTGTCCCGCGCGATGGCCCGTCTCGTCATCGGCGGGTGGAGCCACCTTCCACCACTTGAAATAACTGCGTTAAACATGAAAGAAAGTTAGAACTACCGCGATCGCATATGCTGCGATCGAATGGGATCGATTATTACCGTTGGAGCCGGACGCTTGTGGTGTATGGAGGGAGCCCGCGCGATCCGTATGCCGCTGGTGATCCTCTTCAACGCCAGAGATAGTCCTCCGGCTTCCACTGGCGAGGCAGGCCTTCGTCGAGTCTTCTCGGCCCGTGTCTTGGTACATATAATGCTCGCTGGCGAGTGGAACAAGACGCCGCTTAAGCCAGCCATTGTGTTCACCGTCTGGAGCCCTTCTTCTTCGCACCGCGAATGGCGGAGTATCTCGTCGACCATCCGGTCGTCGGGTAGCTTACGACACGGAGATTGCGTGGCTCGGGGCGGTCGGCCGAGTATCGTGGGATCGCCGCCTCATCTTCTGGGGTCGCCTCGGTCACGTAAAACCAAGACTTTTTCCACTACCGCTTTGGCCGGGCAGCATAAGGTCAAGAAGGAGGCTTTGGATTTCAAGCTGGAAGGTTAAGCGCCCACGGCTAGCATTGTCGCCGCCTCGCGCTGATCCGGCCCATGGAATGAGATCTTGCCACAAGGAAAATAGGGCTTGAGCCATAGCACTCAGAGCCACAAAGATGGCGAGCTGCCGATACTATGGGGACCCAGTCGAGGGCTGGATCCGTAGTAGCAGCACCGGAAGAACAGAGGTGGGAAACCCTAAACCCGCCGAGGTGACTAGTGAAGCAGATGAACTCTCTCTCGCTGGTTCGGATCGTTCTCGGTGCGAGGATTCGCCAAAGCCGGCCCGCAGATTCCGGCCTCCTCGAAGGAGGCGATTCTGCTGGTGCATTTGGATCTCCCAAGGTTCGTGGAAAGGCCATGGCTGAGGATTTGCTTGGAGGTCGGAGGATTGCATTCGCGAGATCAGCGGCGAAAGATGTGCGTGCTGGAAGAAATGGTGGGCGGTTGGCTTTCCGTACAACCATTCCTTATATAGCGAGAGCTGCCCGCCAAATTAGGGGCCGTTACTGCGATGATTACGCCAAAGTTACCGTTAAGTTACCTTAACGGCTAGTTTGACCACACCCGACGGTCGCCTCCGCACTCGGCTCGCTAAGTTACATCGAGGTTGCGACCGTTGGTTAAATTCGCCGAGACGCGACTCGATTCCGGATTTTTCCTTTGTAATGAGCCCGACGATTCGATCTGGATGCCAACTTGCCGTATACTCCGATCGCCAAAGAACCGCGCCTAATCGACGGCGGCCTCGGGACTACGATGGGGATATGCCTCTGGGTATCTCATGAACGCTTCCGGCCCGGTTGGCGAAGGTTGGTGGGCTGTGAACGGCGAATGGATCAAGGCCCATCAGGTACCAAAGCATCGGAGGTCAAGGCCCAAAGTAGTAGATAGGCCAATCGGTCTGAGTTAAATGATTAACAAAGTTGTAACCGAATCGGTTGAGATATGTAAACCCTAGGAGGTAGGCCTATATAAACCTCCCTAAGGGGTGAGAGAGACGTTCCTCATACACCAAGCAACTCGGCCGCCTTCAGTTAGCCCATTGTAAACACCTCCATAATACAATCTAGCAGAGTAGGTCTTTACCCTCCGGGGCGAACCAGGTAAAACCTCGAGTCTCGCCCTCATCTCGCACCGCAGATGGCTGGCCGCCCTTGCCCTTCGTTCTACTACTCGCTGCCGATTGCAGCATCTGCCGTGGTCATTCCCTCGACAAAGTACCTAATGATGGAAACTTGAACCATAAGAGTCCCACTTGACATCAATGATGGAAATATGCCCTAGAGGCAATAGTAAAGTTGTATTATTTATAATAGTCTCTTCTTTGTGCCCCTAGGGCGTGGCCGTCAGGCAGAATGTTTGATGATTCTCAATGGTTGCTGAGTCGACTGGATTGGGGTATAGACAAAGAGAAAACGATGTGAGCATGACGCACATTCTCTTGTCTCGCCGATGAGACACTTGTAGTCGATGATAAGCAGAAAGAACGGATGGGAACGAAATCATCAAAAACTAAAATACTACATGTAAAATAGGCACATCAGTAACATAGTAATTCTACAAACATGTAGCTCTATTCCGAGTTTAGGCACCTTGTTTAGCAAGTAAATAGTAACAACAGATAGTCACTCACTACTGAAACTCTTCGAGGCCTAACGTGTTGGATGCTATTGTTGTTGTATGAGTCATTGTAAGGTCATTGTGGAGAATGATTGTTCAGAAGCGGTGCGTTGATGGAAGGAGAGGCATAGTCAACGGGTTGTGGTTGCCCCAATTCTGCAGGAGATTGATGAAATCAGTAAATGTTTTACTAGTTTTTCCATTATGTTTGTTCGTAGATCTGCCAACTCAGTAGCTCATGAGTGTGCTTGGTATGGCTGCGTACACTCCGTCTCTACGTGTTAGTTAGGAGTTAGTACTCAGTTTCTTAAAACATTGTATTCAGGCTTATGGTCAGTCAGCTGTTATAAGGGGTTGTTTGGTTTAGAGGATGTCATTTAGGGGATGAGGATATCCCCAACCACTTGGTTAGGGGTAGCCATTTTTTCTGTTTGTCTACGTGGGATAAAAAGTGTTTAGGGACAGCCAGTCAAAATCTACGAGCCTTCTTACCCAGAAGAAAACTCTTCGGAGAAGCTATCCAAAAGTGGCTGAGCTCATCCAGCTCTTTTTGTGGGATATGCTCAACCACCATTTTGAGCCAAAAGTGGTTATACATATCCCCTTCACTTTCTAAACCAAATATTGGATAACCACAAAAAAAATTGGATATCCCTTGTCATCCACTGGATAGCCACTGAACCAAACAGCCCTAAGTTAATAAAGTCAGCAGGTTTTCCCTAAAAAAGGGTATAAACCAAACTTTAACCCAACGTGCATGATTCGTTTGCAGGTTCTAGTGGTGGCTAACCCCACGAACACCAATGCGCATGTCCTCAAGGAGTTCGCCCCTGCTGACGAGGTTTAATCTCGTCAATGCCCATTGTTATGAGCTTGGGTTTTGGAGAAGATGGGGATGCTAGAGATCGCGGAACGGTTAGCAAACAAGCAACACGGGGACACGAGGTTTACCCAGGTTCAGGCCCCCGAAGGGAAAAACCCTACTCCCGCTTGTCTGCTCTTGATTATGGCGAAACCGAAAGTTACAGGGGTGCGCAGATGCAATCTGGCATGGAGGTGTGTATGCGGTGGTATAAAGTGCCCTCCTCGTCGTGCCCTCCTAGACTTTATATAGAGGTAGGCAGGTCCCGGGCACAGACCGAGTCGGTTACAGGTTTTAGGGTTTACCCCTTTGAATATTCTATCTACTCTAGTCTTGTTCTCTAAGGATCCAAAGACGTCATGGGCTTGGGCCACCCGAAAATCTTCATGGGCCGCGTATATTCTTGTGGGCCTTCCTTGGACTGGACCAGGTATGCTAAGGTAGTGTACCCGTAGGGTATAACCATGTCACCCGCGATCCCGGCCAAAAACATCACCTGCCTCACGCGGCTCGACCACAACCGCGCCCTGGGCCAGGTCGCCGAGAAGCTGGGCGTGCATGTCGGCGACGTCAGGAACGCCATCATATGGGGGAACCACTCCTCGACCCAGTTCCCCGATGCTAGCCATGCCACCGCTAGGACCGAGCTCGGCAAGAGACCCGTGAAGGAGCTCGTGGCCGACGAGAAATGGTAACCTGACAACGTCCCGTCGGCACCGTCTATAGCGCAGCATTACATATAGATTGGGCTGAATCGGTTACCTTCTTTCCCGTTGTACATGGAAAAGGCCAAAGGCTGAGGGAGGAGTTCATGAGCACCGTCCAGGAGCGCGGCGCGACGGTGATCAAGGCGCAGAAGCAGTCGAGCTCGTTTGTAACATCCCAGCATTAGAGCTTAGAAATAAGCTGAACACATGTGTGTGCATTGCATTCATGCATAGAAAATCTGAATAATTTTCGCGCTTTTAAATAAAAACTTGTCAAAGTGATTGAAGCTTCTCTTAACTTGATGAAATTGTAGTAGATCATCAAGTTGACTGCGATAAGTTTCAATATGACCTTTTCTAAAACCTTATTTTGGGTAAACATGATTTGATCTAAGGGTAGATCAAATGGAATAAAACTAAACCCTAATACATTACTTAATGATTTATATCTGATCCTTAGGTGATCATATCATAGTATTCATTATAATCACTCAGGAACACCAAGTTATAAATATAACATAAATAATAAGAATGTCACAACTATATCTTAATCTCATATACTTATACCATGAGTATCATGGAAATACCTAACTTTAACTCTCTAGTGAGATGGAGTAGGAAAGAAACCAAAGTTAAGATCATTAACCATATATCTTTCTTTCCATATCAATCTTTATCATCTCTACTGAATCCTATCCTTATAATTGTTGTTCATCAATATTGAGTAATCAACTATTGATTCACAAATTCTTAACCTATCAATTCTTGACCTATCAACTCTTGTCCTTATTATAGCATTCACTTAAGGATTATAAAGAAAGAAGTAAGAAAAGGTAAATAGTGATGCTAGTTTTAGATGTCATCTATAGGATGAGAGTGATTTGAAGAAATCAAATCAATATGGTAACAAAGAATATTACAATAATGAAGTCTAAAGATAGTTACCAGGAGTCCTATTGGATCAAGTAGGTATAGTCAATGAAATATATTTCTTAATCTAATAGAGCTAAACAGAAGATAATTAGAATACAACTGTAGTGTTGTATTGAAGAAGCCTTGTTTAGTCAACTGGAAACCTGAACCATAAAGGATCAAAGGATCATAATGATCATGCCTTATTCACCAATATTGAATGCTTATACCATGTATAAGTAACAATGGTGGATAAAACATGAATGAACCATAGTATAGATATATTATCCTAGATTAGTCATTACAAGTCACATTAATATAATGTGAGGTTGGAATGTTAGATATTGGAGTAAGTAGAGAGAAGAAAGTATGATTAAAATAATGTTAGAGCAACATTGAATTAAAGACGTAGTATTTTCCTCTTGGGGAAATCACTAGAGGAGAGTAGAACTTGATATAAACCTCTACTAGAGTAGTATTTGTGATGGATGATTTAGGAAGGGTATGAATGGAGTTAGAGGTAACCACTTGTTGGGTTAGAGATTATTAATAGTAGAATAGTTGTTATAGCCAAGTATAAATATGGGAATATTATGAAAGCTTTAGTGTTAAGCACTTTGCATTTACAAATGGATTTGGAATAATAAAGGGTGGATAAGAAGTTTATATAAAGCAAAGCTCATCATGTTAGTACATGATGATGGACATAGAGAAGTAATATATCTAGGAAAGGAATTCCTTAATTAGATGTCCAGAATTATGAAGTATGGAATATAGGAATCTTGGTTAAACACCCAAATCCTAAATCTAAGACTAAACCTACTATTCACTTTCTATGGTTGATCTATCATCTTGTTTCCATAATGGTTGATAAGAATAATTTCCAACATTAATCATTTCAGCATACCTTGGACATTCTCAACCATCATTATTATAGGTGCTTATGGAACTATCTTTATTAACTGTTTCTCATAAGTTATCCTAGAAAACAATTCCATTATTTTACTTTGAATGGTGATGTTATTAAATATCACAAACATAAAGACAATGTGATTAACCATTAATCTTTATTCACATCAATAAAATAAACTTGTGAATAGTAAATCTTCTAAAAACTTATGGTAAAGCATTTTCAACACAAACTTTAACTCATTAGTTAATAGTAATATATTCTATAACAAGTTTATGAATTTATATGCAATTAAAATTTCATATTAAAACCCTCACAAATAATAATAGAAAAGGTATCTATATAATGAAAATAGAGAAACCCTAAACAATATTTAATAAAAGATCACAAATTGATTCTTAATAACTTCATTGTTATAGCAATTATTCAGAAAATAAGTTCCATAAAGAAATTTCAATCAAATGTATAATATTCAAAGTAAAAAAAACGGAAATTGGAAAAGAAATAGAACCAGGAAAAAAATAAAGGACCAAGCCCAGTACAGAAAGTGGCCCACGGTCCAGTACCTCATTTTCTAACTGATGCCCGCGTGCAGCAGCAACCACGAGTCGCTCACTCCTCAACAGCCACGGAGGCCCAATAGCAGCCCATAACCCTTCGTTGTCTTTTCCCCATCTTCCTCCTCGCCGATGGATCGAGCAAGCAGCTCGCTGTCGAGCTCTGCCGCGCCGGCGTGCGCCAGGATTCGACCCACCGCCTGCCGTCGCCTACAAGACCCCCTGTCTCGCCAAGGACGAACCCTAACACGCCATTCCTTCTCCTCCCTTCTCCAGCGCGCAAACCCTAACTCCAGAGCTCCCGGACGCCGTCGAGCACTGCTGTATCCGGCCGCCCCAAGCCTCGCCGTGGCTCCTGGAAGCTTCGTCTCGCCGCGTTGAGCGTCCTCGCAGGAGGAATCGTCACGGGAAGCTTCCAATCGTCGGCAAGTACATCGCATACCCGAGCTCCGGCCACCGCTTTCTTCCTCGATTCCGGCCTTCCCTTGCTCGCCTCGCCTCGGCACCACCACCATCATACTCCTAGTGAGCCACCGGTGCTCAAGCACCCTTATGTTTCCTCTCTCTTCCTCTGAATCGACCTCCCCGCGAGAGACCGACGCCACCGCCGCTCGCCGTCGTTGCGCCACCGTCACCAGTAGTATTTTCAGGGCGGCGCCGCCACTATACGGTTCACCGCGACGTCCTCTTTCCGTCTAGCCCAAGCACAGCCCCGCGCGCACAGCCGATTCGCGGATCCAAGCTTAATCTGAGGATGAACTTGGATTGATGTTAGCGTGACGTCACGCTGATGTCATATTCCTATTTTATTTATTTTAGAATTAAGAATAATGTTTCTGTATTAAATAAAAACATAGTAATGACATGGCATATGTCCCACCAGTCAGTGACTGGGGTAGATTAGGTTCTGGTAAGAAAAACCCTTCAGTCGATGTTGACATCAGCATTACCTAATAAACACATTTATTTATTTAATTAAGAAATTCATAAAATAATTAAAACTTGTAAATTTAATATATTTTGTTTTATAAATCAAAAAATACATATAATATATGAAAATGTTTAGAAAAATAAAATCTATAACTTAAAACTATTATTAAATATTATTATGATAATTATTTAAATAAATATTATTTAACAAATACTTTACAAAGTTTTAATACTTGGATAATTAATATTTTAATAATGGTAAATGTTAAAAATACAAATAAAATACTAAAAATCTTGGAAAAATAAGAATTAGAGTTTAAAACTATAATCATGCATTATTATTTCTCTTAATTAAATATTAATTATTTATTAAGTATTTATAAAGTAATAAATGAAGGGTTTCACAACATAGTAAATCAAAAAAATTCTACGGATGCGAACGGGGAAGCCAAGATCTAATCTAGGAGATGCAAACAACGAGGGGGGATAGATGAGATCTTTATACCCTTGAAGAAATCAAGATGAACGCTCAACACGTGGTTGATGTAGTCGCATTAGCCTTATCCTCCTCGCCCGATCCGATCCAACGCCGCAAGTGGCGCCTCCGAGATGCACACGTCTGACACCACGGCGTCTCCTCCTTCCTCGGTCCGGCAAGTGGTGGGAGAGATAGATTGGATCTACAACACGACAGCGTGGTGCAAAGGTGGAGAGTTTATGCGGCAGGGCTTCGCCTACGCGCAGTAGGGAGAGAGAGAGAGAGAGAGAGAGAGAGAGAGAGAGAGAGAGAGAGAGAGAGAGAGAGAGAGAGGAGGAGGAGGAGGAGGGCAGCAACTAGGCGGCTAGGGTTTGAGGAGGTGTGGGGGAGGGTGCGCCCCTGCCCTCTTTATATAGAGGGCTGGCCGGCTTCCCTTGCCCCTCCTCCAAACCCTAGGGCCGGCGACCACATGGGGTGGAGTGGGGGGCAAGTTTCCCCCCCCCTTCTAGAAGCTCTCCCTAGGGTTTCCCCTAGGGCTTGGCCGACTAGGCCTATGGGGCCTTGTGACCCTGGCCCAATGCGTCCAGGGCACTCCCTCGTAGGCCCACGCCCCCTCCCGACAAGTGGGGCCACGTTGGTCCCACTCCGGAAGCTTCTAGAACCTTCCGGTACAATACCGAACAATCCGAAACAATTCCGAAATCCAAAAACTGCTTTTCCTTATATGAATCTTATTCTCCGGACCATTCCGGAACCTCTCGTGATGTCCTGGATCTCATCCGAGACTCCGAACAAAAAACTCATAAACCAATTATCCATTCTATCCTAGCGTCGAGACACGTTAAGTGTGTGACCCTATGGGTTCGAGAATATGCAGACGTGATCTTCTATCAATAATCAACAGCGGGATCTGGAAACCCATATTGACTCCCACATATTCATCGATGATCATATCGGATGAACCATGATGCCATGATTCAATTAATCCCATATATATATTCCCTTCGTCACGCGATATTTTACTTGCCCGAGATTCGATCGTTGGCATCGGAATACATAGTTCAATCTCGTTCATAGCAAGTACTTTACTCGTTCCATAATCCGATATCACTTTGTGATTAACTCCTTAACCACTTGCTTGCAATCGGTGTTGATATCGATTACCGAGTGGGCCCGAAGTATATCTCTCCGACTTGGGAGGGACAAATCCCATCTCGATACATACAACCCAACAAGTAATTTCCGATCACCTGAGAGACACCTTTATGATCACCCTCTCATAGGATGACGTTTGATGACCTCAAAGCTTTCTTCCGATACTAGGGAGTTGCATTATCTCATGGTCTAAGGAATACAATATTTGACATAAGAAAAAGCTTCGCAAAGATGAACACGATGACACGGTCTAATTGCTCTGCTTAATTTGGGTTTGTCCATCATATCATTCTCCCAATGATATGACCTCATTATTAATTGACAAATCATGTCTATGGTTAGGAAACCTTAACCATCATTAATCAATGAGCTAGTCCATAGAGGCATACTAGGGACACGGTGTTGTTCATAAACCACACAAGTATCAAAGTTTCCGCTTAATACAATTCTAGCATGGAATATAAACTTTATCATGAACAAGAATTATAATAATAACATCTTTATTATTGCCTCTAGGGCATAATTCCAACAGTCTCCCACTTGCACTAGAGTCAATAATTTAGTTTACATCTGGCAACAATCTAACACCCATGGCACTAAGGTGCTAATCATGTTTTGCTCGTGGAAGAGGTTTAGTCAACGGATCTGCGACATTCAGATCCGTATGTACTTTGCTAATCTTCAGATCTCCATCTGTTATATAATCTCGAATTATATGAAACTTGCGGTTGATATGCTTGGTCTTTGGATGATATCTTGGTTCCTTAGCCAGTGCTATGGCGCCAGTGTTGTCACACAATATCTCCAGTGGGTCCAAGGCACTTGGAACCACACCAAGCTCAGTGATAAAGTTCCTGATCCAAACTCCTTCACTTGACGCTTCTGCAGCAGCCATGTATTCTTCTTCTACTGTAGATCCCGCGATCACGCTTTGCTTGTAGCTTCTCTAGCTCACAGCTCCTCATTCAAAATATAAACGTATCCTGTCTGAGATTTAAAATCATCCTTGTCGGTGTCGAAACTAGCGTCGACGTAACCTTTTACGACGAGCTGTTCATCACCTCCATAGACTAAGAACATTTCTTTAGTCCTATTAAATACTTTAGGATGTTCTTCACGGCTGTCCAGTGTTCCCCTCCTGGATCACTTTGGTATCTGCTCGTCAAACTAAGAGCATTGGACACATTCGGTCTATTACATAGCATGGCATACATGATAGAACCTATGGCCGAGGTATAAGGCACTTTGCTCATAGATTCTCTATCGTTTACCGTAGCTGGACACTGAGCCTTGATCAATATCTTACCTGACAACATAGGCACTGAACCTTTCTTCGCCTTATCCATTCTGAACCTTTTCAGAACTTTGTCTAGTTATGTACTTTGGCTTAAAGCTATTAGGCGTCTTTGTCTATCTCTATAGATTTTGATGCCTAATATATAAGCAGCTTCCCCTAGGTCTTTCATTGAAAAAAATTTGTTCAAATAACTCTTCACATCGTTAAGCATATCAATGTCATTTCCAATAATCAATATGTCATCCACATATAGTACTAAAAATGTCACTGAGCTCCCACTCACTTTCTTGTAGATACAAGCTTCGTAGCAATTTGGAACAAATCCAAAGCTCTTGATCACTTGATCAAAATGAAGGTTCCAACTCCGAGATGCTTACTTCAGTCCATAAATGGAACGCTGAAGTTTGCACACCTTATCAGCATCCTTAGGATCGACAAAACCTTTGGGTTGCATCATATACAACTCTTCGTCAATGTTGCCATTGAGGAACGCAGTCTTGACATCCATCTGCCATATTTCATAATCATGAAACGCAGCAATTGCTAATAAAATCCGAATGGACTTAAACATCGCTACGGGAGAGAAAGTCTCATCATAGTCAACACCTTGAACTTGTCGAAAACCTTTCGCGACAAGCCGTGCTTTATAGACAGTGACATTACCATCCGCGTCCGTTTTCTTCTTGAAAATCCATTTGCACTCAATGGCCTTTCGGTCGCTAGGAGGGTCCACCAAAGTCCATACTTGGTTTTCGCTCATGGATCCTAATTCGGATTTCATGGCCTCTAGCCATTTCTCAGAGTCTGGGCTCATCATTGCTTCCTCATAGTTCGTAGGTTCACTGTTGTCTACTAACAAGACAGTTAAGACAGGGTTTCCATACCACTCAGGAGGGCCACGTGACCTTGTCGACCTGCGACGTTCAGTAGTAGCATCGTCCGAAGCTTCATGATCCTTGTCATTAGCTTCCTCTATTGTTGGTGCAGACGACACTGGAACAATTTCAGGTGTTGTGCTACTCTCCAACTCAAGAGAAGGTTCAATAACCTCGTCTAGCTCTACTTTCCTCCCACTCACTTCTTTCGAGAGAAACTCCTTCTCAAGAAAGGACCCGTTCTTTGCGACAAACAGTTTGCCTTTGGATCTGTGATAGAAGGTATACCCAATAGTTTCCTTAGGGTATCCTATGAAGAAGGCATTTCTCCGCTTTGGGTTCGAGCTTGTCCATCATCAACTTCTTGACGTAAGCCTCGCATCCCCAAACTTTAAGAAATGACAACTTAGGTTTAGCACCAAACCATAGTTCATACGGTGTCGTCTCAACGGATTTAGATGGTTCCCTATTTAAAGTGAATGCAGCGGTTTCTAATGCATAACCCCAAAATGATAACGGCAAATCTGTAAGAGACATCATTGATCGCGCCATATCTAATAGAGTTCGATTCCGGCGTTCAGACACACCATTGCGCTGTGGTGTTCCGGGTGGCGTGAGTTGCGAAACGATTCCGCTTGCTTTAAGATGCGTGAGAAAAAATCATAAATCAAATACTCACCTCCACGATCGGATCGTAGAAATTTAATTTTCCTCTTACGATGGTTTTCCACTTCGTTCTGAAATTCTTTGAACTTTTCAAATGTTTCAGATTTATGTTTCATTAAATATATATACCCATATCTACTTAAGTCATCAATAAAGTGAGAAAATAGCGATAACCACCACGCGTCGAAACACTCATTGGTCCACATACATCGGTATGTATGATTTCCAACAAGTCCGTTGCTCGCTCCATTATTCCGGAGAACGGGGTTTTGATCATCTTGCCCATGAGGCACGGCTCGCACGTGTCAAATGATTCAAAATCAAGAGACTCCAAAATTCCATCAAAATGGAGTTTCTTCATGCGTTTTACACCAATATGACCTAGACGGCAGTGCCACAAATAAGTCGTATTATCACTATCTACCTTGCATCTCTTAGCCTCAATGTTATGGATGTGTGTTTCATTGCTTTCGAGATTCAGAAGAAATAAACCATTCATAGCAGGTGCATGACCATAAAAGATGTTACTCATATAAATAGAACAACCATTATTCTCCGATTTAAATGAATAACCGTCTTGCAATAAACACGATCTAGATATGATGTTCATGCTCAATGCAGGCACATAATAACATTTATTAAGGTTTAAAACTAAACCCGAAGGTAAAACTAAGGAGAGTGTGCCGACGGCCATCACATCAACTCTTGATCTGTTGCCAATGCGCATCGTCACCTCATCCCTCGCTAGCCGCCGTCTATTCCGTAGCTCCTATTTTGAGTTACAAATATTAGCAACTGAACCAGTATCAAATACCCAGGCACTACAACGAGCGCTAGTAAGGTAAACATCAATAACATGTATATCAAATATACCTTTGATGGTGCCAGCCTTCTTGTCCGCTAAGTACTTGGACGATTGCGCCCAGTGACCCTTGTACTTGCAATAGAAGCACTCGATTGTCGGCTTAGGTCCGACTTGAGCTTCTTCTCGGCGAGAACGCGCTTGCCGCTGCCTTTCTTGAAGGACTTCTTTGCACCCTTACCTTTCTTAAAGCTGGGGGGCTTGTTGACCATCAACACATGATTATCTTTCTTGATGTCCACCTCTGCAGCTTTCAGCTTAGTGAAGAGCTTAGTGATCGTATCAGTGGAACAAATCTGATTATGAGTAACTACAAAACCTTTGTAGCTAGGAGGGAGTGATTGCAGAACTCTGTCAATCTTGAGCTCCTCTGGAATCTTGCAGTCCAATTGCTCAAGGCGTTGAGTGTAGCCCAACATTTTAATGGCGTGCTCACTAACGGAACTCCCTTCCTCCAACTTGCAGTTGAAGAATTTCTCAGAGATCTCATATCTCTCAGAACGGGCCTGAGTCTGAAACATGGTTTCCAGTTCCTCAAGAATCTCAAAGGGCCCGGCGAACTCCTCAAAATGATTTTGAAGGTCCGATTCCATAGCAAACAACATGGTGCTCTTAATCACACCATAATCATCTTTGTGCGACTGATAAAAAGCTTTTTCATCAGCCGGCGCATCTACAGCAGGGGCGTCACCTAGCGCTTTCTCAAGGACATAGTCCTTTTGTCCGCCAGCGAGAATGATTCTCAGATTGCGGAACCAGTTGGTGAAGTTAGACCCATAGTTCTTAAGCTTTTCTTTCTCAGCAAAAACATTGAAATTGAAGTTGGACTTAGCCATTTGATCTACAAAATTTGCAAGTACAATTTAGACTATGTTCATGATAACTAGTTCAACTTAATCAAATTACTAGATGAACTCCCACTAAATTCAACATCCCTCAAGTTGTTTAGTGAACATGATCCAAATTCACCACACCTAATCCGATCTTCACGAGAAGAGATGTGGTTTCAATTGTGGACAACAAAGTGTCGATCATATCATTCATATGACTCATGCTTAACCTTTCGGTTTGTGTGTTCCTAGGCCATGTCTGTACATGCTAGGCTCGTCAAGTCAAACCCAAGTATTTCCGCGTGTGCAAAACTGGCTTGCACCCGTTGTATGTGAACGTAGAGTTTATAGCACCCGATTATAACGTGATGCTTGAAAACGACGAACTTTCGCAACGGTGCATACATGGGGAGAACACAGTTTTATCTTGATCTTTAAGTGAGGAATCATCTTATAATGCTATCATCGCGATCTAAGCATAATAAGATACATAAAAGGATAAACATCACATGCATATAATTTTATGTGACATGGTATAGCCAATCTCCGCGCAATGATCTCCATCTTGTGCGTGCCAGCATGATCTCCATCACTCCACCATGATTGCCTCCACCAAGAATAGCAACTACAACTATTGCTAACTACTTAGCGATAAAGTAAAGCTATTACATGGCATATAAAAAGTTGACACACAGGTCATACACAATTATAAAGACAACCATATGGCTCCTGCCGGTTGTGTACTCATCGACATGCAAGTCGTGAAATATTACAAAACATGATCATTGCATACAACATACACATCACATCTTGGGCCATACCATATCACAGAAACACTCCCTGCAAAAACAAGTTAGAATCCTCTAATTTGTTGTTGCATGTTTACCGTGGCTTATGGGAGTAACAAGCTAAGAACGATTCTTACCTACGGAAAGCCACAACGGTGATATTATGGTTGCCAACATCCGGTGTAAATCCCATGACAACTGTAGTGAAACGGCATCCACCGGTGCATGTGGAACAAGCCACACGTCAAGTCGGAGCGGTCTCATGACGAGGTCGTCGCAGAAGTTGGCTGGACGCTTTGATCTCACTATCCCGCGTCATAAGAAGTACACAACAAGAGGCTTGCAACAGAAAACATCAACGCCCGCAACAATCATGTTGCGTTCTACTCGTGAAACACATCTCGCATAGATCTAGCTCTGATACCACTGAAGGGTTTCGCAGCATAGTAAATCAAAAAAATTCTACGGATGCGAACGGGGAAGCCAAGATCTAATCTAGGAGATGCAAACAACAAGCGGGGATAGATGATATCTTCATACCCTTGAAGAAATCGCACAGCGGAACGTTCCACGGAACGTGGTTGATGTAGTCGTACTAGCCTTCTCCTCCTCGTGATCCGATTCGATCCAACACCGCAAGTGGCGACGCCTCCGAGAGATGCACACGTACGGCACCTCGACGTGTCCTCCTTCCTCGGTCCAGCAAGTGGGGTGGAGAGATAGATTGGATGTACAACACGACGGCGTGGTGCAAAGGTGGAGAGTTTCCGCGGCAGGGCTTCGCCACTGGCAATGGGAGAGAGAGAGAGAGAGAGAGAGAGAGAGAGAGAGAGAGAGAGAGAGAGAGAGAGAGAGAGAGAGAGAGAGAGAGAGAGAGAGAGAGAGAGAGAGAGAGAGAGGAGGGCAGCAACTAGGCGGCTAGGGTTTGAGGAGGTGTGGGGGAGGGTGCGCCCCTGCCCTCTTTATATAGAGGGCTGGCCGACTGCCCTTGCCCCTCCTCCAAACCCGAGGGCCGGCGGCCACATGGGGTGGAGTGGGGGGCAAGTCCCCCTCCCCCTCTTCTAGAAGCTCTCCCTAGGGTTTCCCCTAGGGCTTGGCCGGCTAGGCCTATGGGGCCTTGTGACCCTGGCCCAATGCATCCAGGGCACTCCCACGTAGGCCCACGCCCCCTCCCGACAAGTGGGGCCACGTTGGTCCCACTCCGGAATCTTCTAGAACATTCCGGTACAATAACGAACAATTCAAAACAATTTCGAAATCCAAAAACTGCTTTCCCTTATATGAATCCCATTCTCCGGACCATTCCGAAACCTCTCGTGATGTCCTGGATCTCATCCGAGACTCCGAACAAAAAAAACTCATAAACCAATTATCCATTCTATCCTAGCGTCGAGACACGTTAAGTGTGTGACCCTACGAGTTCGAGAATATGCAGACATGATGTTCTATCAATAATCAACAGCGGGATATGGAAACCCATATTGACTCCCACATATTCATCGATGATCATATCGGATGAACCACGATGCCAGGATTCAATTAATCCCATATATATTCCCTTTGTCACGCGATATTTTACTTGCCCGAGATTCAATCGTTGGCATTGAAATACCTAGTTCAATCTCGTTCACAACAAGTACTTTACTCGTTCCGTAATCCAATATCACTTTGTGATTAACTCCTTAACCACTTGGTTGCAAGCGGTGTTGATATCGATTACCGAGTGGGCCCGAAGTATATCTCTCCGATTTGGGAGGGACAAATCCCATCTCGATACATACAACCCAACAAGTACTTTCCGATCACCTGAGAGACACCTTTATGATCACCCTCTCATAGGATGACGTTTGATGACCTCAAAGCTTTCTTCCGATACCAGGGAGTTGCATTATCTCATGGTCTAAGGAATACAATATTTGACATAAGAAAAAGCTTCGCAAAGATGAACACGATGACACGTTCTAATTGCTCTGCTTAATTTGGGTATGTCCATCATATCATTCTCCCAATGATATGATCTCATTATTAATCGATAACTCATGTCTATGGTTAGGAAACCTTAACCATCATTAATCAATGATCTAGTCCATAGAGGCGTACTAGGGACACGGTGTTGTTCATAAACCACATAAGTGTCAAAGTTTCCACTTAATACAATTCTAGCATGGAATATAAACTTTATCATGAACAAGAATTATAATAATAACATCTTTATTATTGCCTCTAGGGCATAATTCCAACAATAAACCTTATTAAAATCATGTCTTATTATTTTTAAATCACAAAAATAAATGTAATATACCAAAATGATCACAAAATAAAAACCTACATGTCTAAAATGTAATATTCCACTTTTGAGTTAAATAGAAAGATAAACACTTTTATAACTTGAATTTAAACCTATTTCATTAATTAACAATTCATATAAAGGTAAATAAAACTTGTTAATATTTCTTAAATTAACCAATTAAATGTAATAAATAGTATTAATCTTAAATACTAACATTATGAAGTCAAAATTATTTAACACCATTTAAATGCAATTTTATTGAATGATCTTTCAACCATAAGTATAAATTATTTTATAAAAGAATCCTTATCTAATATAAAATCTCCAATAATAGTTGTAATAAAATAAAAACCATTCTTTATATTAACCACAAGTTTATAAACAAATCAAAACACTATAAGTGAGTTCATAAGTAATAAATAATATTGTTTACTTATCCATAAACCTTAACCACATCTTTATAGGAAGTTAAATCCCTTTATACAATTATAATGTAAAGAAACTACTACTCCAATAGAAGTAATGCCATTCTTAAGAAACTCTAAGGAAACAATATAAAGTGAACAAGATACAAGTATCATAAGTAATACACCCTAAGTCTATCTACATTCTTAAAGTTACTTATAGTTTGCAAAGCTTTAAGTATAATGCTAAAAAAAATATTATATGCTTTATAGTTAACTTTAGTCTGTTATAATTAAGTTATAAAGCATCTTAATACCAAACCAACCCAGCTAAAAACCAAGATAGATAAGTCTCAAATACCACTAATTTCATTATTCCAGTTAAGGCAATTCCTTCTAACTTAAAGACTATAACTAGAAAGAACACCTCATAAGATTAACTTAGAAGCTTAAATGCTTCTGCTTAGTTGAGTAAGATTTTTCTTCAAAATTTATTCGTTTTGCCACCTCAATCAACATATAACAATTAATAGTAAACACCTTATTTTATACTTTACTTGTATAATAAGATTGTTAATACTTAAATTCTTTATAAGTGACATTACTTGTAAAGTAAAACTTGAAGATAAACAATTCAAATGTAAGCAACCTTGAATAGCATTCCATACTATGTATTTTATTGTTGTATAAATACATGTTGTATTACACACACTCACAAGCCTTAATAAGAAGCACATGTATAAAACTTAATCTAAAAGGGTAACACATTCCAAGGAAACCTTTTCCAGAATCCAAACCCTAGAACAACGTTATTCTCGGGATTCGTGTTTATCAACTTGCATTACATTACTTATGCATAAAAGCATCTTGCTTCTTTAAACATTAGTCCTTACCGCACCAATGATGCAGATTTCCGCTATTGGATCTTATATTGTCTTGAAGACCATGAGTGCATAATCTTGCAATCACAAAAGGCAAGTTCACACTTGCTCATGTCCTTTGATTATTTTCTATAAAGTATTTTACAAATCCAGTGTTGTCATCACCTGCATTTGAAAAAGGACAGAAAACACTATTTTCATAATAAAGTGATTATAGGTTATTTACCATGAGGTAATAACCTACTATAAGAGTTCCGGTGGTAAAGTAACATATTATCTAGGACTTAACAACCAATGTCGCCAGTGATTCTTGCGCCGTATACTATGCGTTGACCATAAGATTTGGAATGGGACGGAGAAGTCAGCTGTATATTTTCCCTCTCGCATGGAGCTGGATGTGCGGGTCGTGGCTGTTAACACTCATAGCGTGCATATTATTTATGGTAATTAGTAGAGGATATGCAGCATATGGGTGGGAGCCCTCAACGTCCCATGATAGTTCTGGCATCTGAACGGTCTGTACTGCCATTGCTGTAATTCAATAGGTGGGCTGGCATACACCAAAGAGACATGCGGGATCGCGGAGAAGGCAGTGATTGGTTTGGATCTTAGTCTGTGCCTCACACCAAGGAAGTGTGAACGAACCTGCAATTCGGATGTGCAACAATGCTAAGATCTCTCATGGGTAAAGTGACGCACCTCTGCAGAGTGTAAAAACTGTAACTTGTTACTCCCCGTTCCGGGAAGGAGCTGCGAACGCGGCGGGAAAGGAACCCCATAAAGGTTCTAGTAAACCCGTGAAGGCTGACGGACATAACTTTTCAGAATAAAAGCAACCTTTGAAGAAATGTTTATGAAAACTTGCATTGCCTACGACCTACGGTATGTGGCTGTAGCTATAGTGCATCAAACACTCCTTTTCTAGTGAACTTGTTGAGTACGCTCGTACTCAAAGTATCTTCTTAACCCTTGCTAGGTTCTAAAGCCAGTACAGAAGACGTCTACATCAAGTTATGCTCCAGGAATCATCATCAAAAGCTAACGCACTTCCATGAAGTCAAGAAAGCCAACATATACATCAACTCAAGTGAAGACGAAGTTACTGATTAGATAAGAATAGAATTTCTAACCATAGAACCTACTTCTGTAGAGTATTGCAATAGCAGCAATGCAAGCCAGTAGTTCAGCTACTAGTTTTATAAGTATGGTAGCTATGAGTTATTTATTCTTGATTCTTCTTCGTAAGAAGTTTCTTTCTCTCTCTTTAACCTAGAGTGTTCTCTGGATCTTGTGTAAAGAGTTGAGTTGTAACCTATAGTCATGTCTTGGACCTGCTATGTTTCTGTTGTACTACTCTGAGGGATGTAATACTAGTGAACGGTGTTTCATTGGTGTTTTGTCAACGACTATAGTGTACTACATCATGCAGTGGTATGCTGGGTCACCGCATCGTTGTCCCCCGCCTACGACCACATGAGGTACCGGATCCTTGGCACCCCAAAGGTACACCCCATCTTGCTTTATCACCCTGAATCTGTGATCTTGTTAGAGCATCACTAGTAGAGCCCCTAAACCCTCAAACCCTCAAAAATAACCGCTTTTTTACAGATTGCGACCGAAAAATCTCATAGACTAGAACCCCTAAACCCTCGAACCCTCAAAAAATTTACATGCCCAACCCCTACTCCCCTCCCAACCTGTACAAGTGAGGGTTGGAGGCCCCCAACTCATCCAACCCCAATTCCTCGACCACGCGCGCACGGGAGGGAAATTTCACCGCCTCCCGCCGCCTCCTTCCTCCCACCTCCCGTTGCCTCCCCGAGCCGCCGCGCCCCGCCCCCCGTAGAGCACTCCCATTTCGCCTTTCCCCGCCGCCTTCCGCCCCCCGTAGAGCGCTCCCGAGCCGCGTCGTCGTCGCCGCCCCGAGCTCTCCCATCCGCCGCGCCCCACACCCCTGCCGCCTCGCCGACCTCCCCTGATCCGTTGTGCCCCCGACCTCCACCGAGCCTCCACGCCCCGCCTGACGAGGTTTCGACTCGCCAATGTCGATTGTTATGGACTTGGGTTTTGAAGAAGATGGGAATGCTAGAGATCGCGGAACGGTTAGCAAACAAGCAACATGGGGACACGAGGTTTACCTAGGTTCAGGCCCCCGGAGGGAAAACCCTACTCCTGCTTGCCTGCTCTTGATTACAAACAACAAAGGTGCGGACTTCCATTGGCATGGAGATGTGTATGTGGTGGAAGCTATAGATCTGTAGATCTATTTTCGCGCCTATTGTATCATAATCTGTCCTCCTCGTTGGAACCTCCTAGCATTTATATATGGAGAGGGTAGGTCTCATACAATATTGTATTCAATTCAAACTCTAGTCTTGAGCTTTCCTTGTCTTTGGAGCTCGTGGTCCATATGGGCTTCATACAGCTGAACCCAAATGAACACTTAGGGGGTGGACCTGGATAGAGATCGTCGTGGACTTCAGCTAGGCTAGCATCGGGTACTCGTAGGGCATATCCATGTCATCCCCCGAGTGTCCATCCGAAACATAGATTCGGGTGGAGACTTAGTTGTCTTGAACCTTGCATCTGGATGTCGGAGTCGAAAGTTGTGTCGAGTGTGAAGCACTTCACCAGAAAGTTCATCAATTTGAATTTGTTCGGTTGTTGTAAAGGAGTCAACATTATGGACGTAGTCAACACAATGGACTATAGGCTGCGCGACCATCGCTCCCTATGGGAGTAGCCCCCAAGTGTCTGTTCGAGTCGTAGACTCGAGCATAGACTTATAGTCGTCGTTTGCGCAATACGGTGATCCGGAAGTTCTTCGGATGACCTTGCAGATGCCCTGAATGCCTTCATTTTTTCGAGTGTGTGACCAGCGCTCCCTATGGGAGTAGCCCCCGAGTCCTCAGTCGAATCATTGATTCGAGTGAGGAATCGAAGCGTGCCACTCGAAGATCTTCTGTGTACGCGACCGGCGCTCCGGTTTGAAGTAGCCGCTGAGTGTCTCGCGGAGTCGTAGACTCGGACAGAGACTCGAGTCATATATTGTGCAATTGTAGTCGACAATCTCGTGGGATGTAACATCCCAGCATTTAGGAACTAACGAAGGGTAGATTTAGGAATATGGAATGTTTCATGCATCTATTTGTGAAAATGTGGGTAAAATTTTCGCCAAATAAAAACCTTAAGTGATCAATTTTTCTTTCATACTTTGAGATTAAGTTTAGTCTTAAAGGATGATTGTTATAAACTTTGATATGATCTTTAAGGAATTATATGTTTTTAAAATGAATTTGAATTTTAAACTTGACTGTTTGAATTATAATTCAAGTGAGTTAGGAATAAGTTTTGAATCTTAATTTAATTAAGAGATAAATATTACAACTTAAATTCTATCCAAAGAAAAACAATAATGAATATGAAACTTATTTCTTAGCATCAATATATATAATCAAGATATAAAATTATAACTTATTGAAATCATCCACACAATTCACAAAAGCAAATATACAAAGAATAAGAATATTCTTTATTAATAATAATATAACCTTTATTACAATTGAATAAAATAAAGATTACAAAAATAATAAAAGAAAAATTACAAAAGAATGAAGATTACATTGGACTATTTACTAACTATTCTAGAACTAAACCTAAACTAAATATTCATCCATATATTTGTACCTGCAAGACAAAGACTAAATAAAAACAAAAGAAGGTTGGTGTTAGTATTATTTCTCTCAGATATGTCAGTGAAATGCACTTGAAAAATTCATCATTGAGAAATTTATAAAAGGGGCAAGTTTCACCAATCTTAAAGAATCCATCTTTCATAAATTTAAAGCTAGAAGACAAATGACAGCCAAGAGGGACAAATCCACCAGCCAAGTAAAAGTAACCAGGTAAAGGTAAATTTCAAAAATTATGAACATATCCACAAGTGCATAGAAAGCACACATACAGGACACACACCAACATGCATGTGGTATGTTGTCGACCTCACAGAACAGCCCAATCTCACAAAACCACAAGCACAACTATGGAGAGGCACCAGTGCATTACTCCACTGCACAACACACAAGAACAGTCGGCCTAGATAGCAGCTTACCAAGCACATCAGACAAACCAAACCACCAAGGATCAACCAAACATCACCAGGATGGTGACATAAGGAGGGATATGGATCAAGTGGATAGCAAGATCAAGCACAGGAGCTAGGAGGAGCAGGTTAGCTCAAGATCAAGCACAGGAGTCCAGCAAAACCAGATCAAGATCATCATCACCAACTTACTCCACAAACATCAGAGTCTGTGGTGAGTTTCATAAAAACCTTCACATGAAATAATCATATTATTTAGAGAAAAGCATGTGTTGTTTTATAAAATAAACCCTCAGAAAGCACCCAAGTGGGGTGAATCCATCATAGGGATTTTTGAAACTCTAAAAGGCAAACAACAAAGTACCAGGATACAACCAGAGCTCAGAGCAACATCCTTGCTCTGAGCTCTGGTTGTCAAACTATATTTTACAATTCAATCATACATATACCTATGATCTATTTCTAGGCACATCCCTAAAGGAAGGGTAGCACCTTAGAAACAAATCTTTGGGATCCATAGATTGATCAAGCTCACTACCATTTTTTCCAAGCTTTGATTCAATAAAGAATAGCTGGTACCACTACCAGGACTATCTAGATGAACCAATTAGATAAGATTTGAATCCCTAAGCCTCATACCAACATCATTGGTCTTAGGGAATTCAGAAAAGAACATCTATGTTTATCCCTCAAAGCCAAGTTTGTCATTAAGCATAAAACAACCGAATCCATGGGTTGGAATCAAACTTGTGTGCCATACCATGATGGTGTCACAAGAACAATCCATTATAAATCAGGATAGACATTTAATCATCACAAATTCAAACAATCAACTTAACTAATCATTTTCCTGTTAACACAGGAATCATAACTAGGATATTCCTATATTAAACTTCACTGTTTGAGATCATAACTAGGAATCATGATGATCTCAAACCATACACTAGTTCTAAGCCAACAAGCACCAGGACAATGATTTCATCATGTCATAATCATGATCATAAACCCAGAGATGACGGTGAAAATATATCAAGTCACTGACTTAATCAAGCATGATTCCCAAGCAACTATATCATCTGAATCAGATGCAATACAAGCATCAAATCATCTGGTAAGCCACCAGAAACATCATAGATCATTTCAAGCAACAAGCCTCAGGCCAATAATCATTTAGCATGTGTACAGACCATCCAAACATGATTTAATTCATCCAGTACATGATCAATCACATAGAAGGAACCCTAAATGGATAATCATCCTAATCTGAATCATACAGTAGCAAGAGAGGACACTGCCAGCATCTAGCATCGAATCAGCAAGCAGAGAGCACCGGGGGAGAGGAATCAAACTCACTGTAGGTCCTCGCTGAAGAATAGAAGAGGAAGCAGAGGGGCCGACGACCATGGCGGCACGGGGAGTACCCCAGAGGGGGCGCTTCAACCCACAGGGCGCCACATCAGCGACTCTGATCACGCCTGGAAGTGCAGAGGATCCCCTCGACGCACGACGACCATGGCAGCACCTGAATCCATGCCAATCCCTAGGGTTCGGGACGACATCGATTCATGGCAGGAGAGCCCCAGTCTCGAATCCAATTGGATAGAACGAACGGGCATCGCTGACCCCTTGCACCACGGCAATGACTAGAATGTCTGACGGCGGGAATCGTGGCAGACGGGCATCGGCCACGGTCGGTCGAGGAGGAGAGGATGAACTCGAGGGAGAGAGAGGCGTGAGGTGGGCCGGGCTGCACCCTTGGGTGGTCCTTTTGTCCAGAACTAATGGGCTACTAGGGCCCAATAAGAATAACCAGCCCAGAAATCCTTCCAGGCCTGTTTTAATAAAACTAAAAAGACCAAAATGCCCCTGACCTCAATAAAAGTCTAGAAAATAAAATAAAAGTCCAAAAATTATAAATAAAATAGTTTTGGATTCACAATAATCCATACTATTCAAATAAAATATAATATAAAATTTTAGATAGTTAAAATTTTATAAGAATTTTGTAATTTATATATTCCTTATGGAATTTTACAAAATTATTCAAAGATGATAAAAATAAATAAAAATCACTTTCATTATATATTAATATTATAGTATTTTTGAAAAATACTTAATATATATTTAATAACAATTTTAATGTATAATTGATAATTCCTAAAATAATTATTAAATCAATAAAAGTCAAATAAAAAGGAAATAAAATAAAATAATTCAATATATGTTATAAATATTAAAAAGTAATATTTATAAATCCTTTTGCTTCTTTAAATATTGTCCTTACCAGGCAATAATGATGTTTTTGTAGACATAGAAGCTCAAGGTCCAGTGCAAGAATCAGACTTCACTACCTTGCCATCACAAGGCAAGGTCATCACTTGCTCATGTCCTTTGAAGAGTCTTTATCAAAGTATTTGCAAATTGTGTGTTAATATATATGCTATAAAAGAAAGAAAATATTATTTTCACAAATAAAGAAATTTTAGATATCATCCTAAGTGGTGATATGATGGAGCAATAGAACTTAGAGTTCTAATTGCAACAATGATGATCAAGTAGGGACTTAATAACCCCTGACATCAGTGATTCTAGTGCCATATATTACGCGTTAGCCATGAGATTTGGAATGGGACAGAGAAGTCAGCTGTATCTTCTTCCTCTCGCATGAAGCCGGATGTGCAGGTCGTGGCTATTATCCTCGTAGCGTGCATATTAATTGGTAATTCATAGAGGATATGCAGCATATGGCTGGGAACCCTCAACGTCCCACGATAGTTCTGGCATCTAACGGTTTGTACAAACCATTGCCGTAATTCATTATGTGGGCATGGTGTACACCAAGGAGGCATGCGGGGTCGCGAAGCGGGCAGTGATTAGCTTGGACCAACTACTGGGCCCCACATCATGGAATTGTGGACGGGAAAGTACACCCGGCTGTGCAACAAAGAGTTGATCTCTCATGGATAAAGTAACGCACCTCTGCAGAGTGTAAGAATTGTAACTTGTTACTCCCTATTCTAGGAAGGAGCTACGAACGCGGTAGGAAAGGAACTCCATGAAAGTTCTGGTCAACCTGTGAAGGCTGATTGTCATAGTTTTTCAGAATAAAATCAATCTTTGAAGAAAGATTTACAAAAATTGCATAGTACCAAGGATTTATAATCCGAGGTGGTAGTTAGAGCATCAAACTTCCCACCTCGCATATAATGAACTTGTTGGGTAACGCTGTTACTCATTCTTTCCTTTGATCCCTTGCTTAGACTCTGAGGATCCCGAAGACGTGCCAATGTATGCAGCCGAATGCCAAGAAGATGTGCTCTACGAGGAACCTGATCTGTCCGGAGGAGTTGAAGGAGTGGATTACGAAATCCGCTACGGTGTCGATGATAACGAGTCCAACTAAGTACGCCTAGTTAGTAGTGACCAATGGAGCTGATCAACATGAACTCTATAGAATAAGCTGCTGAGCTCAACTCCTAGACGGAGTTGCTACTTTTAAATTCCGCTGAACACTTTATATTTTGGTTTGTAAGTTGGAAATTTTGGATGTCTTGAACTTCCGGTATTGTAATAATAAGAATGTGTGTACTTTTGTAATATGGACCCGCAATGTTTCTGTTGTACCACTCTAAGGGATGTAATATTTACGGAATGGTGTTATGTGGATGTCATATCAACGACTATAGTGTACTACATATGCAGTGGTATGCTGGGTCACCGCATGGGCGTACCGCTCACCCAAAAGTACATCGGGTGCACGACCAGCGCTCCTGATAGGAGTAGCCCCCGAGTGTCTAGTCAAGTCGCAGACTCGAGTGGAGACTCATGTGAGGAGAAACCACTGACCCGGAAGTGCATCAAGTAAGCGTCTCACACATAAGGAGCCAGGAATCAACGATGCAGTCGGAGTTGATGTGGGGAGTCGTGCGACATTTAGCCGGAAGGACTCTACGTTGCGGATAAAGTCGATGCCGTTTCTTTTGTCGATGATTGATGTGGTCATCCGAGGAATGCGTCGACTTAGGTCTTGCCATTATTCGACTCCGTTGGAGGACTCGATACAATAGCGCGATGTAGTCCGGCATCCTTGTAAGCTGCAGAAAACATAAAGAATTGTGAAGTACTTGTATCTTGTAAAGAATATTTGCCTGTCGGCTTGTATAGTAAGATTCTGGTGCCAATCGAGTCGACACTTTTGCACTGTTTGCTAGGCCTTTTCGTTAGCCTGATTACCCTTAGTCTCAGTACCTTGCCGAGGCACTCTGGAGTTCAAGGATTCGACGATCAGGCAGAATCAGATAATCGGGCTGTCGCGTATGAGGTGCTCGAGTGCATGGAGCCGATGGCACATTGGGTTACTCGAAGAGGGCGCAGCCCCCGAGTGTATCGAGTGCGATTAAAAAAGAAATCAGCTCTAAGTAGAGGGAAACTTAGCTTTGTTGGTTGTTATGGAGAGTTGACGCGGTAGAGGGTCACGCGGCGGACCACAGTCTTAGCAACGACGGGTTACTGGGGTTGATGGCGGCACCGATCTCCGCATCCGAAGATTCTCAAAATCAAAGACCACACTAGGTCGTCTCATCCGAAGAATGCAGTGGGTCACCACATCCGAAGAATGCAGCGGGTTGCTGGAGCCGAAGGCCGCGGCTGGTCACCGAAGCGGAGGGAGCCCCCGAATCGTTGGAGCTGAAGATCGTAGAGGATGACCAGAGTCGAAGGATCCCCCGACTCGCGGTTGCTGAAGCCGATGCGACCGGTCGCCGCAATCAAAGATCGCATCAGGTCGTCGCAGTCGAAAAGCGCAACAGGTCGATGGTCGCGAGTCGTGTGGACAAGTGGGCGTAGCCCCCGAGCGTGGAGTTGATGTGGTCGAGGCGGCGTCCGAGAGCCGATATGGCATACCGGAGTCGACGCGGCAGCGAGTCGAAGCCGATGACGGAATTAGTATGCCGCAACCGAAGATCATAACAGGTCATCGCAGTCGAAGACTACAGAGGATCGCGTGACAGAGTCGGTGGCGGCAGTGCGTAGCCGCAGCCCAGGACCACAACGGGTCACTGGAGCCGAGACCACAGCGGATCGCTGGAGTCGAATGAGCCCCCGAGTGGATGCGGCAGACCGGAGTCGTCTGATTTTTGTTATCCGGGATCGACATGACGGACGGGGTCGACAGAGCGGTCAAGAGTCGACGAGGCGACCAAGGGCCATGAAGTCAAAGTAAACATCAGCAGTATGTACGTATATTCTTCGGACGGCCAGAAGATTCATGCACGCAGGATCTTTGGTCTTCACATGGAGGCTTGGTAAATTTTTTAGATGAATCCTCGCGACCTATCTTGTGATATCTGATCGCGATCTGTCTGGATAATTGATTCGTGTGTATCCAACTGATGTCTTCTGTAGCTACCGATCTCGATGTTATTTTGGTGCCATGCCGATGACGTCTTGCTCTACGCTTTCTTGTTTCACATATCTTGAATTAAGCAATGTCTGCCTCCGTACGATGTCTCATTGAGACTTGCTCCACGAAAACGATCTTCAAAGTTGAAACTTTTTCTTTTCCTTGCATACGGCTCGCGCTCCCAGCCTTGCCCGAACCGTGCGCGGCCGGCCGGCCATGGCATGCATATGCATCTTTTTCCCTTTTGGTCTGCTTGGCTCGCCTATTGGTACCGCCGCAGTAGATTCGCGGAGAATCAGTTGATGAAGAAGCTGAGTGCGCGGACGTGGACGCAGACGCATCGACCGGATGTGATCCGATCTGGCCGATTTTAATGATGAGGGAAGCAAATTAGATCTACTTCTAGTAGCCAATGAATTGTAGATTGTGGCAGATGGGACCGTCGTGACTGCACAATTAGCGCCTCCAGTTCCCACAGACGGCGCTAATTGACGAGGTTTCGACTCGTCAATTCCTATTGCTATGGACTTGAATTTTGGAGAAGATGAAGATGCTGGAGATCGCGGAACGGTTAGTAAACAAGCAACACGGGGACATGAGGTTTACCCAGTTTCAGGCCCGAGGGAAAACCCTACTCTTACTTGTTTGCTCTTGATTACGACAGAACCGAAGGTTACAGGGGTGCGCAGATGCAATCTGGCGTGGAGGTGTGTATGCGACGAAAGCTATAGATCTGTAGATCTATTGTGGCGCCTATTGTATCATAATCTTTCCTCCTCATTGGACCCTCCTAGCCTTTATATATGGAGAGGCTAGGTCTCAGGTGTCAATACGATTTGGTTACAAGTTGTATTCAAACTCTAGTCTTGATCTTTTCTTGTCTTATGCGCTTGGGAGTCCGTGTCCATATGGGCTTCATACCAGCCAAACCGTCATGAGCGTAGTGGACCTCGGTAGATCGTCAAGTGGGACTTCCAATGAGCCGAACCAGGTAGGCTAACATCGGGTACCCATAGGGCATATCCATGTTACCGCCCCCCTGCCGCCCACCGCCTCGCCGACCTCCCCCGAGACGCCGTGCCCTGCCTCCTGCCACCCGCCACCTCGCCGACCTCCCCCGAGCCGCCGTGCCCCACCCCCCGACCTCCCCGAGCCAGGCGGGCTAGAGGCAGCCGCTCCGACCCGAGGTATGCCTCTTTTTCCTTTTTTTTGTTTAATTTTTCCCTCTTTTATTCATTGATATCACTCACAATTTTTTGTTTGTTGTTTTGTGTAGATGGAGGTGACCACCGAGGACTCCATGTCGTTGTCCGATTGGTCGTCATCGGACGATTCAGACATTGAGGAGTTGCTTCAAGATGATGATGTCGAGATGATGGGCCTCCTCCTCGACGTGCAAGAGCTTGAAGACTGCATGAAGCTGATGGATCATAGGAGAGGGTCGAAGATGGGGCGAGTCACCATTTATCGGAACCGCTCTCTCAGACACGAGCAACTGATGCAGGACTACTTCGTGAAGAAGTCTCCGACATACCCACCTCGCCTCTTTCGGAGAAGGTACCGAATGCGTCGTAGTTTGTTTGTGAGGCCGCATCAGATTACTTCAAGCGTCGTAGATCTGCCGCTGGTATCATGGGGTTTAGTGGGTACCAAAAGATATCGTCTGCTGATGGGGATGTGCCTACCGGGGTATACCCGAGGGCGTTCCGATCGCCCAAGGCTGGCGAGTGGGCTGCAAGGCATGGCGGATCGAAGCCGGCGTGGATCCAAGCAAGCGGAAGTCAAGGCCAGTAGTAGATAGGCCCAGTCGGAATAGGTTAAACAAGTACCAAGCCTTAATGATTAGGTTGAGATATGTAAACCCTAGGGAGGTGAGCCTATATAAACCTCCTGGGCGTGTAGAGATCGTTCCATCATATACCCAAGCGACTGGCGCTTAGCCGCGAGCTCGCCCATTGTACCACCTCCATAATACAATCTAGCGGTAGGTCTTTACCCTCCGAGCACAGGTAAAACAGGTGTGTCTCCGCCCTCATCTCGCACGCAGATGGCTGGCCGCCCTTGCCCTCGTTCAACTACTGTCGGCCGATTGCGGCATCTGCGTGACCATTCCACGGCGGTGGCGCCCATCGTGTGCGGGCGGTGTTTGCGGAGATCCAATCTGCCCATCAACGAGAAGGTCGCCACGGCCGCATGATAGCGATTGGAGAGATGCTCCAAATCTTGCCAGCTACGTCCGTGGCGCGACCCGTCACCTACGGCGTTATCTGCCGGTCGGCGATCAGCCTCTTCGTCGGCCTCACCGACGTCATCGTCGGAGGACTCGCATCCGCGAATCGCCGCCACGCGATCGGCTCTCCGGAGCGATCCGCCGCGATCCATCGCCTCGCCTCCGAATACAACTCGGCCCGCGACGCGTGGCGGCTTCGGACGCGAAGAAGACCCTCAACGGCAACGCCGACTCGGCGACCGGCGTCACTCGCGGATCCATCACCGCGGCTTCACTGCGGGCTCCATCACCAGGTCTCCAACGTGGGAGACTTGAGACCCTCCATCCTCGGGATCTTGACTTGACTCGGGTCGGAAAACTCCGCCGACCTCTGCGGCGGAACCGGTCGCCACGCGACCTACATGGCGACGGCACCGAGCGGAGGACCCTTCTCCCAATCCCTCCTAGCACGCAGCGGCGGTCGAGGAACTCCGCTTTGGCTGGCGGAGGCAAGGTCTGCAAGGCAAGCGAAAAATTTCGCCTCGGCGGTGTGATTGCGAGAGCTATCAGCGCTACCACCAAGGCGGATCGGTCGCGCTGAACCCCACCGTTCGGCGCCTGAACCGGCAGCGAAAACGACGGCCAGCGTGGCGGCGCGATCTGCGAACGCGCCACGGAGAAGCGCCCCGGGTCGACAGCGATGGGCGCCCACCTCACCCAACCGCACACCTCCGAGGACCAGCCGCGGATAGTAGTCTCCTCACGGGAGCGAGCGCAAACGGCCTCCCACTATTCTCCACCCGATGGACAACCTCGTGGCGAGCCCGGCGGCCGACAACATCACGACCACCGGCGGCGCCCTCGGATCCGATGCGTCGGGCCACCTGCTCGCAAAGGCCGTCGGCGGCAAAGCGGCGCCGACTCGCGGTCGAGTGTACTCGCGTTCTTGAAGCGAGCGGCCTCAGCGGCCGCCCAATGGCGGCAAACACCCTCAGCCACCACCGTGAGCCACCACTGCAGCTCCAACACCGACCCACGACGCGGCACTCTCCAACGACCCGGGCGGCGACCAACCGTCGCCGCCAACGGTCAACCCATCGGCGCCGCACCCATCATCATCAACCAAAGCTGGCGCGCCGCCAGCCCGGCGACACACCCTAACCAATCGCGCGACGGCGAGCCCATGGGTCGCTCGACTCGGCCCCAAGTGCCGGACCAATGATCCGAGGCGAAGTACCGCCAAACTTCAAGGCGCGAAGGAGATAGAAAATCGAGCCTCGTGCGACCTCATTGTCTGGCTCGATACATACCTCATGGCGATGGGGATCGCAGCCACACCGACCGCTGGCGCCGTTACCTCCCACGATGATGGAGGGGACGTGCAGGCAGTGGATCAACACCCTCCCCTAGGATAGTATCGACTCCTGGGAGGAGATGCGCGACGCCTTCGTCTGACACTTCGAGTGCTCCTACACCCGTTCCACCACCATCGAGGACCTGGAGCGATGCGTCCAGGGACCCCGCAAGTCGACCCGCAACTGGGTACAACGGTGGCAAGAACTCTGGTACAACGCGGTCGGCATCCACCCGGACACCGCGATCCATTGCTTCAAGCCCTCATGCCTCTACGAGCCTCTGGTCGCCAAGCTCAAGCGACACTCTCGCACACTCGACAACATACCGGACCTCCTCGAGATCGCCAAACGGTACGCGGAGGAAGATCCAAACCAGGAAACCGATGACGAGTCGGGGGGTCAACGCCGCCTGAAGCGGCAACGACAATGACGACGGTGCGACCCTACGCTACAACACTCGCCTCACCGGCAAGCGCCACACTAGCAGGCGAGTCGACTTCGCGCCGCAGCCGCGAACACGCTGAGCCAAGAGCTTCCTCATGACGGCGGCAACTACAAGCCAAGCCAAGGTTCGACCCATGCCCCTAAACCAACCTTGTGCGTTTCATAGCGAGGAAGGAAGCCCCATAGCACAACCGCCAACACAGCCGCCACACCCTCGGGGAGATTGATAAGGCACGGCGAGCACGGAGGACCCCGACAACGACCCGCAAACGGCGGAAAATTTGGCAAAGTGGCGGCTCGCTCCATACCTTCACGAGCTTCAACGAGCGGGAATAAGGTCGCCATGCCGTCGCCGTCAGCCGCGGTGGCTCGGTGGACGTTCCCGGTTCCTCAACCGGTGAAGCCCATCACACCGAGCCGCCAGACCACTCGCCACGCCAGTACCCGAGCCGAGTCGCCCGGTGGTCAAGCCTAAGGTCGGCGACTCGGCTCCCCAAGACATTGATGGACGGCGGCAGCTCCATCAACATCTGTACTGGACACCTTGATGCGGCTCCCGCGATCGATGATTGAGACAACCCACACCACGTTCCATGGCATCGTCCCGGTCGGGCGTACCCGATCGGCAAGGTCACGCCGGTCACCTTGACACCGGCAAACTTCCGCACGGCGGATCGTCTTCATTTGGTGCCCTTCGACCCTACCACCGCCTCACGGCGCGGGCATTCGCCAAGTTCATGGCAGCGCCACACTACGCGTACAACGCGATGAAGCTCCCCGGGCCGTGCGGCGTCATCACCATCAACGACGACCCCAACATGGCCGCCGAGTGCGAGGCCAAAGGAGCCGAACTCGCCGATGCCGTTATCGTGGCAGAAACCAATCACGTCGATGAGCTCGCCAAGTACGCGAGCGGGGTCAACAACGACGACCCCACCATACTCAAGAAGCCTAACTCGGAGGGCGCAAACACCTCAACCTTCGAGGCAGCGCACACCCGCACCGTCGAGCTGGTTCCAGCGACTCGGCCAGACGGTGATCGGGACGGGCATGAGCCTAGCCTAGGAAGGCGCTCGCCGAAGTTCCTCCGTGAACGAGGACATCTTCACATGGAAGCCTGTGACATGTCCGGTGTCCCTAGGGAGCTCGCTGAGCACAAGCTAACGCCGACCCCAAAGTGCGACCCGTCAAGCGATCGCCGCGGCCCTTCAATGAAGCGCCGAGCCATCGCCGAGGAGGTGCAGCGTCTACGCTGCGAGCTTCATCCGCCAATCAAGTATTCCAAGTGGTGGCAAACCCGGTCTGGTCGAGAAGAAGAACGGACGGAGGATGTGTATCGACTACACAAACTTGAATAGCGCCCAAAGGCGATTCGTCCTCCCGGATCGACCAAATAATCGATTCCACCGCGGGCTCGAGTCGCTATGTTTCCTCGGCGCTTACTGGGTTCAACCAGATCAAAATGGTTGTCGAGGGCGAGAAAACGGCGTTCATCACGCCATTCGAACCTTCGCTACACCGCCATGACCTTCGGCCTTAAGAACGCCGGGCGACCTACCCGGTGCATGCAAGAGTGCCTCGCGAGCCAAATTGGCGCAACATCCACGTCGCATCGATGGCGTGGTCGTAAAATCCGCTTGCCGGTGACCTACTCACGACCGCGGAAACGTTCGCCAACTTGAGAAAATACAAGATAAAGCTTAACCCGTGCAAATGCACCTAGGGTACCAGTACCAGGACAACTACTTTGTACGTCGTCTCCAAGCGAGGATCGGCGAACCCCACCAAAATCGACACGATCGCCCGACTCGGCAAATCCGAGTGCCTACGCGTCGAGAAGTTGGCGGGCGAGTAGCTCTCGATCGCTTCATCCCCGGCAGGTGAAAAGCGATGCCCTATACCGCGCGCACGAACCCCACCTTCCAGGGACAAGGAGGCGGATGGCGCTAGCGACCTCAAGAAGGTGCTACTGCTGCCGCTACTCGCCGCCCATGACAAAGAACCCATGCTGGTTTACGTCCGCGGCTTCCGTCGTCGATGCCGTCATGGTCGCCGGCGGAGGAGGAAAAGGCGCCCGATCGGACGGTGTACTACATCGTGAGGTCCTCACCGAGTCACGCCATGATACCAGCGATGCCAAGCTGGTATACGCGGTCTTGAGCTCGCGGCGCTGCGCACTACTTCGAGCACCCGATCACGGTCGTCTCCTCGGCACCATTGCAGACATCATCCGAACCGCGGCGGGCGGCTGTCGCCAGCCAAGTGGGCGAGATCGGCGTCCGTAACATCAAATCTGAGCCACAGCGATCAAGTCGCGGCCCTAGCGGACTTCATCGCCGGGGAAGAGGCCCAAGAGCGGGAGAAGCTGCCATACCTCCATTACGGAGCACGCCGACGGCTCCAAGAACGCGGACGGCCGCAGCGGATCGTGCTAACTTCCAAGGCGACAAGCTCCGCCACGTCCTCGCCTCGACTTCACCACCGCACCAACAACATGGCGGTCTGAGGCCTTACTCCTGGCATGCGAGCCGGAGATGAATGTCAACCGCCTCTGGCTACGGAGACTCCAACCTCGTCCTTGGGCAAGTCATTGAACTGCGACGCCGTCTCCCCACCATGGCGGCGTCTGGCGATGGACAAGGGCGGACACTTGAGCTACTCCGTTGATTGGATCGGCAAAGGAAGAAGCGAGGCCGATGCACTCTCGCATTGGGTCGATCGACTCGCACCACCAGCCGACGTCTTCGGACACAATCACCAAGCCATCGCCTCCCAGGAGATCGACATCGAGTCCCGTTACAACCGGAGGCAGCCCTGGTCGCTCGTCCGAGCGACAGCGGACCAAGCCCTCGTCGCCTACCGAGACCGGCACCTTGCCGTGACGAGACGACGCTTCCGGATGATCGCGCCGATGCAAGTCCTACACCATCATCGAGGCGAGCTCCACAAGCGCGGCGTCACGGTGTGTTCAATGCTGCGTCCAACCGCCAAGGACGCAAGATCCTCCACGACATCCACTCCGGTGACTGCGGCCTGCGGCGCCCTCTCTGTCGCCAAGGCTATGCGGCATGGCTTTACGCCCACGACACGCCGATGTCGTCGACATTGTCCATGCGGCCGGGTGCAATCATGTCGACGCGTGGCGAGCTCGGCGCTCAAGACAATCCCCATCACGGCCATTCACCGTATGGGGCATGGACATGGTAGGCCCTTCAAGAAGGCTCCCTCGGCTACACCCACCTCCTGGTCGCGGTCGACAAATTCACAAAGTGGGTGGAGGCCAAGCGGGTCGAAATGCGATGGAAAGACCGCCACTAAATTCCTACGAGCTCATATATCGCTCGGATTCCCAAACAGCATCATCACGGACAACGGCACCAACCGCCAAAGGAGCCATGGCGAATTATGCGAGAACACCACATCCGCTCGACCTCGATCGCCCCCGAATCCAACGGCCAGGCGGAACGGACCAATCAAAGCATCCTCCACGGCCTGAAGACGCGACTCCAAGTACCACTCGAGCGCACCGCCGGGTGCTGGGTTGAGGAGCTACCCTCCTTCATTTGGGGCATCCGCACTGTCGTGGTTTTACACGGCAGATACTACTGGGGGTAGCTTACGTAGAGGGAGAAAGGCGATGTAGGAGAATCCGGGAGCGAGATTGGCACACGATGTACCCAGGTTCACGTCCCCTTGGTGGAGGATCGCTACATCCTGCTATCAATCCAGTATATGATCATAGATTGGTTTACATGGGAGCCGCCGTAGGCGGAGGGAGAGACTAGATCTAATCTATTGTGGAAGAAGATAGATCTAATCTCATGTGAGAGAGGGTACCCCGTGGGGGTGCCCCTGGTGGCTTTATATATGCAGTCACCTAGGGTTTACAAGTGCACTAATGGGCTTTGTATTGGAGTCGCCGTCTTGGGCCTCACTCGGCGCCACTCGTCTGGGTCCAGCACGCGCAAGTCGCCGTATTGGGCGAGTCGACCCATTCTCAGCTTGGCTTCAGTCGGCTCGATCCAGATGGCGAATCCGCTTCGTGGGTATACCCCGATTGGTATTCCCCCATCAGTAGTCCCCGAGCGCGTTGTCGATTCGACGCGGGATTGAGGCAAGGCGCGGTGAGTCCTGACGATGGGTCGTGGCGAATCGGCGACGAGCTCCTGAACAGAGGAAAGAACCGTGAAGAGGGAGGTGGTCGGCGTGAGCCAGTCGGTGATGGCTAGTTGGCGAAAGACGCAGGGTGTCGGTGAAGCCGCCAGTTGCAGCGAGTCCTCGAACGTAGAGCATGCCGAGTCCCCGAGCGCGGCGAGTGGCGAGGTCGAGCGACCGGCGAGTGCCGAGTCCCCGAGCACGCCGAGTGGCGATGTTAGGCGACCGGCGAGTGGCATTGTCTGTAGCGCGACGAGTCCCCGAGCGTGTTGAGTACACGAGGGCGAGTCCATGGTGGCGAGTCCCTAAGCGTGGAAGTACGCGAGGCGAGTCGCGATGGCGAGTCCCCGGCGTGTTGAGTACTGGGCGAGTCTGCGGGGCGAGTCCCCGGCGTGTTGAGTCTGTGAGGGAAGTCCCGATGGCGAGTCCCGGCGTGTTGAATCTGGCGAGTCCGGTGGCGAAGTCCCAGCGTGTTAATCTGGCGACTCCATGGTGGCGAAGTCCCGAGTCGTTGAGTCTGTGATGGCGAGTCCGCGATGGAGAGTCCGGGCGTGTTGAGTACGCGAGGGTGAGTCCGATGGCGAGTCGGCGTGTTGACTACTGTGGCGAGTCCGCGATGGCGAGTCCCGGCGCGTTGAGTACGCAAGGGAGAGTGTCCGAGGCGAGTCCCCGGCGTGTAAAGTACGCGAGCAAGTCCGGTGGCGGTCGGCGAGGCGAGTCGGTCGCGAACCACGCTGCATACGCAACATGCCTAGGTGTAGTCCCGAGGCTCGGGTTGGCTTGTAGAGGCGACTTGAGGCTCTTTAGATATTCATATTCGAAAATAGTAGTGGTTCTGCCGAGCATGGCGATGGCGAGATCGGCGAGCGGCGCCGAGTCCCGGCGAATGGCGAGGCGAAGCGACCGACGAGTGCCGAGTCCCAGGCGCGGCGGCGAAGCGGCGACCGACGGACGCCGAAGTGCCAGCGGCGGCGGCGATAAAGCGACCGGCAGCGCCGAGTCCCGGCGCAGCGGCGGGCGAAGCGACCGACGCGCCCGAGTTCCCAGCGCGCGAAGCGGTGGTCGGCGACGGCGGCCGAGTCCCAGCCGCGAATGGCGAAAGACACCGTTTGCCATGTTTAGCGAGTATCAGAGCGGCGAAGGCGGCTGGTGGTCGAGTCCGTGAGGGCAAGTTCCTGGGCATGGAGAATCTATGATGGCGAGTTCGTCGCTGATCCATCGGGCTAAACTCCATCTCCTCCTGATGACATAGCTCAGTATCGTATGGTGCATATGTTTCAAAAAGCAGTATGCAAAGGATTAGATCCAAATATAATACTAATTCATTCATGTAATAACAACTACGAGATAGAAATTGAATTGAGTAGAAATCTCATGGATCATGGACGCATGCAATCAAGCGTGCATGTGCCGGGGAACAACACCATCTGACTATCATAACTGGTTTCGATTCAATTCTCAACCGAAGCCTTGGGTGAGCACCACAACCATGCATGTGTGGGCCACCAGGTGGCCATGCTGGCCGCATGCATCGATCAATAGATCGGATACTGATCTGTTCGCACCAGCGCCGTCGAGGTCAATGATTTCTGCATGTATAGATTGATTCTCCCAATAACGTGTATCAATCGTTAATTAGATAAAACAATTAATTAAATAAACAATCAACTAGAAGAAGAAGAGATTAGATCGAATAGAAATAGATCAGACGTATAGCCTGATCCTTTCCCGGGTGTAGGAACAAGCTTAGCTGAAGCAATCTCCCGCTTGAATTATCGGCCGGCGAAAAGACATGCGCGCCTGGAATTTTCCGAGTCGGCCACGTGGGGGCAGCTGGATCTAGTCGACCGGTCTTTTTCAGACTGCGCGCAGATGCAATCTAGCCGCCGCCGCCGGTTTGGGATCCCGCCCGGATTATCATCCTCCAAGCGCCGCTTGCCCCACGGTGGGCGCCGACTGTCGTGGTTTTACACGGCAGATGCTACTGGGGGTAGCTTACGTAGAGGGAGCAAGGCGACGTAGGAGAATCCGGTAGCGAGATTGGCACACGATGTACCCAGGTTCACGTCCCCTCGGTGGAGGATCGCTACGTCCTGCTATCAATCCAGTATATGATCATAGATTGGTTTACATGGGAGCCGCCGTAGGCGGAGGGAGAGACTAGATCTAATCTATTGTGGAAGAAGATAGATCTAATCTCATGTGAGAGAGGGTACCCCGTGGGGGTGCCCCTGGTGGCTTTATATATGCAGTCACCTAGGGTTTACAAGTGCACTAATGGGCTTTGTATTGGAGTCGCCGTCTTGGGCCTCGATCGGGCGCCATTAAATGCAGGTCGGCCAAAGCGCCGCCAGTATTGGGCAAGTCGACCCGCTCTCAGCTTGGCTTCAGTCGGCTCGATCCAGCTGGTGAATCCGCTTCGTGGGTATACCCCGATTGGTATTCCCCCATCACGCACCTCGGTCAACAGATCGACAGGATTCACCCCATTCTTCATGGTGTACGGCACCGAGGCAGTCATGCCCACGACCTTGAGCACGACTCGCCGAGGGTCGTCCACTACAAGGAGGTTGCGAACGAACTCGCACGACAAGATGGAGTCGATCAACTCGACGAGGCACGCGACCTAGATCGCTCGCACACCGCCATCTACCAACAAGGACTCCGCCGCTACCACAGCCGGCGGGTGAAAACTCGCACCTTCCAAGAAGGCGACCTGGTGCTGCGCCTCATCCAGGACAAGAAGGGCATGCACAAGATTTCCCCTCCATGGGAGGGACCATTCGCCATCGGGCGTGTACTCGGCAACGACGCTTACTACCTCATCGACGTCCGCGGGGACGGCAAACTCGACGTCAAGCGACCATGGAATGTAAACCTCCTACGGAAGTTCTATTCCTAGAACGGCACATATGTACTCTCCAGTCGCTATGAAATAAAAAGAATTGGTTACCGCAAATTGCGCCTACTCTCCGTGTCTTGTGCCACTACTTTTCGTAATAACAGCGTCAAGCTAACCGAAGTCAACCTTTGGTAAAGCGATCGCGGCCAAGTAGTGCGATGCAAAAGCAGAGTCACCTCGGGTTTTGCATCGCCCACTTAAAAACGCCACAGAGCCCCATTGGAGTCGCCTAGCCCGGCGGCTCTGAGCCAAGACAACGCCTTCGCTTCTCACGGCGACCATGATCCTCTGCATCCTCGACATAGTTACTCGAGCGGCCACGTACCACGCTCGGGGCCCGACGACCGATTCGCCAAGCGGCTCGGGAAAACGCCAAGTGAGAGCATGCCGGGACTCGCCATGCGACTGACCCAACGGGCAGGAGTGATCGCTCAAACCAACGCGCCAAGCCTCACCCACCCTCGAGTCGCGCCTAGAACAACCAAGTACCACGCTCGGGGACTCGGCCACCACCTCGTTCGCGCAAGGAAAACGGTGAAATCTGAGGCGCTCAAGGAGTCGCTTAGCGGCGGCTCTTCGAGCTGGCGAGTCGACCACAATAACAAAACATTCAAAAACCACAAACACATCATACACGAGGTAAACCCCACAAAAGGGCGGACGCGCTCGGGGACTCGTTCAAACCTCAATCGGAAAACATATGACAAATCACAAAACAAACATGATATCACATTACTAGCATGTTGCAATTGTCTCAGAATACAAAATATGCCCAAACGGCAGATCTGCTACTAACGCCTGTGGCAACCTACTCTATTCGCAGCTTCGAGACTCGCCAAAGACTTGCGATTGCGGATGAGCACGGTACGGGTTTGACGCACGTCGTCACCACCCGCCATCGCCGCTGGAAGGGTTGCTCGACCTTCAAGTCTCGGTGCTACGGCTCGGTGGCATGGGCGCGACCGCTTCTGGTAAGGAAGGAGGTCGCCCATCGCCCAGACGCGCTCGGAGAACACCGCGGCGCGACCCGTCAACTTGAGCACCTCGGAGATCTCCACCTCGCCAGTCGACGACGGGTAGCCACTCGTCACATCGTCTAGATCGAAATCTTCTGGAAAATGAGCAAGCCCAAGGCTAAGCGCCGTCGCAGCTCCACGCCGAAACGCCGATCGCGTCATAAACTCAACGACCGACGACGCCTTCTCCAAGTACTTCCACACCTCGACGAGGTCGCTGGGAATTACTTCCGTGGGCGATATTTCCTGGAGGTAGGCTCGGATGCATGTTGCCGACAACATCGCCGAGTCAACGAGCGTGGCCACATATTGCCGCGCGTCGAACGAGCTCGCCTCTTCTGCGCTATCAATGATGCGGCCTGCGGATAGAAGATAACAATGAGTGCATCGGATATTACGAAAAGACACATGCAATAGGCAAGGGCAGACAAACTCACCAATCAAGGGGCGGGAGAGATCCGTGATGAAGCTCTGAAGAGAAGTATAGTCGTCCTGAAGCCCAGCAACAAGGGCGTCAGAAACTTTACGTTCTTCCGCGGCGGCCGTAACGGCGGCCTTGGCTCGACCATCCGCCGAACTCGCCTCCTATTTCGCCTCCCTCAGCTCGCGCTCGAGCTCGGCGATTCGCTTCTCAGCAGAGCTCAACGCCGATTGAGCCGTTGCCAACTCACCCGCGGGGACAAGTCCCTGGCGAGCCTCTTCTGCCTTCGTGGCAACTGCCTGAAGCCCCTTATTCGCCTCTTGGACGGCGACCAGTTCCTTCTCCGCGTGGTGTTTCGCTGCCAATCGGTCAGCTGACTCACGTTGCAGACCCTGCACACAATTCAAACAGTTAACCAAAGAAATGCCCTAACCCATGAAATTCAGCGAGCGCACTGGGACCGGAAATCAAGAAATCCTAAGTGCCCACCCGCTGAAATTCAGCGATGCGCACTCGGGGACCGCAATCAAGAAATCTAAGTACCCACCCGCTGAAATTCAGCGAGCGCGCATCGGGACCGCAATCAACAAATCTAAGTGCCCACCCGCTGAAATTCAGCGAAAAGCGCACTGGGGACGGACGCGAAAATAACAACAAGACACTAAAAGAATCAGACCACTGCAACTCACCGGCCTGATCCTCGGGGACTGGACATACCTGGATGGCTGCGCCAAGCATGCCGTGAAGTTGTATCGCATCCACGGACGCGAGAAGAGCCGACGTGTGCCCACGACGCTGCTCAACCTCCGCGTCGGCGACCCCAGGTGCACGGCTCGAGGGCGAGGTCCCACTCGCTGCAGCCGCCTTGGTCATGAAGTGCGGGAACGTGGCGATGGAGGCACCGGCACCAAAGGAGACCGGCTCGATCACCCCAGGCGAGGGAGCGCCCTCCTTCGTGGATACGGCCGCCTCCATTGCGGGTTCATTTGGCGCGACCGCCGTGTCATCGGAGATCGTGACGACATCGTCGCCCTTGGCCTTCTTGGCGCCATCCGCAGGAACGACGACTTCGTCCGTCTTCCTCTTGCGGGAAGGATACTCCTCACTGACGACGGGCGGCACCTTAGACACGGTCGGGTGGCCTATCTTCTTCGCTCCGGTCCTGTAAATAGATCGCGTGAGCGAAATAATTCAAGCTGCTATGAAAGACAAAAGTAGGTGGGCGAACTTACTTGGCGACCGGAATAAAGCGTAGCCCCGTGCGGATGCCGGCTGGCTTCTCCAGTTCGGTGCCCAGTCGGCGGCTGATGCCCATCTCCAGGACATCGCGTGCCCAAGACACGGACGGCTTCTTCGTGGTCGAGGCTGCTACGGGAGCCTCTGGGACATCTTCAGCAGGGGCTTCCCTGCGAGGTGAAGCCGCCGCGGTCGGAGTGGACCCTAGCCCAGAAACTGGGGCGAATGGCGGAGGCATCGAGGCCGCTGGCACTCGATGGCCGTGTCCAGCTGCCGCTGCCGTCATGCCTCGCCCTGGCCGCCGGGGCTGGAGTTTCGCCGAGTCTTGCTGGCGAGGCCGGCCTCATCGGCTTCGTTTTCTTCTTCGGAGGAGTCGTTGCATCCTTCTCCTTCTTCTTCTTCTTCTTCGACGGAGTGGCCTGGCGGCGTGAGGTGGTCTCCGGAAGTTCGTCATCGTCATCGTGACGCTCGAGGCTTTTACTCGCCTCAATCTCATGCTGACGCTGCCCGCGGGTCTTGCGGACCAGCGGGGCGACCTCCTCCTCGGATTCGTCGTCGCCGTTGCTCTCGTCGCTCCCGTAATCGCCCTTGGCGGGAGGCGATTCGCCCATGTCCTGGACGGACGAGCTCGAATTCTCGTCGTTTGAAGGCGGGAGCCATCCTTCCACCACTTGGAATAGCTGCAATGAACACAAAATGAAGTTAGAACGACCGCGATTGCAAAAACCGCGACTGCGAATGATGCGAGGTGATTTATCGTTGGGGTTGGATGCTTCAGGTGTGAAGCACCCCAGCCTTTGTGTCCGTGCACACCGGGTGATCTTCTTCTTTGGGTGTAGTCCTCGAGCTTCCACTTTCGGCGAGGCAGACTTCGCCGAGTCCTCCCGATGTCTTGGTACATAGTGGTCGCGCCGAGCCGAGGGACGAGCCGCCCCGAGCCAAGAGTTGTATAGGTTGATCGTCTCGAGGCCCTTCTTCTTCGCACCACGGATGGTTTGAAGCATTTCCCCACGACCATCCGCTGGTCGCCGGGAGCTTGCCAACTGAAGTCGGCGTGGTTCGGACGGTTGGCGGAGTATCGTGGAATCGCCCTCGCCTCCGGTCGCCTCGGCAACATAGAACCAAGATTTCTTCCGCTCGCCACCTTGGCGGCAGCATTGTCAAAGAACGAAGCCTTCTTCACCGAAAGTTAGGCACCGGCAAGCATTGGGTCGCCCGCTTCCTCGTGATCCGCCCATGGAATGATCTTTCCATAGAGGGAAGTAGGCCGAGCAAGTAGCACTCATGACGCCACGAAGATGGCGAGCTACTCGATCTTTGTGTGGACCTAGGTCCGGCTTGGATCTCGTAGTAGGCGCAGGGAAGAACAGGGACGTGGGAATCCTAGCCCCGTTCTAGGTGGTCGAAGTGATGAACTCCCCTTCGCGGGTTCGGGGTCACCTCCGGCCGCGGGGATGCGCCAATGGCCAGCGAGATCTGGCCTCCTCCAAAGGAAGCCGGTTTCCGCCAGTACACTTAGATCTACCCCAAGGTTCGGTGGAGAGGGCCATGGCAGAAGAATTTGTGGGGGGTCGGAGGATTTCGGGTCGGCTGGATAGCGATGCGAAGGAAGGGATAGTGCGCGCAATTGGAGGAAATGGCGAGAAGATGGTTCTTTGATCGCCTGCCATTCCCCTTATATAGCGGTTGTTACCCGCCAAATCAGGGAGCCGTTACTATGCGGTGATTACGCCAAAAGTTACCGTTGGGTTACCCCAACGGCTAGTTTGACCATGTTTAACGGTCCAACTTCAGCCACTCGGATCGCCGACCCGATCACTATGACAAGAGCCACGACTGACTCGCCAAAGTTGCGATCGGGATGACTAGTTTTATCCTTTATACAGAGCCCGCCGACGATTCGATTGGATGTCTACTCAAGTCAGATACTCGATCGCCAAAGACCACCTACGCCTAATCGACGACGGCCTCGGGACTATCGATGGGGATGTGCCTACCGGGTATACCGCAGACGCTTCCGATCGCCCAAGAATGGCGAGTGGCTGCAAGACGGCGATCGATCAAGCTCGTGGATCCAAGCGATCGAAGTCAAGGCCCAGCAGTAGATTGGCCCACGGATTAGGTTAAACAAGTACCAAGCCTTAACCGATTCGGTTGAGATATGTAAACCCTAGGGAGGTGAGCCTATATAAACCTGCGGGGCGTGTAGAGATACGTTCCATCATATATCCAAGCGACTCGCCGCTTAGCCGCCGAGCTCGCCCATTGTACCACCTCCATAATACAATCTAGCAGGAGTAGGTCTTTACCCTCCGGGGGGCGAATCTAGGTAAAACGCTGTGTCTCCGCCCTCATCTCGCACCGCAGATGGCTGGCCGCCCTTGCCCCTCGTTCTACTACTCGCTGCCGATTGCAGCATCTGCCGTGACCATTCCCACGACATCTGCAATGCGTGTGCTCGCCTATGTCATACCCGCGGACTATACCGACGAGTATCTTTGCATTGGGCAAGATACAACCACGGAGTCCGTCCGTAGGTTTGCAAAATTGGTCATCCGGTGGTATGATGATGAGTATCTTCGGACACCCAACGAGGAAGATACAAAGAGATTGATGGAGATGAATGCAAAAAGGGGATGGCCGGGGATGCTTGGTAGTCTTGATTGCATGCATTGAACATGGAAAATTGCCCAAAGTCATGGCACGGAATGTATTGCGGTAAAAGCAAGGATGCAACAATTGTGCTTGAGGCCGTGGCATCGGAAGACACATGGATTTGGCATGCATTTTTTGGTTTGCCGGGAACACTCAATGATATCAATGTGCTCAATAGATCTCCTTTGTTTGCAAGATTAGTTTCTGGGGATGCTCCAACTTGCAACTACAAAATCATGGACAATGAGTACTCCATGGGATACTATCTCACCGATGACATTTATCTCGAGTGGGCAACTCTTGTGAAGTCCATCAAGGAGAAAATAGGGTGCCCTTAAGTAAAAAAAGAGGCTCATTTCACCAAGGCACAAGAGGCTGCCCGCAAGGATATTGAGAGACCTTTCGGTATTTTGCAAGCTAGGTCTGCCATAGTTTCGGGTCCAGCTCGTTTTTGGGACAAAAAACACTGGAGAACATCATGAAATGTTGTGTGATTCTATACAACATGATCCTCGAGGATGAGAGAGGGTTAAACCTGCCTTGTTTCTATGACAATGTTGGTACCCGTGTGCAACCGGAAAGAAACCCTTGTCGTGTACAAGCTTTTTTTAAGCACGTCCTAAGATTGAGGATGCAAAAACTCATGGTCAGCTCCGGGATGATCTAGTAGAGCACCATTGGCAGTTGGATGGGCGGTGCCAAGGCCAACGATCTATCTTTGTTTTACTTTTCTATGTCCTATTTGATTCGAATAATTATTGTTATTTGGAAAACATTGTTATAATAACTTGAATGATTATTATGTGCTTGAAAGTACTATTTGGTGTTGTAATAATAACTAGAATGATTATTGTTTTCTCCAAACCGTTATTGAGTTGATGAAAATTATGATATGTTAAATGACAGTTTTGAGGGTTTGGGGTTCTAGTCTCTGCCCTCAACCCTCAGTTTTGAGGGTTTAGGGGTTTTAGTCTTTGCCCCTGTTTTTCAACTCTTAAAAGTGCCAAAAAATGCCATTTCTCAACCCTTAAACTGCTTTGAGAATTTGAGGGTTTAGGGGCTCTACTGATGCTCTTAGTGAAACATCAGCGTTTGCTCCTCAGGGCACGTGGGTCTCCATGGGCGTCTTCTCCGACGGAAGCTATGGCGTCCCCGAGGGCCACTTCTATTTGTTTCCGTTGACCTGCGAGAAGGGGGAGTGGTCAATTGTGCAGGGTGAGTGCTTCTCAGGTCCTTCCAGTTGATAGCATGGCACGGCAGCAACATTGCCTCTTGAGACCGTCTGTTTCTTCGTTTCAGGTCTTGAGATTGACGACTTTGCACGCGCCAAGATGGAGGCCTCGGGGACCGAGCTCAAGGAAGAGAAGTCCATAGCCATAAGAGCAAGACCAATAGCTATAGCCAGCTGATGGCTATATACCAATGCCATGTCATCAATAGCCTTCCATCTATATAATAGGTGGGCTGTTAAGTTGCCTCTACTGAATATTTAATTATTTAGTGACTGCGTGTACATATTACCTATACTGATCCATTGTGGACGGCATCTTTGTGGCCATCAAACAACACACATATAATATGATATCCAAGATATCAGGACATAATTGAGAAAAACAGATTAATATTCAAGCAACTGATTATAAGCAAGCAACAAACAAATCTCACAATGCACCATGATTAATACTCAAGATTAGTTTTTCCATTAGTACACAACGATAAACAACAAACTGGTGGCACATATCACCAAGATATATTTGTATTTAAATAAATCTAAGTTAACTAAGCACTACTAATGTTGGAGAAAAACACTCGTACATGCATTCAGTTTGCTTCATGTTTCTTCCTCTTCCACTCTGAAAGTTTTTCAGCGGCATGTGAGTAAACTGTCGGAAATTCAGAGATGGCAGCAATAATTGAAGGGACCATTATATAAAGGATTGGTCATACATTTTTATTGGCAAACTATCACGGATCGTACTAGATAAAAAATCATCTGAGATAATACGGCAGATCATTATCCGAAGAACAAACAGGAAGAACGCAACCCCACGATCCAGTATGGTGCAAAGGAGGACGCCACGAACAGCGGTGGTCGTGGGGGATTCAAGCAGTTTGGTCGGGAAGGCTGACGGCGGTATGGGTTGAGGCAGCGGTGACCGACGAGAGGATCTGACGCACCGGTGGTAGGACGAGCTGCCGCCGGCGAGACAAGATGAGAAGCCGACAGATCAATTTGCCGCACGCAGGCGTCGGTTCTAGAATTTGGCGCGAGGTAGTGCAGAGAGAAGGACTGGAGGGGAGGGAGATGTACCGGATCGGGAGCGCCGTCGCGATAGCTCGCATCGGGCTGCAAGCGGGCGGCAGATCCTCGTATCTTGAGCTGCAGCCCGGCGATACACGAAGCGCCCGTCTCTTTCTCTCTCTTCCGTTCTCTCACCTCCAGCTCAGCTTTTGATGACGTGGAATGGTTTATAGCCTGCTGACTGGGCTCTATTATACTTGCTCTAAATATCCTCTGATCTAAAGCAAACCACTTGTTTCAGTGAAATAAACCAGCTGTTGAAACAAACACACGGTGGGTCTACAATGGCCGAAGCAGAGCTTCAGTGGATGTTCGGTTAGTCCTTGTTGCATCTATGGACAATAAAGAAAAGTTTCATGTCCCACGATATTACGTTTCATGTTCCGATGTTACTGATGAACGCATTACCAAATGATAAGATAAATAATTGCACAGTGAGATGGCTGTCTTAGCTCAATAATTACAAGAACATGCTACCGTTAGTATATCTTCCTAAAGGAGCAAGTTGCTCTTCCGAGAAAGAAAACAGGACAAATTACATGTAAGCGCAAAATCTTGAATCGGACATTGTTAACAGGGTACCGTATCAAACAGGCCATTCGTGTATAGATCATACTTACAGGTCGTGATGACTGGGGAACACCGAACACCTTACCGTGGCAATTTCCAGGGTTTGGTTAAATGACTGGGGAACCTGAATTGCTCATCGCCATGGAACACCAGAATAGCAGGAGCCGGCGTGCTGTGGCTTTCTCTGTGCCGTTCAGCATATGTTTCACTTGTTCCAAACTGCAAGCTCCATCATTCTTTTAACTTAGCGAATATGTACTTTCCCCGATGCATCCACGCAAGCTCAATTAGTCTCACAGAATTCTCGTTGTCTAGCTCATTTGAGCTGTCAAATTTTCAGTTTGTGCCGTTACCGATCTGTTCACTGGTACTCTCTGGCAGATGCAAGATGAGGGCATTTCATGGAAATCGTCTCGTCCATGTCTGGTATCATCAGGCTCCCCCATAAGGCCCCTCTGGATTTTCTTTACCTTCTGTGAAAATCTATCCCAATCCATTTGATTCCGTGCCTGGAATAATACATTCAGCTTTTTTGTGTTTGGGCGAATAGTCCTCTTGTGGCCCATGTACCGCCTATACATTTGATAAGGCATGAATACCATTATTACCATATAAAATATAAAATTCTACAAGGGCCTTTTCTAGAATACTCAAACATATCCAGAAATAAGAGAGAGATGTACCTGCGTCCAGCTAATACCTTGGCCATATTTCCATTATTATTTGTAACAAAAACATCACTCTCATCACATACAATGAAGTCAACAGCAGCCAACTGTGAAGCAAACGGAAGGAATGGTTTCAAATCATCCCCAACAAGCATCTCCTTGGTGTAGAAGTTTGGAAAGAGTTCCCGCAGAGGTCGTAGAGTTTCTTCTCCCCCATATATTTCTCCAGAAGCAACATACAGGTAAGTTTCATTGCCAAAACCAAGAGCTCGCAGCATTAAACCAATTTCGTGAGGAGTCAATGGACATTTTCCCCTAGTGCGCTCATCCTCGGCACTCAAATCCTGCTAGCAATAAATATAAAATTATGTCACCAATCAAAGCTTACACTACATGATACCAGCTGACAACCATCCAATCACCAGAAACATCATCACCAAAAGTAATAATTATCTCACACAACAAGTTCTTTTATGGGAATCCTACTCAACATATCCGCGTAGAAACAAAACGAAATGCAAAACCTAAAAAATGACCAACAATGAAAAGGTAAAAAAAAGTAATATTCAAGTTATGGACCCATCTGTTTGGAACAGTGCAAAAGGGAAGTCTCACTAAGTTTCTGAGTCTTACAGGTAATGTATCCCATCGTTTCCTGATTTCAGCAAGTTCCTTTCTTTCTTTTTCCCCACCACCATAGTAGCAGCCGGAAAATGCAAGCATGTCAGGTTCAAACCTAATGATATAACCAGAAAATGATATTTAGAAAATATGCGTACTATCAGGGAACTGTTCATAAATTTCAATTAGGGAGCATACCTCAAGTGAATGGCAACATATCGTGAGCTCATGATTCTCAGCCTCCGCACCAACTTTTTACCCAGATTTTGTATGGATTTTGTAAATCTTAATGCATGAAAGTTAACTCGACATCGTAACTTCTGCAATTCTTCATCAAGCTCATTGGTCAGCCGATAATCAAACTTAGTTAGTTGCAAAGCCTGCAAAATTTTCAATAGTTGAGTTAATAGGCAAGTGTAGTTGCATTCATATATTCATCAGTACAAATAACTCACATATCTCTAATTGATTCATATATGTTGCCAATTAATACACCTTTTAAGAAAAAGGAAATCAGGATGTATTCTCTTAACCAACAAATGATAACCAAGCTGACCATGCAACAGGTAAGCAATTGGATGATTGGATGTTCACATTATCACCATCAAACTGCTTACATTGAACAAGCCGAATACAATGATTTTCTTGAAATTAAACAAAATAATAAGCAGCAAGACTGAGAAATAAGTTTCTTCAGTTTGTACGTGATGGCACGCTTGATAAGGATAAAAGGCATAAATAGCAGCAAGCACATCATAAATACAAAGTAACATGCAACAAGTTCCACACCAATGAATTTGTTTGGTTTTTTATAGAGGAAAACTTGTTTGGTTTACTTACTCGCCTTCGCATCAGAATAGGCAAAACTTCATCAACGTAAAACTCAGGCATGGATTTTCTAGGTGCCCGCATAGTCCATGGAAGTTTATCCATTGATGTCATCACTTCATAAGGGATACTTTTAACAACAGGTACATCCTTTGATAGGTACGAAATGAACCAGTCCACATCGAAAATGTCGGAGAAGTCACTGCATATAACACACGCAGTATGAGGACAATTCTCTGTCAGTCACAATCAACCATAGATAATGACATGTAATCTCAAGTGTTCAGGTCACCTGTCATCCTTCCAGAATGAGTGGTGGTCTAACTCTGGTACAACAAGTGTTGCATTCAAAATCCAGGCAACAACAACAGCATCTGTTATCTGGAAACTGAAGATCATAATGGTAACACAATGGAAAATAAAAACAAATCAATTGCAAGTTGAAAGAAAAGTATACCCCTATGCGTTGTTGGTTCAGTCCCCCGCTAGTACCAATAAGCAAGTAACCAGTAGAACCATTCTCCGGCACAGCAGCTGAAAAGAACACAGAGACACTTCAACGTTGTTACTTTTCTTGACCTTCAGATTTCAGAGTTCTAGTTTAAACGGGGATGACATGATTGATTGAGTAGACTAACATCTTAACTTTGGGCTCCTCCCACTGCATCCGTAGTATAAGTTGGAATATCTTGATTTCCATATATCAATGGGTCCATTGTTTCTAACCTGCACATGGTCGGCAGAGTAGAGCAATATCAGTGGAGAACAGAGACATGGCTATCAAGCAGATAATGCCATAAGCAGAGAAGGTTCCAAGGATTAGGCGTGAACAAACAAGAAAGAAACTAAAAAAAGCTTCACACTCCATCAATTATTTACTTGATTAGCGAAATGACGAAGCCCATAAAATGAACTTCTTGCTCGAATTCCTCCTCAAAACAGGCCTTCACCCAGCTATATTAATATAGCAACCACAAGCTCACTCGAATTCCTTCAGTTAGTTTCTAATATTACAATGTGACAGGTGTAGCCATCCTAGATTTCAGTATTTCACTGATCAAACTCATTCTTTCTAGAGGGATCACACTCATCAAACCACGTAAACAAAACATTCTGCGGACAGTGACACAATTCCGTCAAATTATAGAGTAAAAGACTCCAAGCTTCCACCAATTTACCTGATTGGACCGCCACCGGCTCCGGATCCGCGACCAGTCGGCGTCGGTGACGATATGCCCGGTAAAGAGTGATACGAAGCCTAGAACGAATAGAGCCGCGCCAAGGAACAGTGGGGAAGGCTGCGCCCTCCTCCCCGCCTTCGGCGAGGCGGAGCGCACACCGGAGTGTGGCTTCGCCGGATCAGGCTTCCTCCCCATGCCGCGCCCTTATCTGGTCGTGTCCCACGACAGACTCCAGTGCAGAACTGCGGCCGCGGCGCCGCCACCAACGCCAGAGCTCGAGCCGCTGCGCTAGATCGTGGAGGCCCGAGAGCTCGAGGAAGGGGCGCCCATGGCGGGTGGGAGAAACAAGGATTTCCTATTCTCTGCCCATTGCGTGCGTTAATAACACACGCTCGCGCGGCCACTCGTGGTGGGCCGGCCCATTAAGCGCTGTTTTCTTTTCTTTTTCTTTTTTTTCTGTTTTTTCTCTGCTTTTTAATTTTCATTTTTACTTTACTTTTCGTGATTTTTGTGTTTACAAAAAAATCAATTTCTGAAAAAGATCCATTTTGAAAGAAAAAAAAGATGTTCAATTTTTGAAAATGTTTCGAGGATGAAAAATGTTCATATTTGAAATATGCTCTTTTAAAAAAGTATGTTTAGTTTTTGTAAATGTGCATTTTTTACATATTTATTTTTAAAAGATCTTCTGATTTTGAAATGTTCATGATTCTTTTAATGGAGAGCGAAAACAGATCTGGCGCGATCGATCTTAACCAGATCTCGCGTAGTCTGCGCTGGCTTTTCTTCTCCGGCGTGCTCCGCTAGAAGGAGCTTTTGGTGATAGTTTCTGCCTCAGGGATCTCCGTATATAAGTTCAAGCTTGGCTATCCTTCGCTCTGGACAGTGGCCTTTCTGCTCTTTCTCCCGCTAACCAGTCGTGGAGGCGAATAGGATAGGAAGAGCATCAGGGACACGACTAGTTTCTTAGGGTGGTAGAGTTTTTCATGGCGGCACATCAACATAGTGCCGCGTGGTCAGCGATAGGGCCCTCTAGTGTGCTCCACGGTGGGTAGATGCTGGAGATCGACCTTGAGCTGAGCCCCTTGTCAATGAGCGCCACTTCTTCTAGCATGATGGTCATGCTCTGTTGTTGCTCCTCTCAATCGGCCTCGCTGGAGAGGGTGGGTCTTGTTCCTGCTGATGCTTGGAGGTGGTATCTAAGGCCATAGGATACTGCAACCTCGGCAAAAATTCCCAAGAAAAGGCCTCAGTCCAACGCTATCTCCGGCCATGAGATTGCCCTGCTGTGCTTGAACTGCGTGATAGCTCGAGCTCCCTCTTACTCCTTAAGTGGAGGATCCTCATCGATGTCGGTGTGGCGATGCATGTTGTTGCTTCCCCAAGTTGTGATGTGCCCGATGCAGTCGATGGCGACCGCGGTTGGAGGTCAAAAATCGTTAGAAAGGAAATGGAGTTGATCGTGTTTATGGCGTTTTCTTAGGTGCAATATGTAAAAGTCAAGGGCTCGGGTGTAACTTATTTTCTTTCTGGTGTCCTTCTGTAAATATACTCCCACTTCGGAATGAATGTAGTCTCTAGGTCCTTCGGGGCCTCTTCTACTAAAAAACATAGAGTGATGGACCGAGATGTTGGACATCGATGGAGCATGCGGATCTACACCCCATGTCTTCAAACGTTGCTGCCCTGAAACCGACACGGAGCAAGGGGCCGCCCCAAGTCAGGCAAATCAAGGAGAAGCACTATAATAATGCATTAAAAATCATTTCAAAATGCTGAAACTTTTGTTTGTACATCTAGATATTCTTTGTTCGCGCGTAAATTTTTGGAATAAAAGAACATTTTTTGTGGCATGTGTATGAATAGTCATATTGGAGTGTCCAAAATTCTCTCTTTTACATAACGCACAGATATTTTATTTTGAGATGAAACTTTGTGTGCGAACATAAAATATCTAGGCATAGACGCCATTATTTTGCATTTCTTTGTTATTTTAAAAATGTGAATTTAAAAAATATATGCTATCTTAGCATCTAAACATATGATGCAAGGTGGATTTTCGGTCTACAAGTAGAATTTGTAACATCTCAAAAAAGACAGTGTTCACCATACTCTCATACTAGACCATAAAGTCGCAACGTTGCTGCGCCCATCCAGCTTAAGATAATAAATAAGTGAAACATTTAATACATTTTGGACTCTATTGACATCTAATAAAATTCCATGGTTCAAATAATGTAGATATACATGGTAATTTGCATGTTTACTTACAAATTCTGAAATGTTCATACATGGAAAAATTATAACATCCCAAGTAAATACAAATTATGAAGACCACCTTCAACGGATTTATTTTAGTAGACAAATTAAAATTTATGAACTCGAAATATCCAAATTATGAAAAGCCCAGAGAATTCTTCATTTTTATAAACTTATGCTCACTGCATGAAATACATCATTTTGCAGTCCTAGATGATAAAAACAAAGACCGGTGAGAAACATTTATCAGTTACAACACAATAAAACAGTTTAGACATAACTCTTAGGAATGTTAGCCAGAAATGGGATAACAAATTAACCATGGACATCTTCCATGAAGTGTAACAAAATCATAAAATCTTATTTTCTCCTTCAAGGACACAGCACTGGCTTGTATAGATATAAATATAAGTTATAAAACGTTGGTCATTTGTAAAAAAGACGTATAAATAAGTTATAAATTGCTTGTGATTCATAAAGTAAAAAAGACGTATAAATAACTTATACACAAATTCAAAGGAGAACATAGCATACTGAAACCATAAAAATGACGAGTAAATTTTCATTCAGAAGTTAGAGCAATCACGCTTGCTGTTGATGATTGGCTTAACGGAAAATTACGGAAACTAATAATAGCAGTGACATTTTTAGCCTTATCATTCACCATAATATAAGTAAAACATAACCTTCTATCGTAGACAATTTATGATGCAGTTGCAACGGTCTCTATTTATTGTGAGCCACTCGAAGTATCGGTTAAGCAAAAAAGTACCCAAACAGAGATGTATACTGCCAACCTCGCTTGTTCCATATATTAGCTATAACATATTTCTGTTAGGCCAAATCAAATAAATTATAATTCCATAAAGACAAACCTGCCTAAGAGCATGTCTAACAGGCCCCTTATAACCTGCCCACCCCGTAAAATTCCGGCGGGATACGGGGCAGGCGCGGTTTCGGCCGTCTAGCAGCCCCAGATTCGGCCGGCCGTTTTCGGAATACGGGCCCCAAAAATCCGCCGCCCCTACTTATACCGGGCGAAGGTGCGAGTGAGGGGTTAACCCCTCACTCGCAACCCTAGCTTCGCCGCCGCCTCCCGATTAGCTCCCGAGAAATCCCCACCCCAGCCCAGATTTCAACCGCCAGTCAAGCATGACGCCGCCGCCATGATACCACCTCACCGGCGAGCAGATCGAAGCGATCCCGCTCGCCGGACACCGTCGAGGAGGCTCGACCTCTCCGACTAGAAGTCGCGATCCATTTAGGATCGCGCAATTCAGTATGTATATATGTTGATCCGTATGTATGATCGACTATCTATGAACTATGAATATGAACAAGTTTCCCGGGGTTTTAAATTTACGAATTTACGGGGTGAAATACGGGGTCTGCTAGACGGAACGGTCTATCTAGGAGCACTTTTTTTTATACAGGGCGAAATACACTCGCGTTTTACGGGGCAGAAAAGTAAGGGGCCTCCTAGACATGCTCTAAGATCATCATCGGGAACCTCATTCTTAAGATATCAATTGATACATTACAATACATGAAATACTATACCATATGTATTGAAATGATTTTCGTGAGAAACAAAGTTGTGAAATGCATATATCCAAAAGTTAAATATACAAACCAAGAAAACCTTAATAAATATAGACATGAAAAGTTATTGTAGTTTTGTCCTAATTAGTATTGTGAATTTACTCACAGAGTTGACATCATTGGATACAAACACTTCACTTGTTAACTTATGCTATTGGAAAGGTAATTTGGTACAGCACGTTCATTGGACCAGAATATGCAATTTAGACTGATCCAGTCTATATTCTTTTTCATGTACAACAAATAATCTATCATAATTTTCATGTTTCCTAAAAAATTATCTCATATTTATAAAGAGGAAAATTTTGTATAATGAAACGTGCACAATAATATTACAAGCAAAGGCAAAATAGACAAAAAAATGAAAACAACAGTGAGTTGGTACATAAAAGAATCGTCTCGTGAAATAGAGATCATGCATGCAAATGCCTCATTAGAGCTTGGCTACAAAATCATATGGCTCACAAGACGCCATTCCTTTTCACTGCACAAACAAGGACAATTATTAAAGGCAAATACCATACATGCTAAATGAATATTGAGATTAACTAATTGATCGTTGTCGAAGCATTAAAACCATAAATGAACCTATGGTGTGTGTTGCTGCCTCTCACCATGTTCCTAGCAGCTAAAAAAGCAATGAAAGCAATGTATATGCCTTTGGTCTACCCACGATATCTAGGAGGGAGCAAACACTCGAAACAGAGAAAACATAAATGATCGGTCATGAGAAGAAACATGGGAGGGTTCATATCTCATGGAAGTGCAATGTGAAGTTGGGAAGTGCCGCAGGTTTCCTTCAAATTACACTTGATTTTTATTTCCATGTTTACTCCCATAGCTGCAAAGACAATGATATATCATATATGTATTTCCATATGTAGTCGAATGTCTAAATGATTAACTAAAGTTGAGACTTATATTAGTGAATAGCTACTGCAATTTTCATTGTTACTATTATTTCTTGCACACTTAACTTTATCATGTAAACCAAACAAAAAATACAAACAATATATATACACGACTTCCTCTCCGTCAATTTCAGACTTAGCAATAATGATTATGTTTACGACACACTAAAATGGAACCAGCAGAAACATGTGTTTTAGCCACTCGTATTCAACCAATCTGGACATGTTTTGTATCTACAAATCATAGATAACTGGGACACCAGGTTAGCAGAACTGTCCGCCAGTCACTTATTTACAAATTGCAACCACCGGAAGCTTCCAAATTCTTAATTGCTACAACATGAGTATAACTGATGCTAAAAAAATCAAGATTATCTAATTTTTTCTTGCAAGGAAAATTAAATAGAAGATGAAGCAGATCCAGACAACGTAGCATCTAGGACACTGCAGTATGACGTGCTCGCCTAGTCACCTAAATCTGAACATAGCAGAGCAGAAGTATCGCCCCATCTCCTCGCTGGTACCATCTTGCTGACGCTAGCGTGCACACGAAGGTCGGAAGGTATTCAGCTGCTTCCTATCTGTGAGGCGTCGCCAACCGCAAAACAGCATACCTGCACTTTATCGTCAGGGTTTCGCAAGAGGGAGTGTATGTCGCACGCTTATTCTGTTGGTCTCATATCTCATTGCGTCAATCTCTTTAGTATTTGGAGAGAGATGAGGTGGAAGAAGAGGGCCCCTAAATCAACGAGAGGTTGCGGTTGTGCAACATTCTTGCAAGCGTTGCTGCTCTCGGCGGCGTGGAGGCCATGGAGGTACCGGCGACGGTGCAGGGAAAGGAGGCGAGGCGTCCCTGCCCTTAGTTGCTCGTCACGATATAGAGAGAAAGAGCCAAAGAATATAGAAAAGAAAGGCATAAACAAGCCTGCAGTACCAGTCAGTTGGCCCAATACAGCCGATTGACAACATGACGTCTAGGTCCGTTTGAGATGGCGAAAACGCGTTGACCAACCTAAAAGTTGGACAACCAAACAATCTAGCATGTTCGTTGATGGAATCTGATGGCTGAGGATCCCTAGTCGCTGTGGTGAGTCATAGCTCGCTCAATTTTATTGTTTCTAATTACAATTGGATCAATATTAATATAGTATTTGCAATATAACGGGTAGTGATTTGGTGCACATTAGCGATCTCTTTATAAAAATAAATAAAAATCATAGTTTTAGTGCAAAAAAACCTAAAAATAAATCATGATGCAGCCCGTGATTTATAACACAAACATACAAAATATCAATTCAAATAATGTGTATTTTGAGCTGCACAGAAATAACAAAATGGTAGATCTATAGTATAGTGATTTCAAATAAAAAAGTCACACTTTGTCATTTTTGTGTAGATCGGAATACATAACACTTCGAATTGAGATTTTGCATGTTTGTGAGATACTGAAGGGAATATGCCCGAGAGGCAATAATAAAGTGGTTATTATCGTATTCCTTATTTATGATAAATGTTTATTTTGCATGCTATAACTGTATTAATACGGAAACGTTAATACATGTGTGTTTAATAAACAAAAAGGAAGTTCCTAGTTATGCCTCTCTTATAAACTAGCTCGTTGATTAACAAGATGATCAAAGGTTTCCTAATCATGGACATTGAATGTTGTTAATAACGAGGTCACAACATTAGTGTAATGGTGTGATGAACATTCATACAAAGTATAGCATTACGATCAAGGTCATTGTGTTTATATTGCTATAACATCATACGAAGTAATCTTAGTCCTTAGATCATGAGATCATGTCAATCACTAACATCGGAAGAGTATCTTGATAACATCAAACGTCACACCGTAATATGGTGAATATAAAGATGGGTTTAGTGCTACGAAGGTGTTATGTTGAGGCTCATGGATCAAGAGTGAAATTTGTCCATCCCGATGACGGATAGATATACTCTGGGCCCTCTCGGTGATATCACATTAGTTAGCTTGCAAGCAAGTGATTTGATCACTAGAATGTTATATCTCGGGAACGAGAAAAGAGTACATATCGGTAACAAGATCAAACTAGGTATGGAGATACCAATGATCGAATCTCGTACATGTAATATATCGCGAGACAAAGAGATTGAGTTACATGCGTATAAGGTTCACATGATCACAGAAGTCATCGTTGAATATGTGGGAGTCAGTACGGATCTCCAGTTCCAGCTGCTGATTATTGATTGGAGAGGGGTCTCGATCATTTCTACATTATTCACGAACCGTAGGGTGACACACTTAAGGGATACCGACACCATTTGGAGCAAATAATATGCCAGAGAAAGAAAAAGGAAAGCGCAGGAATTTATTTCACTAGACACCGAAACTGTTTCGGTTGAAATTGCTGAAACTGGTTCTACATATGAAATTGAAATGTTATAAGGGGTTTTATGTGAATTTTTGTTAATTAAAGTAATTAACAAAATTTTGAATAAATAAATAAAAGAGTTTTATTTAAATGAGAGATTGCATTAAATTTGGTGGAAATTTAATGCATGTGAGTGGATTTTTGAGTGGAGGCTCTTTTATGGGAGTGGAGGCTTTTCATTTTGAGTGGGAGATCCACCCACATGAATGTGGAAGAGGTGGGGGCAACAACCATGGCTGGCGCCATGCCCCTTGGGGTGCCCCCCTCTCCCTATAAAAGGCCCCCCTCTCCTCGCGAAGGATCTCTCTTCCCCCTTTAGAATTTCCCCATGGTCTCGGATCAGCGAGATACATGTTCCCGGTGGCTTTTTATGGAAGGATTTGTTGCTTCTGCTGCTTCGCTGGAGCGAGGGCGCGGAGGTTGTCGGGGTACCCGGATGTGTGTGCGATCACGGATGCACCACTGCTTTGCGGTGCTGCACTTGATGGTGCTGGACCAGATGGACTTCATCACGATCTTGAGATCGACAAGCGTTCGTGAAAGAACATGTTGGGCCCCCATGTGTGGTTTTGGTAATTAATGACAATTTTTATGGACTAATGTGTGTATTAAGTTGTACTTGTAGGAATTGTCCATTGGCATTGCTTGGAGCATGTGTTGACTTCAAGATAGATGAAATGAGAAGAAGATGTGTTGTGCAAGCTCAAAATGCGCCATCTATAGAAGATCTCATGTTTGATGCTTGCCATCCTCGGTGATCATGGATCGATGATGAGGAATCAAGAAAGGTGTCCATCTTGAGAAGTACAAGATCGTCTACATCGATCTCAAGTGGATTGCTCAAGGCAAAGTTATAATATTGATAGGTTTTCCTTTTGCGGTCTCATGTTTGTTGGGAGACCGGGTTTAGGATAACCGTATTATCAAGAGGGGCTCTCGAATGAGTAACTTCGGTCACATCGTTCGAGAGAGATCAAACCTTTGCATACTTGCATCATCATATTTGGTTGTTATTTGGTCTTATCCATGTGAGGATATAGAGCTTGTGGTAATCTCCATAACAATCTCTAGTCCATCAAAACGGATTTCCTTTTATATCTTCTTGCGTTTTGATCTTGGAGGTTTTACCGGTTTGTATTTTAGAGATAGGTAAAACCTTCCATTATTTGGTTCTTACTCATGTGAGGATTTAGAGCTTGTGTTAATCTCCATGACAAGCTCTCGTTCATCGAAAACGGATTTCATATGCATTTTCTATTACGTTTTTTATGTTGAAGGTTTTATCGGTTCATCTTTTTGATAGAGGTTAAACCTTTCGTCATTTGGATCTATCCTCCCTTGCTGGACTATAATGTTTCTTTGCATTATCTTTTATAGCTTGTTGTCCTCTTCGAAACGAGCCCAAGATCATCAAAATCGGAGTCCGGATGCAAAAGTTATGGCCGTTTTAGTTCGGGGATGACGGTAGTACGGACCAGGTCCTAGTACCGAGGTCCGGTAGTACCGTAGTACCGGTCGGTTGAAAAAGGTGCGTTTGGCGACCTGGGATCCCCAGGATTGTCCGGTACGGGATTGTCCGTGTACTGGGAATGTCCCAGAGTCCGGATTCACGCTTTTTGGCTTCAACGGTTGGATTTTCTGGGAACCTATTTAAGGGCCTTCTTCCCCAATGGTTCCCTAACCATTCTTGCAAGTTTTCCTCCATTGTTGACCTTCTTGAGCTTGCTTTCTCTCAATCCTCCAATGATTCTTGCATATTCTTGAGGGATTTGAAAGAGGAGATCTAGATCTACAATCCCACCAATCAATCTCTCCTCTAAGTGAGGGGAACATATTGGGATCTAGATCTTGGAGTCTTTTGTGGATTTCCTCCATTGTTCTTCCTCTCTTATTCCCCCATAAGCTTTTGTAGCTTTGGTGGAATTTGGGAGAGAGAGATTTGAGCACCTTTGTGGTGTTCTTGCCATTTGCATTTGGTGCATCGGTTTGAGTTCTCTTTGGAGGATTTGATTTGAGTTACTCATTGGAGCTTGTCCCTCTTGGGTTCTTGGAACCCTAGACGGTTTGTGGCCTTGGTGGCATTTGTTGGGAGCCTCCAATTAAGTTGTGGAGTTGTGCCCCAACCTTGTGAGAGGTTCCGGTTGCCACCGACAAGTGTGCACCGAGTGGAAGCGTGGATCGATCCCATTGGGGTGAGATTCACCGGAGAATAAGGGAGGCCTTTTGTGGCGTTGGTGGTTTGATACCACCCCCTCTCCAAACGAGACGTACTCCATGTTGGGAGGAACTCGGTAAAATATTGGTGTCCCCGCGTGCCTCGGTTATCTCTATACCCGAGCTCTTTACTTATGCACTCTACATTGTGATAGCCTTCGTGCTTGAAGTACTATATATCTTGCTATCACTTTGTTGCTTGTATTGCTTAGTATAAGTTGTTGGTGCACATAGGTGAACCTTAGTTGTTCTAGGTTGTGCTTAACAAAGTAAACACTAGTTTTATTCCGCCTTTGTTGAGCCACTCTAGGAAAAGTTTTAATCGCCTATTCACCCCCCCTCTAGGCGACATCCGTATCCTTTCAATCGGTATCAGAGCCCGGTCTCTCATTTTAGGCTTCACCGCCTTGAGAGTAAAGATGTCGGCTAGGGGATTAGTGCACAAGGACACGCTCACATTCGATGGCACAAATTATGATGTTTGGAAAATTCGCATGCTTAATTTATTTCAGGAAATTCACCCAATTATCGAGGGATATCTATATATGGGTTTCTCTTCTCCTATGGATACCCAAAACGAATCTTTAGAGGAGAAGTTGAACTCTCATATAGATGCTCTAGCTACTAAAATTCTTTTGCATGTTGTGAGCAGTATAGTTCTTTAAATCTATCATGCCTTATTCAAGCGCCGTGAGATATGGACCAAGCTTCAAGATAAATATAGCAAGTCCAACATTATTGAGGATGATTGTGTTGCTTCCACTTCCGATCGAGATGAGTTCTCATCCTCTACCACTTCACCAACATGTGACTTTTCACAAGGTAATGATATGGTGAGTGGTGATAGAAATTGCAATATGGATAGTGTGTTCACTATTTGCAATCCCTCATATCTATCTAGTTGCAATGATCTATCTTTGGACCTTAACACTTCTAGCACTCAAAATTCCTCACATGCTTGTGTTAATAGTCCTTGCATATCATGTAGAAATGACTTAAATAAATCTCATGATGATATGCTCATGTTGTCTTGTTGCCATGATAAAAATGCTTCTATTTCCTCTAGTGCTTGTGTTGCTAACCATGTAGAGGAAAATGAAGATTCTATGGGCCAAGACAAGGTCTTGAAGAGAGCTACAGGTGCAATCTCATCATCATCTTCTTCCGGTTCTCACATGTGCCTTATGGCTAAGGGAACAAAGGTAACCTCTTTGGATCCCATTGTATCTCATGATGATGATGATGAGGTTGAGAATGATAATGATGATTATAGAGGTAAGTATGATATTACCTCTATTAAGAAAATGGGAGAGGTTGTCTATAGTGCTCTCTACAAAAATAAACTTGCTTCCTCCAACCTTCTTGAAATCTTGAATTATGCTATAGAAGGCAATGGTCTTATTGAGGAGCAAGAAAACATAATTGATGAAAAGTTTGCACTTGAGCGTGAATATGCTAATTAACTTGCTCAAGTAAAGGACTCCCTTGAAGAAGAACAAACCACCAAAGAATCTCTTGAGGAGACTTTTACTCTAGAATTATCTAGAGTAAAGGAATACCATGATAGAGAACTTATGTGGCTAACTCCTTCAAGATTAAAAATGATGAACTTGAAGTTGCTTATGCTAAACTTGTTGAGGATTTTGAGCACCTCAAAAATGGCTCTAGGGTCATAAAGGGTGAGCTCATCAAACTCACCGAGTCACATGAGCAACTTAAAGCCTCATGTTCAAAAGAGCTTGACAAGTTGCCCTCACCTCTTGTTAATAGTAATGATGCTTGTGCTACTAACTCTATTTCTTGTGAAGCATCTATTTTGAAGGAGAATGTTGAGCTAAAGGCTCAACTTGCTTTGCTAACTAGCAACTATGGGAAATTAGAAGAAAGCCATGATAAGCTCTCAAGCTCGCATGAGGATCTCCTAGTCTCCCATGGTAGGCTAAAGTTGGCTCATGAGGCCATCATGTCAAAGGTAACATCTAGTGGGCCTCATGTGGACATTAGCACTATATCTACTCCAAATGTTATATTGCCATGTGCTAGTCCTTGTAATTCATCCTCTCACAACCATGCTATATCTCGTGATGAATTACATTCCATGCCTTGTTGCTCTAACAATGTAGCATCTACTTCCTCTAGTACTTGTATTGAAACTAACCATGTAGAGGAAATCAAAGAGCTCAAGGCTCAAGTCACTTCTTTGAAGAATGACTTGAAAAAGGGTCAACAAGGAAGGTCACACTCAACAAAATCTTGAGTATGCAAAAATCCCCCAATGACAAGAGTGGGCTTGGATTCAAATCTAATGTCAAGAACAAGTCCACTATCAAGTTGAAGCACAAGGACAACAAGAAGAATGGCCAAGATCAAGTCAAGAATCCGCCAACATTGTTTGCTTCAAGTGCAAGGAAGAAGGGCACCATGTTAGATCTTGCCCATTGAAGAAAAAGCCTCTTAGTGTGAAGCAACAAGGGAAGCGGCCTCAAGCTCCACCTCAAGTCATTAATGGGCCTCTTCCTAAGAGGACTACTCAAGCTCTTCCTCGAGTTGTGGCTTATCCTAAGAAGAAAGATGGCAAGAGTAGAAATTGCTACATATGCGTGAAAGGGGGCATATTTCTTCCTCATGCACTCTCGGTATCTCCTCATCCAACCCTATCATTATTGATGATGCTTATTCTCTTTGGAAGGATGAGGTTGGCAATGTGTTTGCCAAATTTGTTGGTGCTCAATGTGGTGTCAAGAAAAGAACCATTTGGGTTGCCAAACCTATTGTGACTAACCTCTTAGGACCCCACTTGGTCGGGGACCAACAACACCAAACTTGATCAATAGGTGTCTTTTCGAGGGCATTGGAGTCTTTGCTACATTATGAAGAATTGAGGGATCTTCATCAATTATTATTGTCAAGCCAAGCCATTTTGATTATCTTGATTATATTATATTTACAATGTTCCTCCTTGCGGTAACATATGCTAAACTCTTTACATTGAAAGTTACTCGCCCCTTTGTGCATGTGTTGGTTTTGTATCTTCCATGTTTTATGCGTGTTGTGCTATCCACTTAATTATCTTGAAATCAAGATTATTTGTGTATGATTAGGTGGCACACCATGTATGTGTGTTTCTTGTGTTTGAGCCTTGCTTGGTTATATTTGGTATCCTATTTGGCTCTTGTGAGAAATTAATGGATTATCCTATTTTGGGGGAGTGTTATGCTTAGGCATTCCACAATCCTAAAAATGTGTGTACATGAGGATTACCACCTAGTATTTATATTGGATTCTTGTCTAGTCTCTATGTGGTATAATTCTCATGAGAAATTTAAGTTTTATAATGTCCATTAATTATCTCTATTTGTATCCTTTTGCCTCGTGTTGTTTTTATGGTAGTATCACATTATGGGGGAGTCTTATGCTTAGTGCATATTACAATCCTAGAAAATGTGAATATTCGAGGTTATGTCACTTAGAATTGATATTGATAATTATCTAGCGCCTATGTGACACATTGGCTCATACAAGTTCCTATTTGCATGAATGGCTTTATTGATCTTATTTTGGATCTTGTATATGAGAGTGTTTCTTGGTATGCGTTTCCTCATATTTAGATATATATATCCTCATGGAAACCATTTGCTTCAAGTTGCTCTATTCACTAGTGATTATGTGACTTGGGAAGCTACCAAGAATCTTGTTCGAAGTATCATGCTCAATTTCTTATATTTAGTTATATGCTTCTTGTTGTGACTATGATCTTGGATATCCATGCAAGCTACCTTGGGAAAATTATTCTATTTATTGTCCTTGGACAATAAGTACCCAACTTATGGTAGAATTTATTGATCATATTCACTTTGGCCCTTGCTTAATTTTTATTCTATCTTTGGCCAAGAAAATGTTTTGTGTTGTCTCCCAAGCCTTCCTTGCTTCTTGTGGATCTTCTTATTTTATTGATATCCTCTTGTGTTTTACTTATTGTAGGTGCAAGTGATGATCCCAATTGTGTACATTTTGAATTTAAAAGGAAAATCCTACATAATGCACTATCTATGGGGGAGCTCTCCTATATTATTTAGAACACTCATATTTATGCTTCATTGTTTGATCCATATCGTGTTTTATGTGCTTGGAACCTCAATCTTTTCATTTTGGTACTTGTGCCATCATGTGAAGTTTGGGGAGTTTGGTTTCTTGTTGGAACCTTGCTCTTTTTGGGAGTTGGTTTTGTCCCATTCCTTGTTTCTTGATTTGACCATTTTAGAATGAGATAAATCCTTGAGCAGTTTTATTTCTATCTATCTTTTGCTCCTTGGATTATGCCTAGTTCATTTGTTGAACTTGTGATCTTTCATGTGTTGAATTGGTTCTTTGATACAATTTGGACACCGCTTGTCTTGTCACACTCTTGTGTGTGCCATCTCGGTTTACTTGGTGTTTTGTTCAAATTGTATCTCCTTTTTGGTTCTTGAAAGCTTCATGCATGCATATTTACTATATGATTATATTATGGCATGCTTGCTTTCTTTGATCCGATATATATGGGAAACTCCACCAATTCCCATCGGCTAAGTTGTGTATGAAATTCAATTTCATATCAATGTGCACATAATTATGTGGAGTCTCTCCTATGTATTGTAGTTTCTCTAACTACTTTGGACCCAATGAGTTTGGGGACCATGTTGTACTTAATTGTGTTTTAGGTACATTGGAGATATATTGGATGCTTGTCTTTCAATTTTGAAGAAGTGGTGCGTACATGAAAAGTTGAGTCAAGCTATAGGATGATCAACAAATTCATATACTCTGCATCCTACCAATTATATCTCGGTAACAAGTATCTCTTTCTCATGCTCATATATCTTGATTCCAACCGTTTGTCGGTTGCCTTCTAGCATGAATTCATGTATTTGTAATTGTTGTAGTTCTAGCCATGGCTTTAAGAGAACTCTCTATTGTAAATGTGTATAAGTTGAGATGAGTACATATAGTTGGGACTATACAAAATCATGCATATGATCCTCCAATCCCAAATATATCAATCTAGAAAATTTATTGCCTATCATCTCCTCAACTTCTCTCATATGCAATAGTGTGATACTTGTTGCCTTTCTTCATATATTTCAACTTTCAACTTTTCCCTTGGTGATAGTTGTAATATATGTAGTGTGTTTGTGTTTGAAGTCCATTATGTACAATAAGATATATGTGAGCCTTTGGCCATGCTTTGAAGCAAAAATCTTATTGATATATGTTATGACTTCATTTTTGCCTTTCATGTGCTTTCTTGTATAATCTTCTTGATGTGTGCATTTTTCTTCTTTGGAATATGTCTTTGTGATATTTTCCACTTAGATACATATACACATGTGAAGATAATTTTAGTTGATTTTAATCCTTGGAGACCACCTTTCTATTCCTTTTGATTCTTGGTGGCTTCCAAATTTATTTTCCTATGAGTGCTTGTTCCTCTTGTTTGCATCTTCGGACACTCATATTTGTTCTTTCATGTCTTGTATTGTTAAATGAATTTGGATGAGTGAGGAGTCCATGACTATGCACCTCGTTCCCAAATGCAATTATCATAATTGGTGCATTCTCTTTGGGGAGCTCATCTAATTCATTTAATAATACTCATTTGCATTCTTTCACATTTGTTGTGTTTTAAATGCTTATGGGGGAGCAAAGATTCCATATTTGTGCATTATGTATTCCAATACATTTATTTTGAATTGTGCACAAACCTTGGGGAGCTTCTCTATTTGTTATTTAAAACACTCTTTTGCTCATATCATAATATCTTGTTGTTTCCATTTGGACTCATTTGTTGTTTTCAAATTGGTTTGTCGGACCTTGTAGTTGCTTGCATCATTTGACTTTATTTTTGCAATCTTCGGGTCCTCGATATAGTTCTACTCCCTCCCAAGTATTCATCATTGGATATGTGCGAAGACACACCTTTGGAGGAATTATTACTATATTTGCCTTCTAGAACTTGTCACCCATTTCGGCAATTGATGCCAATGGGGGAGAAGTTTTAGAGGGTTTAAGGGAAGTTGGTTTATGCATTGAGTTTGTTCTTGTGCATTTTCTTCTCATGCTCTTGCATCTTTGTTGTTGCTTAGCATGTGGTATATATAGAGGAAACTCCACCAATGATAATGATTGGCAATATATGCAATGAAATTCAAGTTCATCACACATGCATAGATTGTGGGGGAGTTTGCTCTATATATGATGGTGGTACCAATATCACATACTTTTGTAGTATTTGATATTGGTATTACCATTTTATTCATTAAAATTCTTATATAAACCCTCTTAAGGGATTGTCATCAATTACCAAAATGGGGAGATTGAAAGAACATGTTGGGCCCCATGTGTGGTTTTGGTAATTAATGACAATTTTATGGACTAATGTGTATTAAGTTGTACTTGTAGGAATTGTCCATTGGCATTGCTTGGAGCATGTGTTGACTTCAAGATAGATGAAATGAGAAGAAGATGTGTTGTGCAAGCTCAAAATGCGCCATCTATAGAAGATCTCATGTTTGATGCTTGCCATCCTCGGTGATCATGGATCGATGATGAGGAATCAAGAAAGGTGTCCATCTTGAGAAGGACAAGATCGTCTACATCGATCTCAAGTGGATTGCTCAAGGCAAAGGTATAATATTGATAGGTTTTCCCTTTTGCCGGTCTCATGTTTGTTGGGAGACCGGGTTTAGGATAGATAACCGTACTATCAAGAGGGGCTCTCGAATGAGTAACTCGGTCACATCGTTCGGAGAGAGATCAAACCTTTGCATACTTGCATCATCATATTTGGTTGTTATTTGGTCTTATCCATGTGAGGATATAGAGCTTGTGGTAATCTCCATAACAAGCTCTAGTCCATCAAAAACGGATTTCCCTTTTATATCTTATTGCGTTTTGATCTTGGAGGTTTTACCGGTTTGTATTTTAGAGATAGGTAAAACCTTCCATTATTTGGTTCTTACTCATGTGAGGATTTAGAGCTTGTGTTAATCTCCATGACAAGCTCTCGTTCATCGAAAACGGATTTCATATGCATTTTCTATTACGTTTTTTATGTTGAAGGTTTTATCGGTTCATCTTTTTGATAGAGGTTAAACCTTTCGTCATTTGGATCTATCCTCCCTTGCTGGACTATAATGTTTCTTTGCATTATCTTTTAGAGCTTGTTGTCCTCTTCGAAACGAGCCCAAGATCATCAAAATCGGAGTCCGGATGCAAAAGTTATGGCCGTCTTCGTTCAGGGATGACCGGTAGTACCGGACCAGGGTCCGTAGTACGGAGGTCAATAATGCAGTACCGTAGTACCGGTCTTGAAAAAGGTGCGTTTGGCGACCTGGGATCCCAGGATTGTCCGTAGTACGGGATTGTCCGGTAGTACGGAATGTCCGATAATCTGGGATTCGCTTTTGGCTTCAACGGTTGGATTTTGGGAACCTATTTAAGGGCCTTCTTCCCAATGGTTCCCTAACCATTCTTGCAAGTTTTCCCTCCATTGTTGACCTTCTTGAGCTTGCTTTCTCTCAATCCTCCAATGATTCTTGCATATTCTTGAGGATTTGAAAGAGGAGATCTAGATCTACAATCCCACCAATCAATCTCTCCTCTAAGTGAGGGAACATATTGGGATCTAGATCTTGGAGTCTTTTGTGGATTTCCTCCATTGTTCTTCCTCTCTTATTCCCCCATAAGCTTTTGTAGCTTTGGTGGAATTTGGGAGAGAGAGATTTGAGCACCTTTGTGGTGTTCTTGCCATTTGCATTTGGTGCATCGGTTTGAGTTCTCTTTGGAGGATTTGATTTGAGTTACTCATTGGAGCTTGTCCCTCTTGGGTTCTTGGAACCCTAGACGGTTTGTGGCCTTGGTGGCATTGTGGCCTTGGTGGCATTTGTTGGGAGCCTCCAATTAAGTTGTGGAGTTGTGCCCCAACCTTGTGAGAGGTTCCGGTTGCCACCGACAAGTGCACCGATAGTGGGAGCGTGGATCGATCCCATTGGGGTGAGATTCACCGGAGAATAAGGGAGGCCTTTTGTGGCGTTGGTGGTTTGATACCACCCCCTCTCCAAACGAGACGTACTCCATGTTGGGAGGAACTCGGTAAAATATCGGTGTCCCAGCGTGCCTCAGTTATCTCTATACCCGAGCTCTTTACTTATGCACTCTACATTGTGATAGCCTTCGTGCTTGAAGTACTATATATCTTGCTATCACTTTGTTGCTTGTATTGCTTAGCATAAGTTGTTGGTGCACATAGGTGAACCTTAGTTGTTCTAGGTTGTGCTTAACAAAGTAAACACTAGTTTTATTCCGCCTTTGTTGAGCCACTCTAGGAAAAGTTTTAATCGCCTATTCACCCCCCCTCTAGGCGACATCCGTATCCTTTCAGTTCGACTATATCATCCACGAGTACAACCTCGTTAACACTATACGGTCTTCGAGGGTATGTATTCTATGGATGTATATCCACCTGTTGCTTGTATCTAGTAGATAGATCTTTGTACTTAGATGTTCCCATCGTAGGAAATTTTTTGTTTTCTATGCTGTAAACCCTACAGATACATCGTTAGCAACTTTTAGAATTTTGTTTAAAGATATTTTTAAACCTATGAGTGTGGTTTTTGATTAATTTTTTTAATAAGCAGGGATCATTGGAGCTCGGGAGCCAAGGACTTTCCGCAATTTAACCCCCTGTGACACCCCCACGCACACCTTGCCGTTATGAGCACCTCCGAGTCTAAAAGACTGATTTGTCTGGTCTAAAAATTAACAAAGTTATCACAGACGTCTCATTATCAACGGGAACATGGTTTCCCACTGCAGAATATTGCTAACCCCCTTTTATGCACTTGGCATGATGAACCAAACCACACCATGGCACATAAACACATGTAGAATATCACGTGCACCTTTTTCTGTTGCCTTGTCACGTCTAGACGGTCTCGTCTGAAATAATGCAGTGAATATCATGTGCACCTTTTTCTATTACCCGTATGCTTTTTAGCTCACATCAACATAAATCTTAAAGCATGTCGTAGCCAGGCCCACGAAACATGTCCATATCCACAACAATGGTGGACATCCTAATGCAGCTCTAAGCTCCTCTCTCCTTTCTAAACATGCTCATCATTGACCCCTTGTAATTACACAAATAAACTATAAATCAAATTAAGTTGTACATGAAAAAGACGTGCATTGACTATAAGGTTCCATTTTGAACATCACTTTCGAGATTCTGAACTATATCTTCTCATATTTGTGATTAAAGTTGGAGTTTTTTTGATGAATTTCTTCAGATTTGTAGCACAGAATCAACCATTCAAAATTTCCTTTCAGGAGTAGCTTGATCTTGTTGTTCTTCACAACTCTCGTGTTGTAATTTTTTTGTTTTGGTGGACACATAGAAATCCATATGTAGCTTGTCAACTTGTATGTGAGGTTGAAAATGGAAATTGGGTTGAAGATAAGGTTGGGTCATAAGGATTACACAACTAGGGGTCGTGGTGGTAGAGGAACCCAATGATATAGTATTGTGCGACCTCGTGGAGCTTTTCTTTGTTGCGCACCTGTTATAGGCGTTCGATCGTATTTCAGCTTGAGTTCCTCACTGCCATTGGCTATCAAATAAACTGCACAATATGACTTTTTGCTTATATATATGCACACAGTGACCACCATGGATGTGCTAGAGATGAGGCGCAAACACGCCATGGTGATCAAGCTCACACCATCAACCGGAGACACCATGAGAGGCAATATAGGGTCGATGATAGGTACTCCCTCCGTTTAAAAATATAATATGTTTTAGCTTTATAAATCGAATGTATTTAGACGCCTTTTGTTTAGAGGTCGTAGAGGTTCTGACTAAACCTATACAGTAAAAAATATCTAAATACATTCAATTCATAAAACTAAAATATCTTATATTTTTGAAGGGAGGAAGTGGCATCATCAACCTTGCATAGACGTGACGCTAACGACCATGCAAAACAAATTAAGGCCAGGACGCCGGAAAGATCCAACCGAAATAAAACACGCCGAGTGGGATGCATCATGCAGTACAGTACATGCAATGCCAGTGGCAGCACAAATGGGTCGTACAAATACACGAGGCCGCTCAGGCATGGACGTACAGCATCTCAGAGCCGCAGGGAGGAAAATGGACAAACTAGGCGTACCCGTACCGCGCGTCGCACCCCCAACACCCAACACGGCTCTATCTTTTCCCCCAAAGCTCAGACATACCCCCCGTTCCCCAGCCAATCGGGCCGCGGCCGAGCGTGCCGACGCTGACGAGCCGGACCACGCCACGTACCGGGGTCCATCGCCCTGCATGCCTGTCCACCACCACCGCTCTGCTGCGCAGGTCTGCCTTTTTTCTTTTTTTTTGCTTTACTGCTCGGGTACAGCGCGCTGAGTTGCGTGCGGTTGATGACAGGTGGGGCGTGATGCGATTGGTCCCACCGGCCAGCGGTGTGGCACGTTGTGGAATCGGTAAGGTAGGGTAGAAAATCTGTGGTGGCGTCCAGTTCCGGATATGGCATATTCGCGCAAGTGGTGGGAGTGTGGCCACTCTCGTAATTACCAGCATCGAGCTGGCACCCTTGTCACCGACGGGCGGGCCTAGAGCGTGGCCGAGGATAACGTGGTCCTACGTTGCAGCGTGTATAATAAGACCAGCACGACGCAGCACGCAGGGTGTGTTGGGATGATGCCTCCATGAAGGCGGAGCAGTGCGCGTTGTCGCGCGGCGCGGCTTTCGATGCAGTGGCAGTCATGTCATGGCGCAGCCGCGGCAGGGCCGGGTCCCGCGCCGGATTGAACCCTCAATGGCGCCCGGCCCGTCCACGCATGTGGCTCCGGGCCCGCGTGTCACGAGCCACCGCAGAGGGCACGATCGTACAGTACCAGCCAGCTGCCTCTGACGGCAGATCCCACTCGACAGTACGTACGGCGCTGCCCTGCCGTCCGCACCAGTCAGCAGTGCGCTGCTCCTCCCCGGGGAGCTCGCTTGCGAGTTGCGAGCGGTAGCTTTTATATGTGCGTGCCAGCGCCAGTAGGATAACATACCGCTGTAGTACTTGCAGCAGCAGCCACGCCGCCGCCACTCCCACTACTCTTGCTAGCAAAGACATGGAAGGAGACAGCGGCGCTGGGCCGAGGGCGACAGCAGCGGCTAATTGGGATCTCGGGATGCAGTGGGCTCCCGCCACCTCCGCTTACCCGCACCACTTCCCGGCGCCGCCGGCTGGGGAAACTAGCAGCCTGCAGCGGCAGCAGGAGCTCACGAGCCTCGAGCTGGGGAAGCGCCCGTGCTTCCTGGCCGGCGGCCGCCAGGTGGCTCAGGTGGACGGGACTGGCGGTGGCGGGCGTGGTTCGACGGAGGGTAAGAGGAAGGAGAAGGCGGCGGCGGCGACGCCGTCCGTGCCGAGGTGCCAGGTGCAGGGCTGCCACATGGTGCTGGCGGGGGCGAAAGAGTACCACCGGCGGCACAAGGTGTGCGAGGCGCACTCCAAGGCGACCCGGGTCGTCGTCCACGGCGCCGAGCAGCGCTTCTGCCAGCAATGCAGCCGGTCCGTAATAACCTCTTCTTACCACCTGTGTGCTATGCTAGCTTCTACGTGCAGAGTTTCATGCGCCGGTGTCTGACGTGTATGTGTATGCGCGTGTAGGTTCCACGCGATGTCGGAGTTCGACGAGACCAAGAGGAGCTGCCGGCGCCGCCTAGCCGGCCACAACGAGCGGCGGCGGAAGAGCAACGCCAGCGACGCCATGGCAAGGGGCTCCGCGCACGCGCACGCGCACGGTAAGCCAAGCCACACACACACCACTCTCTCCGCAGTTCCGTTTTATTAGTCCTGTTCAAGTACAGTCTGCCCATCGATGTGACGGTGAAAGTTGCCTAATTAGGACGAGAACTAATAATGTCGTTAAGGCTGGCTGGGTTTTTTTGAGATGGGGCTGGGTGGTTTGACGCCGGGAAACAAGGAGAGGGTCTGCAGGTGCGCGTAGGGACATAGTAAAAAAAAGTTCTCGGGGCGCGTGCGTCAGACGAGTGAAGGCGAGCACTCAATTTAGTGTGTGCATTTATGTGCCCTGCCTGCTCGGACAGGCCGCCCGTGCTGGCTAGGTTGGCAGCTCCACCTCACGTACAGGAGCGTCTCAGTGCTTGTTGGACTCACGACACTGGATGCGATGCAGGCGACCGGGCCACGCACTATTGTCGTTCAGTAACGTACTACTGGCTCTACGTAGTTATTGAACAAATGCTATGTATATACGGGTAGTGATACAGTGTACACTGTGTCTGTGCGTACTGTGTCTTGGAGATACTTACGGCCAAGAGAGAGTACGTACAAAGACCACCAGATCCTCAAGGTACATGCATGGCTGTATACTGTTACCCATACGTACATGTCGATCGCTGGTACCACTCTAAAGTTGAAATGCAAGCAAGTTTCACAAGATACTGTTTTTACTGTGCTAGAATAGGATCCAACAGCACTATAGTAGGGTTTAGTTGCCGATGAGGATTAAATACCATAATATCAATGAACTAGTTTGGACTGATAAAAGTTGGGGCAATCTCACTTTTTTTTATCTCAGATGCATATCCTCCCTTTAGGATAAAATATATTTCAAATTGTTCAAAAATCTGCAAAAAAATAATATTCGCATGTGTATCCCCACATTCTATGTGTTCACATAAAGTTTCGTGAAAAATCTATATATTTTTTATGAACCCTTATTTTAGCATCGAATTTTGTATTTTTACATAGTCCACATGACTTTTGGTGAAATGACTATGTGTGCACCTAGAATATGGAGATGTACATGTGGGTATTTGTTTTCATTTTTTTGGACATTTCAAATGCTCTTGAATTAAGTTTCAAATAAAGCGAACATATGGCAGCGAACTGAGCCAAAACACCGTGTCCACCATACATGCTTTACTAAGCTTGCGTATTTTATGGTATGAGTACTTCGGTACTTAAACTGGTCTTCAGAGTTAAGACCTAGAGACGGTTCGCCTTTTCTTTGAGACGGCACGGTTCTTCAGATTTTCACCCACGCCCCAATCTGTGCTAGCTTCATGCGTACATACGATACTTCCACCTTCCACAGATCTTCGGATTGAGTTCAGACATATATATGGAGTATATGGCATTTTTCTTGGCCAGTGCCTCGAATAGTGGGACCTGAACACGGCATTAGCATACAGCCATACTTGCATCATGTTCACACAAACAGTGTGTTATCTATTTGTTACATTTTGTAAAGCACTGCTGCGTGTGGACTTCGAAGTTGCTTGGAACTAACAAGTTATATCGATTTTCCCTGTATGTAGTAGTTTCTTTCTTTGAAATTAAATCAACAGAATTTGCCAACACCTAGCTTGCATTAAGAATGAATATTCTCTTATATTTGTTACCAAAGAGACGATCAGGAAGATCCCAACCGGGAGGCACAATCAGGAAATTGGATAGGTGTATAAGTCCCGGTGATACTGTAGCATAGCAGAATAGGTGATGAAGAGCCTCATGCCAGCCCAAAACTTCTTCAGTAGCTGTGTGCTTCTTCTGGTCATATAATAGCATGGAAATGCAGACATGAAACGAGCAGAAATCGTGCTAGCACTCTTGGTTTAAAACGTGTTTCCAGATTAGCAGAACGGAACTGTAAGGTTTCAGACAAAACCTGATAGTCCTACAGTCTGCAATCCATTACATGCACATAACTCACTGAGAAGAGTGTATCATCGATCGTTTCAGGTTTGAGAAACATTATATTGTCCAAATCTTAAACCCCGCCTTTACACGTATGGATGTGTGTTTCACTACGATTTTTGAGAACATAACATGCTGAAGAATTGTGCTCAATTGCAGTTCACGCACTACCACTGGCTCCCACTGGACATGAGTATCATATCCTGATCTGCATTTGCTATCAAGTGTAGGAGTCTGTCTATTGGCAATTTGGCATGCAACTAATTCGGCGGTAGTTTTACTTGTTTCAGGAGTAACGTCGTTGGTTCACGGTTTCGCGCCGTACGGCGCGCTGGCGACGTCCCCGGCTGGTGCTCTCTCTCTTCTGTCATCGCCCAGAGCCGCCCCCTGGCTGATCTCCACGACCCCCGGCGACGTGTTCTCCGCCCGCTCCAGCAGCGCCGCGCTGGACGAGCTCATCGCCGAGAACCGCGCGGCCCTCCTGGCGTGTCACTTCTTCCCCGACCGCTCGGGCGCTGCCCGGCCCGCGGCCGCGGCGGCAGACATGATGCCGGGCGGCTGGCACCAGCAGGTGCACTTGGTGGTGGGCAGCGGAAACCACGGAGCTGCCCCTCCTGCGGCGGGGCACGTGACGCTCGACCTCATGCAGACGCCGGCCACGGCGGGAGGGCCGTTCCGGCCCATGGCGCCGGGCAGGCCTGCCGAGGACGGCGACGCGGGCCGTGGCTCCGGCGTGTGGACGCCCCTGCAGGGCGCCCATGTCGTCTGAGCTGGCCGGCACGTACGCGCGTTGCACGCACCGGCTGGGCCGCGCCCGCACGGCAGGAGAACTCGTCACAGCTACGGCAGGTTACCGTGCCGTGCGCGTTGGGTTCCCGGGAGTAGAATCCCCTGCTGGCTACACTACACCTCAACCGGTGCACGTACGCAGCGTGTGGGCGCGGCTAGAGCTTGGTTGTTCTGTCGACCGTGCATTCAACTTGAGTTGGACAATGTATTTTTCGTCTTGTGGCGGGTGCTGCACCTTCCCAAAGTAAATGTTGCTACCTTGCTCTTGTATTAAAGGAAGGTTTAATTTGAGATCATGCGTCGGTTTTGTATGCTCTCGTCAGAGTGGTTAGCATAAAACAGCCGCAGTTGTAGCAAAATTTCTATTTTGGTAGTACTACTTTTCGTTTTGATGACTGAATCTATCACATTTTTTCGAGATCTTCTAAAAAACACCGATTCGTCTCTAAACGTGAATTTACACAATTTCTAACCAACCAGGCCCACACGCCAGGATGACGTGGCAAAAGAGATGAAAATATCCTAAAACAAAAATATCTAAAATCTAGAAATCAAAATTACATAAAAAGGAAAAAATGTTCCCATGACCACGTCGCGCGCGGTACACCACCGGCGACGGGAGGCGGCTCCTGACCCGTCCCCAAGACGACTGACCTGCTTGCCGAAGACGGACCTGCTTGTCGGAGATGGACTTGCTCCCCGGAGACGGACCTGCTTGTCGAAGATGGACTTGCTCGCCGGAGACGGGAGGACTGCTCGGTGAGAGAAAAGGAAAGAGAAGAGAGGGAGGAAGATGAATATGATAAGTGGGACCCACGTCCAACTCAACATGTGTCCATCTTAACTATCATTTTAGCCTGACGTGTGGGCCCAAACGATAAGAACTAGTGTCGATTCGTGTTTAGAGACGAATCGATGATTTTTGAGACAACCTCGAAAAAATGTGGTAGATTTCGGTCCTCAAAACGAAATGTGTTACTTCCTCCGATCCATATTAATTGTTATTAGATGGAATTTATCTAGCACTAAAACATGTGTATATACATCCACTTCTGCGATAGGTAATATAGATCAGAGGGAGTACCAAAGTGAAAATTCCGCTATAATTATGATAGTTTTATGCTAACTCCTTTCACGAGAAAATTCTGTCGTATTTGGTCTCTTTTGGGTGGAACACTAAAGCAAATCATCCGCAGATACTCCGGCGGTAGGTTTAGTACAGTATCGCAAACCTACACGATCAATGTTATATGCTGCCGGCTCATCCGTGACATTCGCTCGCCATCTTCATCTATCGTGTATCATGGGAACCTATATCTGACCTCACCAAATCTAAGCTTCTGAAAGAAATATGTGTGCTCGGTCTAGCTTGCTAGCTAGAGCGCATTTCACAGATCCTCTTGATCGGCGGCAAAGTCAGGCGAAGTTTGTTGGCTGTGTCATCACTGTGCGTGAGTTGCTCCAGCCTTAAGCGGGAACGATGTGCACAAGCACCTGTACATACTAATCCAGTTTGGGAAAAGGACAATGGGGTGTCAGTTTGACAATTCAGTTGTTTGTCACTTGTCACTTTAACCATCTGCTGCCAGTCCGCTTCTACCTGCATTCACCCACCTACAACCTCCCAATGTCTGAGTCCACCTGACAAGTCACCCAATATAACTCTTAGTTAGCCACAGCAACAGTTTTTTCAAACAATATGATAGCAACCTCTTGCTCAATTTACATCTCAAAATCAGAATAGAAGTCCATGCTGTCCACCGAGACAGAATATTGTATCCGCAAGGGCTAAAGATGCCCAATGGTGGGTTATGTCGTTAAACACGATGTTTCTTTTAATCTCTTTGTAGATCCAGAAAAAATAGCACAATATGTTTAGTAAGACAAAATTTACTTGCATAAAATGAAAGAATTGCGATTAGTAATAACAAAAATAGAGTAGGCATAGGGAAGATCTTCACTCCCGGATCTAGAACAAAAGTATACAACAACCTGGTGGACTTGGGGACGGTATGTCCATAGGACGCGTCAACCAACTTATTTCACATCGAGGTTTCAACCGCCTAACCCCAGCGCTAACGATTTGAAGGGATACGGGTAAGCTACACTAGCGCAAATCAAAATTTTCTACCGCGTAAACCAGGATTATTGTTGTCATAGATCACGGGATTACCACTAGACGCGCAGTTACGAAACTTGATGAAGCGTGTCGAGCCAGTGCAGATGTTCCACTTCTCCTCCTTGTCCTCGTCCCGCGAGCAGCTTCCCTTGCACGGCTCGTCCAAGTGCCACAGATGCAGCACCTCCGAGGTATCCACACGTGCGGGGTGGAAGCGTCAGACGCTGGACTGCTAGATCCGCGCGCGTGACACAGGCGTGAGGAGTGGCGGCTGGGTGGAATCGCCTAACCCTGGTCAGCTCGCCCCACCCTCTCTTACATAGGCATCCCTAGTGGGCTTCTACATTAGCAGCCCATTAGTAGCCTAAGCCTGGTCTAATTCGGATCCAATCCTCATTAAGCTTCCACCCCTTAAGTGTGTGACCCTATAGGTTTGTGCACGTATAGACATGACACGAATACACCTATTCTGTCAATAGTTGGTAGCGGCCTCTAGCAAGACGTGTCAACTCCTAAACGTATACAAAGATCATATCGGACGAACCATCACAAGGTTTAGTACATGTCTTTCCCTTTGCCTCACGATATTTGGTCTAGCTCCAAGCTGACCTCTCTTTCTCAATACTGTAATTCGAAATCCCTTTACTAGGTTAACTCTTAACCATATGTAGCACGGTCATGCATTAAGCTTGATTGACCATGCCTTGCAGCATGCTTCAGGACAAACCCGAAAGCTACCTTTATAACTATCCAGTTACGGAGTAGCGTCCGATAGCCCCAAAGTATGTCGCTCCACATCTCAAGTTCATGCGACAATCTCAGGTCTAAGGACAAAAGCATTACGATGTGTAGAGAGAGAGCTGCAACTAATTGCCAGTCTCAAGTTGGGTCAGTCCAACCCCATGTTCATAACATGTGTCCACATCGTTGGTTTGATATCTCCATGTCTATGACTTGCGAAACATAGTCATCTACCAATCGATATGCTAGTCTAATATTCACGTGTGGCCTCACATGAACTCCGAGTAGGGACAACTATTAAATAACCATACAAGTAAAGAGTTTCACAAAAAATTCACATAATTGCCAATTAATACAAGTTGCCTGATATGGATATTCAAGGAACATTACAATAACTCATGGATACATAAGAAATATAATCATCTCTATGATTGCCTCTAGGGCATATTTCCTTCACGATTTTTTTTTACGAAGCCTAAGACGTGTATACACTAGACGAAGCCTTAGATACACCTCATTCACCTTTCTTTCTAGGGTTTCATGTGACATAGAACTTTATAGCTTTCCTTTCAGTTCCCAAAGTGGAATCAAGGACCCTCTCATGGAAGGAAAAACGCCTCAACATCGGCACTATTTCATACAGAATTCAATTGGTTCGGTGGACCTACCAAAATTAGTTACGGGTTCATCAAGAGTTTGGCTTGTAATTTGAGATGTAAAGGCTATGATAGGTGCATGTTGTTGGATTCGACTCTAGGAGGCTTTGCTACTTATCCAATTTACCTTACATTCTCCTGTACATTTGCATGTTCTTGTTTGTTCCCTCATCATAATTAGTCGAATTGTGAAGATCAGCCCACCAACATGTGTCATATGATACAAATGTGGTGATTATCTGCCCTGGAGGCAAACATATATCCACGTGGACATAATTTATGTCTAGTAATGAACAATATAAAGTGTCACCGAATGCGTGATTCAGTTGTGGAACCATTTGCTTAGTTAGTCTTTATTGTTTGGTCTTAGTCACAAGTTAAGCTAGACACTTAACCCAGACTAATGTGGGGGTCTGGAAAATGACTAAGTTTCACTTGTCATAGACACGGAGATGCAAACCCGCCTACCATGGACTCAACCAAAGAGCTAGCAGAGTCGGATTGACCCAAGGTCGAGTCTACACGAGCCATTGTCATGCGCATCGGCTTGAACAATGGAATCCTTAAACCTGAGGCAGTCACATGATCCAAGTTTTGGACTAGCAAATTCTATTCCGAACAAACACTAACCATAACTAGTTGTTGTAAAAGCGGAGGTCGAGTCGACTCCGAATCAAGCTATGCGACATGGATTACCGAGATATGATTTTCTCCACCAATACAAAGAGATACTCTATGAGCCCTCTTGATGTGATATGGTTTGAAAGCATGACCATGCGCTACTCGGTTAAGTGTTAAAAGAGTCGATGCTACTAAGTGTTAGGTCAAAAGGAATTGCATATCACCGAGACAACAAGAAACAACTTTGCTACATGGGGTATGACACCGAGTCGTCTGAATCTCAACACAAGTATCATGAAGCAAAAGTAATTGGCCATATAGACACATTGAAGAAGGCAAGTCATAACGACTTCGTACTGTCTAGGGGTTAGCACGTCTTGCTAGATGCATCTGCCAGCTATCATTTCATAGGCGACTCTAAACAAGTGGGGCCTCGATACAAGGATACTCGAACTGTGTCCGAATCGGTGGAAGCCATTTAGGTTGAACCCGACTCTGAATGAGCTGGTGGGGTTGGAATATTCCTAAATCAGACAAGGGAGTAGGTGGAGGCCTATCATATTAGGGTTTTGGGGGTTGGGCCGGGCGGGCTAGCCCACACCCACTCTACCTCACTATATAAGGAAGTGATTCTAGTGGTAAAAAAAAACACAAGAGACTAAGATCTAAAGACGACTCATGGATGGCGTCCCTGACACGCACCAAATCGAAAGATGACTCAGGGATGGAGATGAGACAAAATCCGCTGAGACTGAAGGAATAATATGATGGGAGATGCCCATTGCCGCCGACCGCCGGGCGGCCTCCTCCGGCGCAGCGGGGTGGATGGCGTGACGGGCCCCGGGCTCCCTTGGCGGCTGTATAGATCGCCTAGGAGTCGCCTCGGCAATTTCGTGTGGGTGTGAATAAAGTCGGACCCCTTCAAGCTACTAAAAAGGTTAAATGTGGCCGCTAACTATAATTCTCCGGTGTAAGCTATACATGATATGAGCTTAGTATGAGTTGTTATAAAGAATGTAGGTAATGTCATCCCAATTTTGTACTCCCTTCTTACATGATAAGTGTCGCTGATTTAATAAATTAGCTACACTTATTATGGGTCGAAGGAAGTAATGATCTTGTGAATTGTGATGAGACGTACTTGTTTGTCATCCAAACAAATGATTACACTAAACAGAGAATACTTGACCAGTCAAACTGTGTAGTTTTGGGTAAACCGCATAAAATATGGACGTAGTCCCTCTCGTTTCCGTAATCAGGGTGTATCTGAATTTCTGAACATGCAGGAGACGACAAGCCATACAAACATACGCCGGCGAAGAAAGGTATATGCCGCAAAACAAAATACGGATATATACGAGCTAGCAGCCTTGCTGCGTCCGTTCATGATCCAACCGGAGTCACGTACAAGGCAGTCCAGGCAACAAGACAGAAACCTTCTACTCCTACTACTGATGTACGAGTACGACTTATGGAAAACCTTGCTAGGTGTGTAGCTAGACTGGTAGAGCCGGCCGTTCAGTGATGTGATAATAGCTGTACGACGCTAGCTTTCCAGAAAGTGATCAGCGTCTCAGAGCCCAAAGGGCAGACCCAGATTGACCATGACTCGATGTCTTTCTTATCCACAGGAAGATCAAGCGTCCCGATCTGTTGCAGTCATGCTTATCAGCAAGCTAATAATTTATCAGCCAGCATGCTTGTACTTTCTCGATCTCCTTCAATAAACGGCTTTCATACATGTATGTATATCTCTCGATAGACCTGGTCCATGGTTGGCTAAAGATCTAGTGGACGTGGAGTACATATGATAGTATAGGGTAAAATGTCTCCCAAATCTTCCACACAAGTTAATTACAGGCTTAGCTGAATTCTCGCAAAGAAAAACTCGGCCAAGTAATGATGCTCCGACTGAGTTTGAGAACTCAACACAGCTCGCACTACTCAATCAATAGAGAGTCAGCTGGAAGCAAATAATGCACCTAGCTAGCTAAGCTAAGGTAGCTAGCTACGTGCATGGCTGCAGGTACAGTCAGTGAAAACAGCAAAAACATCAACTACATACCGAAAAAAGGGGAAACATCAACTGAGCGCTGCGAGGAAATCACCCGAATGGCACCACTACATTGAATGGGCACGCGTGCATGTGAGCGTGCCACTTAACTTGTCGAGGACACATCACCACGAGAAAGTGTAGCTACTCGTAGAAACTAGGAACATGCAGTCGATTCAATTCTCTTCAATGCAATACCTTTTCACTGTTGCATACCTTATCTCTTCAGATCGATCGTCATGGGTAGTACGTACATACTACTCCAGAGGAGGAAATATCTAGCTAAATCTGTTTGCAACCGTGCAATGCTTATCAAGTAGTAGGAGCTGAGGAGAAGTAGTATACAGGCCAAAGCTGTTGCAAGAAAGCTACTCCATAACTTTGCTACGATCGAGTACTTGGTACGTGCAAGCTCGGTGCAGGAAGAAGGCCCACGACAGGAGACGATCGAGGGGAAAGAAACCTAGCTGGCTAGCTAGCTAGCTAGCTACGTGGCCACCATGTCTGTCTGGTCTTTCTCTTTCTTGCTACATGACACCTAAAAAGGACCAGGTTTACATATGCACGGGACGGTAGGGTCAGTAGTGTACTGTCACTGTGGGCCGGCGAGCGAGTATACAGCTGTGTGGTCATCTAATGTAGCACGTCCATTAACTCTCCGACCCGTCCCCCAAACAATAATGAATTTGTTTTTCAATAATTTAAAATAAAAATTAATAATTCATACAATTCGAATAAAATGAAGTTTAACTAGATCAAGCGGTCTCTCATTTCAGCCACCATAGATGATCTGTGGATCATTTTATAGTTGATCATGAGCATCTACGTCACGGATTTTTGCATACATGGCGAGAAAATCAGCAAATACCACTTCGACATTGGCAAGAGGATCTTGACACTCATATCACTGAATAGTCTGGCCCAAACTTTTCCACCACCACTTTGCAGAATCTGTACATGCAGGGGCGGAGCCAGAAACAGCTAAAGACCGGTGCTAATACTGATTCAGTGGTGCTGATTATCTAGGATTTTTATTTTTGTAGTCATGAATCTAATACATGTTCCTTACAGTGTAGCTGCTAGGCCGGTGCTACAGCACCGGTAGCACCAGACCTAGATCCGCCCCTGTGTACATGTAATCAATGGTTGTGGAATCATTCATGCGATAAGTACTCATCTTTAAAACTCTAGGGGCTCCACATGCTAACATCCTCATTGTAGGGATGCATTTACGAATCGATGAGGATACCGGCCAGGTCATTGCAATCTTTCTTCAAAACGGTATTCATCATCCTCTCTCCGACATATATCCTTTGGGGTATATGCCAGATCGTCGGCAAAATAGTCGGCGTATAGCATGACATGGCCCTCCATCCTCTCCCTTGGCTTGATTTCCCTTCTAGTTTCAACACATTAAAAACTAATTTTATGATAATTTAAAATAAAAATAAAATAATTCATATGATTCAAATAAAATGAAGTTCAAATAGATCAAGCGGCATCATCTTTCAGCCTCCAATGGTCCTTTAGGAGATCATTTTGCAGTTGGTCATGAGCATCCACATCACAAATTTCTGCATGCATGGCGAGAAAATCAGCAAACAGCGCTGGCACACGGTGATCAATAATGCCAAGAGAGGACCATGTCACTCATGGAGATGATCATCATTCGCCGGATACTTTCTCCCTCTCTCAATGATCATGTTGTGCATGATCACTCAAACATCCATCACATCTCGCATCTGATCTTAAAATTAGGTAGAATCAAGATTGGAGAACACCAAATGCCCGCTCGACATCCTACATGCAACTCTCCTGGTGCGAAGCAAAGTGAGACTTCTTCTATCCTAGAGGCTCGGTGATTGTCTTTACAAATGTCGACTATCTTAGAGAGATGCCATCTGATAGGTAGTACCCTTTGGTTTATGTGTGACAACTGATCTCATAGTTTCAAGGTGTAGCATATGGCCTTCAACAAGTCTCGCAAACACTAGCGAGCTCTGCAACATGTTGATGTCATTGTGAGAACCCGACATGCCAAATCCACAAGTTATAATGTACCATAACTTCAAGTACCACACTACATGCTCCATGATGCTATTTTTACAAACATTGCCAATCAAATGGGCAATTCTTTCATGACAAGTTTTGTTGTCTCGCTAAGTTTTGTTCCATGATTCTAGCAGTCTCTGCTTCATTTGGTCCTCTCAAATAGCCAGACCCAAACTTCCCACCACCGCTCTGCAAAATCTGTGCATGCAATCAATGGTTGTGGACTCAACCATATGAGAAAGAAGCATACTAGTGCAGTCTTTATTCAACACAATAATAATTGTACTCTCTCACACCATGAAGAATCCATGGACAACTCTTTGTTCATCCTATAGTGCCACCAAACATCTTTGGGGTATATGTTGGTTTGGTAGGAAAATAGTCGACATATAGCATGGCATGACCCTCTATCATCTGAATTGGCTTGGTTTTCCTTCTCAACCTCTGAACCTACATGTTTAGGACCGTCTTTTTTCATCTCGTCCACTTGTAATTGTACAAAATAAGTGGGGATCGTCATGTGCTCATCTTCATCCACGGAGACACTGGCTTCCTCTTCCATGAATGCATGGATCATCACCTCGTCATTGCTATCCATGTATAACAATCAGAACGACAGCGAGAGGGGCAAGAACTAGACAAATGAAGCTTGTTGAGACAAACGTACGAACACCTTGTGTGCAAGGTGGGTGCGCGAGGTCGTCATGCGTTCTGTGCCAGAGTTGATGAACGGTGGTAGCAGATGAAGAGATGTGAGATGCGAGAGGGCCGAAACTATGGGAGACGAGAGATGGGAGGCGGTCGATGCAACTGCCACGAAATTACTGGCATCAAAATGGATGGCGGAGATTTGGCAAGGTAGGAGACGCATCGAGCAAGGGGAAGCACGATGTGGAGGGCAGAGAATGGGCTACTTGACTGGCATGTGGTACCTGGTTCTGTCGGTATCCTACTGGCTTTGCTCGCAGCTTGTGTCCGCCAAGCCCGCAAATGCCTTGTGGGGCAGGGAAGACATAAGCACGCCTGTCATGATTTTAGGTCAGGCGCGAGACGGAATGAATCTTTGGATCACGCGGTTGGATGTGTTTTTTTTTGCCGAAGAGCCCAATAGCCCTTTGGGCACCATTTGGGAAACGTCGCCTTTGATGCTCTAGCAGTTGAGGTTGACAAAGTCACCACAGACGTCTCGCTGTTGTCGACTGAAACATCATCTCCCACTAACGAATATTGCGTCTTTTATAAGACACCAAAGTGTTAAACCTGGTGTTTGAACTCTGGTAGGCTAGGGGTGTACCACTGTTCTTCTAACCATTCAACCACGGGTTTAGTTCTTCTTTAGCAGTTCAGGCTTTTAACTAGAAGGATGACCTTTCCAAGAATATGGGCCATGTATAGCTACGTACGTAATAGTAGCACCGTGTGAACAGATCTGAGTCTTGTACACGAACTATATCGAATGATCGACGTCGACGGGGCATCCCAGCAAACTTTACATCAAAGATGATTGAACAGTTGGTTAGATGGGGTTTATATATATAAGAAGGAGCTTGCGTGCAAATTACTTTGTGGGAGCAGAAGGATTTGCCTGGTAATTAGCGGAGGCAGAGGCAGGCATATGCGTGGGTGCAGAGGCGGGGGCTAACCTAGCTGCGAGTGGAGGGGAGCATGCATGGGTTTGTCGGCCACTTTGATCGGTCTCTCTGTTGGTAGCACGTACGACTCGTTGACTGCTACTACTACACGCTTTGATCAAGCAAGGATGCTGCTGGCTCATGGCTGGGCCGGCTGGGTCGCGCGGCACGATCGCCTTGGAAGCATGCAGCGTGCGACGAAGCTAGCAGCTAGCTCCATGCCTCCGCACGAGCAGGAGCCTTGGGCTCTGGAAATCACTGGTGCATGCATGTACGGCCGGGAGCAGCAGCTAGTGCATGCACGCATGCTTGCTAGCTTCTAGCAACATGGTTCATGGCGTTGATTGCGTTCTTAAACTACATGGTTCATGGGCTAGCTGGTTCATGGCATGCAGGCACTAGCAAAAACAACGAGAGGAATCCAGAAAAATGCATGTGTATATATACAACGAGTAAGCATTCATGCAATCATGCTAGATGAACTAGCAAAAGGTTACAAGCACAAGTGAACAAGAGAGTAGTACTAGATAGATTCTGGCCACACAAACAGCATAAGATAAGGGAAACCAACCCAAGCTAGCCGGAGTTCCTTCCATATATAAGCAAAGCAGCAACGACGCAACTCCGAAGTAATTAACACGCCGCACTCAACGAAGAAGAAACAAACGCTAAACATATATATACAACACGCATAGTATGCACATCGGTCGATCAAACTAACGGACTACCCTGCCTGCCTCCCTTGGCTATAATATAAGCTAACTCCTCCTCCTCGATTATAATTAACTAGCTTGCTAGTGTTACTTCCATGTCTTGCTGCTCAGGTTCGTCGCAAGATCGCGCGCGCTAGAGAGCCTACAACTAACTAACATAGGACGTCCTTGAGCAGCTTGTACCTGCGGCCGCCCACCTTGGTCGGTCCACGCCGGCCGGTCTCCTGGTCGCCGCCGCCGCCGGGCGCCTTGTCGGCGGCCCTGCCTGAGGAGGAGGAGTCGTGGCTGCCGGCGGCCTGCTGCTGCTGCTTCCCGGACGCGGACGCGCACCTCCTCGCTTGCTTGTTCCCGGCGACGTCGCCGAGGCACCAGTCGCACGTGTCCGCCCCCGCCGACGCCGGCGCCCCGTCGCCGTAGTAGTTGGTGCAGTAGCTGCATGCAAACAACTGCCTGTGTCAGTACAATACAAGAAGGGGATGGATGGTTTGGGGTGAAGTAAGGAAGGAAGGAACACGTACGAGTGCTGGAAGCGGTAGCGGCAACGCGCGCACCGGAAGAGCTTGTCTGGGAACCCGACGTCGCCGCACATGGAGCAGACGGTGGCGGTGCCGCCGGCCATGGCGATCGATGAAGAGCAGGACACCAGCCGGGGACTGAGAGGCAGATCAGGAATATCAGGGACAGAAGATGGGCAGGAGAGGGGAGGGGAGACCGATGGAAATGTAGAGGCGAGGAGGGAGGGTCCGAGGCGCATTAAATATGAGAGAGAGAGAGCATGTAAAGAAAGAAAAAGTGGAGAGGGGAGGGGGGCGCACACGACAACCTTAATCCAGAGACCAGACAGTACACGTCCATCTCAAACAACCCACACAGGATATAAAAGCCGTGCACGGTAAATTTGGCTAGATAGATCTACTCGAGTCGGTGCATGCATGCCACTAGCACTGTAGTGCGTGTTTGGTACCATGCATGTTTTTTTTCTCAGTTGGGTATAGGGCCGGCTCTATATCTTGTGGGGCCCTATGCAGAGTTGGCATCATGGCTCCTAAAAGGCTTGACTATTTGAATTGAATAAGAAATCAAGGACTTCAAATTATTTGAGTTGAATAAGCTGCTCACTCCTATCCAGATTAGTTGACTCGATTTTGTCTAGATTTGGATATATCTAATACTAAAACATGTCTATATACATTCGAATCTAGATAAATCTGATTCATTTAATTTGAATAGGAGGCAGTACCAAAACCTTTCAAATGCCTTTGTTGGGACATGTTTTGTTGGGCGTGCGGTACCGACTTTACCCTCGGTTTGTTACCACTAGCCGTTATACTAGTCAATTTTTTAGCACTAGTATAATCTGATCTTGGCCTTTAGATGTATGGAAATGAATGGTTTATATTTATTTTAGGGTATCACAAAAGATCTCAAGAATTATGATTATTGTCTTGTTCGGGTTCAGATTCTTCACTTTGATTACCGTCATTCACATCAACACTACTTACTATCGGAAAAATACCGTTTTAAAGCACCTTTTTGTGATTCAATAAGTTGATTATCTCGCTTTCATTTATTCCTTTTCGCAGCACCAGACTGATATCTCGGCGTCGTATCACCTAAAATACATTGCATGAAGAATTGAAGAAAGAATCCTAATATAGTTGTCTACAAGTTCGGCTAAAATACATGAACCAAAACTTAAAGATTTGTGTAAGATTGAATATACCAAAGAGCAGGAACACAAAGTCGAAGTGCCGAATTTCCAATCGAGAATTGGGATGGATGGAGATCAAACGAGAATTGGGGTTGGGTTGGAGCGGCTGGAGATAGATCCAGAGAATCAAAAACGGACGATGCGAGTTTGTGATGCCGCTAGGCCCTAGCAGCACAACAGAGGAAGCTCAAGCCGTCGAGGCATATGCCACAGAGATCGGCGTCCCGGCATTCGTGATTCGTCGAGGAGATCGATAGCCTAGGCGAGCATGTCGCTATCGATCACCGGTTGCGTTCCAAATTCAACTTCACGTTTTCTGATTCTCTCGCTTGAGGCGGCTGGGCCATGGGATTTTCATTTTTCTAGAGATGTGTAGGATATGAAATATAGAGAAACTGGTAATCATGGGCCCCTCGCTGACATGGGCCCTTGGCCTTTGCACAAGATTGCCATGGCCTATAGCCGGCTCTGGTTGGGAAGTGTCGTGGCTGGCACTGCCACATATGTATAAACGCTGAGCCACTTTCTATTTATTGTTCGGTAGCCTGCAGTTATAGAGGGTGCATCAATTGAGCTACTATACCCATGGTGTTTGGTTTTCTACTTGGATTTGGGCGCCATATTAATCTGTACACCTAAACCGTCATTAGAAGTTGGTGTTGTTCGTCTGCTAGCACGACAGCTGTTCCAACAATGGACGGCGGCGTGACACCTTCTTCAATGGACCTAGCGAGGGACGACGGCGTGGGAGGACATGGAGAGGGTCTGCCGCTGTAGCTCTTCCGCCTACACGGCCTGGGCTTCCATAGACTTAATTTTCAACCTTAGGTAAGCTACAGATGAATTCCTACACCGCACCATAACGAAAAACTTCGAACATGAGAGTTGTGGAGAACATCATGATCAAGCTACACCTCAAAAGACAACCTCGAAGGGTTGAATCTATGCAACGAATTTGACGAAATTCACCCATAAAACTACAACTTTGAACACAAATCTGAGAAGATACAGAGCACAAAACTCGGTGCCAATGGTTGGAACGGAACACCGTCGTTGATGCTCACATTTTTCATGTGGAACTTGTTTTGAATCCAATCATAATTGTGTTGATTACAAGTGGATATGTTAGAGCATGTTTGAGGGTGGAGAGAGAAGTCCTTCCTCTTCCTCCTCAGCTACAAGTTATAGAGAACATGTACATATTCAGAGGGATCTCTAACCCTACATCAAAACAAAAACTTACAATATGAGAGTTGTATGGAACAACAAGATTAAGCTGTACCTCAAAAGACCCTTCGAAAGATTGATTCTGTGCGACAAATCTGAAGAAATTTCTCCAAAAAGCTCCAACTTTGACTATGAATCTGAGATGATACGGAGCACGAACCTCGGTTTCGATGGTCGGAATGGAACCCTACCGTCGATGTGCCTTTGTTTCATGTAGGGCTTGAGTTGATTTGGAGCATATTTGTGCAAGAGGCACATCGACGGTAGGGTTTAAAAGAGGAAAGATAAAAACCATGAGATAAGTGCGTGCAAGAATTGCATCAATGGGTGCTTTAATATCCGTGCTCGGGCTGGCTCCACGAAAACGGTCAATTTGAGCGTTGTTGTTGGACCTAGTCGCTTTGAGACTCGTCTTGGCGCGATTCAAATTCGAATGCATGCAACAGATCGATTTTATCTTTATAGAGACTATCGACCTATACAGCTACCAAGGACTTGGGAGTACTATAGCGACGAAAAACAGCTCCTCTCGCCCCCCTCCCTCCCCGAGGGCGACGGGATCTCGCCCCGGAAACCTTAGCCCAGCGCCCACTTCCTTCCCCTCCCCTCCACCGCCGCCGGCGTGGGCCGCCAGGCAAAGCTCGTGCGGCGCCGGCGCCGGCGGATTCTCCCTGTCGCACACGTTAGGAACAGAGATCGGGGACTCCCGGCCTAGCGGCGGCGCGCAGTGGTGGCAGCGGTGCTCTGCGGCAGTGCTCCGGCTGGCGGCAGCGGTGGTGGCGGTCCGCGGCAGCGGGCTCGTGGGGCTTGGTGTCATTTGGTCTTGTTGCCAGCCCTTGTGCCGTGGTGGCGGCCGGCTGGCCCCATCTGTGGCTGCGGGCCGGGGGCCCGGGCCATCGCTGCGGAGCGGGGGGCTCGGCCGGCAGTGGAGAGGGGCGGCTTCGGCACTTTCTGCCTCTGGATGCAGCGGGAGGCTCTTCCCCTTTGCCCTTGCTGGCTCGGGAGGTCACCTGCAGCGATGTCCTGCCGTGAGCACAATGGAGACGGTTCAAGGGTTTGTGCATAGTAAATCAAAAATTCTCTGGATCTGACGGAAGGCCAAGATCTAATCTAGGAGATGCAATAAATGAGAGGGATAGATGATATCTTCATACCCTTGAAGAAATCGCACAGCGGAAACGTTCAACATAACATGGTTGGTGTAGTCGTACTCGCCTTCTCCTCCTCACGCTCCGATCCGATCCAACGCCGTAAGTGGCGGCGCCTCCGAGAGATGCACACATACGGTGCCGCGACGTATCCTCCTTCCTCGGTCCAGCAAGTGGGGTGGAGATATAGATTGGATCTACAACACGACGGCGTGGTGCTATGGTGGAGAGTTTCTGCAGCAGGGCTTCGCCTACACGCAGTCGGGAGAGAGAGAGGTAGGGCAGCAGCTGGCGGCTAGGGTTTGGGGTGAGAGGAGGTCGCCTACCTTATATGGGGCGGCCCGCTTGCCCCCTCCTCCAAGACCTAGGGCGGCGGCCCCAAGGGTGGAGTGGGGGGCAATTCTTCCCCCCTTCTAGAAGGTTTCCTAGGGTTTCCCCTAGGGTTTTGGCCGGCTGGGTCTATGGGGCCTTGTGACCCTGGCCCAATGCGGCCAGGGCACTCCCTCGTAGGCCCACGCACCCCCCGACAAGTGGGGCCATGTTGGTCCCACTCCGAAAGCTTCTAGAACCTTCCGGTACAATACCGAACATTTCGAAACGATTCCGAAATCCAAAAACTGCTTTCCTTTATATGAATCTTATTCTACGGACCATTCCGGAACCTCTCGTGATGTCCTGGATCTCATCCGAGACTCCAAACAAAAACTCATAAACCAATTATCCATTCTATCCTAGCGTCGAGACACGTTAAGTGTGTGACCCTACAGGTTCGAGAATATGCAGACATGATCTTCTATCAATTATCAATAGCGGGATCTAGAAACCCATATTGACTCCCACACATTAATCGATGATCATATTGGATGAACCACAATGCCAGGATTCAATCAATCCCATATATATATTCCCTTCGTCACGCGATATTTTACTTGCCCGAGATTCGATCGTTGGTATCGGCATACCTAGTTCAATCTCGTTCACGGCAAGTACTTTACTCGTTCCGTAATCCGATATCACTTTGTGATCATCTACTTAACCACGTGCTTGCAAGCGGTGTTGATATCGATTACCGAGTGGGCCCGAAGTATATCTCTCCGACTTGGGAGGGACAAATCCCATCTCGATACATACAACCCAACAAGTACTTTCCGATCACCTGAGAGACACCTTTATGATCATCCTCACATAGGATGACGTTTGATGTCCTCAAAGCTTTCTTCCGATACCAGGGAGTTGCATCATCTCATGGTCTAAGGAATACAATATTTGACATAAGAAAAAGCTTCGCAAAGATGAACACGAAGACACGATCTAATTGCTCTGCTTGATTTGTGTCTGTCCATCATATCATCCTCCCAATGACATGATCTCATTATTAATCGACAACTCATGTCTATGGTTAGGAAACCTTAACCATCATTAATCAATGAGCTAGTCCATAGAGGCGTACTAGGGACATGGTGTTGTTCATAAATCACACAAGTATCAAAGTTTCTGCTTAATACAATTCTAGCATGGAATACAAACTTTATCATGAAAAAGAATTATAATAATAACATCTTTATTATTGCCTCTAGGGCATAATTCCAACAGTCTCCCACTTGCACTAGAGTCAATAATCTAGTTTACATCTGGCAACAATCTAACACCCATGGCATTAAGGTGCTGATCATGTTTTGCACGTGGAAGAGGTTTAGTCAACGGATATGCGACATTCAGATCCGTATGTACTTTGCTAATCTTCAGATCTCCATCTGTTATATAATCTTGAATTATATGAAATCGGCGGTTGATGTGCTTGGTCTTTGGATGATATCTTGGTTCCTTAGCCAGTGCTATGGTGCCAGTGTTGTCACACAATATCTCCGGTGGGTCCAAGGCACTTGGAACCACACCAAGCTCAGTGATGAAGTTCCTGATCCAAAGTCCTTCACTTGACGCTTCTGCAACAGCCATGTATTCCGATTCAATTGTAGATCCCGTGATCACGCTTTGCTTGCAGCTTCTCCAGCTCACAGCTCCTCCATTCAAAATATAAACGTATCCTGTCTGAGATTTAGAATCATCCGGGTCGGTGTCGGAACTAGCGTCGACGTAACCTTTTACGACGAGCTGCTCAGCACCTCCATAGACCAAGAACATTTCTTTAGTCATATTTAAACACTTTAGGATGTTCTTTATGACTGTCCATTGTTCCACTCCTGGATCACTTTGGTATATGCTCGTCAAATTAAGAGCATTGGACACATCCAGTCTAGTACACAACATGGCATACATGATAGAACCTATGGCCGAGGCATAAGGCACTTTGCTCATAGTTTCTCTATCGTTTACCGTAGCCGGACACTGAGCCTTGCTCAATATCTTACCTGACAACATGGGCACTGAACCTTTCTTTGCCTTATCCATTCTGAACCTTTTCAGAACTTTGTCTAGGTATGTACTTTGGCTTAAAGCTATTAGGCGTCTTTGTCTATCTCTATAGATTTTGATGCCTAATATATAAGCAGCTTCTCCTAGGTCTTTCATTGAAAAACATTTATTCAAATAACTCTTCACTTCGTTAAGCATACCAATTTCATTTCCAATAATCAATATGTCATCCACATATAGTACTAAAAATGTCACTGAGCTCCCACTCACTTTCTTGTAGATACAAGCTTCGTAGCAATTTGGAACAAATCCAAAGCTCTTGATCACTTGATCAAAACAAAGGTTCCAACTCCGGGATTCTTGCTTCAGTCCATAAATGGAATGCTGAAGTTTGCACACCTTATCAGCATCCTTAGGATCGACAAAACCTTTGGGCTGCATCATATACAACTCTTCATCAATGTTGCCATTGAGGAACGCAGTCTTGACATCCATCTGCCATATTTCATAATCATGAAACGCAGCAATTGCTAATAAAATCTGAATGGACTTAAACATCGTTACGGGAGAGAAAGTCTCATCGTAGTCAACACCTTGAACTTGCCGAAACCCTTTTGCGATAAGCAGTGCTTATTAGACAGTAACATTAACATCCGTGTCCGTTTTCTTCTTGAAAATCCATTTGCACTCAACGGCCTTACGGTCGCTAGGAGGGTCCACCAAAGTCCATACTTGGTTTTCGCTCATGGATCCCAATTCGGATTTCATGGCCTCTAGCCATTTCTTAGAGTCTGGGCTCATCATCGCTTCCTCATAGTTCGCAGGTTCCGTTGTCTACCAACCAACAAGGCGTTAAGACAGGGTTGCCATACCATTCAAGAGTGGCACGCGATCTTGTCGACCTACGATGTTCAGCAGTAGCATCGTTTGAAGTTTCATGATACTCGTCATTAGCTTCCTCTCTTGTTGGTGCAGACGACACTGGAACAATTTCAGGTGCTGCGCTACTCTCCAACTCGAGAGAAGGTTCAATAACCTCGTCTAGCTCTACCTTCCTCCCACTCACTTCTTTCGAGAGAAACTCCTTCTCAAGAAAGGATCCGTTCTTTGTGACAAACACTTTGCCTTCGGATCTGTGGTAGAAGGTATACCCAATCATTTCCTTAGGGTATCCTATGAAGACGCATTTATCCGCTTTGGGTTCGAGCTTGTCCGACATCAACTTCTTGATGTAAGCTTCGCATCCCCAAACTTTAAGAAATGACAACTTAGGTTTAGCACCAAACCACAGTTCATACGGTGTCGTCTCAACGGATTTAGATGGTGCCATATTTAAAGTGAATGCAGCGGTTTCTAATGCATAACCCCAAAATGATAACGGCAAATCTATAAGAGACATCATCGATCGCACCATATCTAATAGAGTTCGATTCCGGCGTTCAGACACACCATTGCGCTGTGGTGTTTCGGGTGGCATGAGTTGCGAAACGATTCCGCTTGCTTTAAGATGAGTGAGAAAATCATAACTCCAATATTCACCTCCACGATCGGATCATAGAAATTTAATTTTCCTGTTATGATGGTTTTCCACTTCGTTCTGAAATTCTTTGAACTTTTCAAACGTTTCAGATTTATGTTTTATTAAATAGATATACCCATATCTACTTAAGTCATCAGTAAAAGTGAGAAAATAGCGATATTCACCGCGCGTCGAAACACTCATTGGTCCGCATACATCGGTATGTATGATTTCCAATAAGTCCGTTACTCGCTCCATTATTCCGGAGAACGGGGTTTTGATCATCTTGCCCATGAGGCATGAATCGCACGTGTCAAATGATTCAAAATCAAGAGACTCCAAAAGTCTATCAGAATGGAGTTTCTTCATGCGTTTTACACCAATATGACCTAGACGGCAGTGCCACAAATAAGTTGGATTATCACTATCTACTTTGCATCTCTTAGCCTCAGTGTTATGGATGTGCGTTTCATTGCTTTCGAGATTCAGAAGAAATAAACCATTCACAACAGGTGCATGACCATAAAAGATGTTATTCATATAAAAAGAACAACCATTATTCTCCGATTTAAATGAATAACCGTGAAAGGGCATGTATGCCCCCATGTGTGGTTTTGGTAATTAATGACAATCTCTATGGACTAATGTGTAAATTGAGTTTCACTTGTAGGTTCGTCCATTGGCATCGCTTGGGCCATGTGTTGGTCTCAAGGTTGGAAGATGAAGAAATGTCCAAGGGCTTTGTGCCCATTGGAATCATGAAGAAAGAAGGAGCTTGAAGGTCGATCAAGGAATGTGCAAAGAGTTGCATCAAGATGGATCAACCTCAAGTAAGGATGAAGAAGGACGAGCTCAAGATGCGCCATCTCTAGAAGATCTCATGCTTGAAGCTTGCCATCCTCGTGCTCATGGAATGATGAAGACAAGTTCAAAGAAGAGGTTTCCCCATGGAGTATGGGGGAGCATTTTGCAAGTCTTCATCAAGCAAGAGCGAGCAAGAGCAAACAAGAAAGGTGTTCCCACTATAGAAGAACAAGACGGTCTACATCAAGTTCAAGTGGGACGCTCAAGGCAAAGGTATGTTGATAGGGCTTCTCTTTTGCCGGTCTCGTGTTGTTATTTGGGAGACCGGGTTTAGGATAGATAGTCGTACTATCAAGAGGGGCTCTCAAGCGGGTGTCTCGTTTGCATCGTTCGGAGAGAGCTCAAACCTTTGCATTCATAGCATCATATTTCTTGGTTGTTATTTGGTTCTTGTCCATGAGAGGATCTAGAGCTTGTGGTCATCATCATAACAAGCTCTAGTTCATCATCTAAGGATTTCACTTGCATATCTTATTGCGGTTTTTGATCTTGCGAGTTTTCCGGCTCCACACCTTGGGGGATACTTCACATATATATTTATGATATTTTCTCCCAAGGTGATACCCAATATTCTATTCGTCGTTATCTTTCCAACAAAATTGGTTTCATCCCGTTTGGAGTTCGGATGCAAAAGTTATTGCGTTTCTGGTTTTCTGGTTTCTGGAATTTCCCTGACCGGAAGTTCCGGCTTCCCACCGGAAGTTCCGCTCAAACTTCTTTCTGCGGGCTGTTCTACGATTTGTTCGACGCTAGTTCCGCCCAAGTTCGGTGGCGGTTTAGTAACCTTCTGCTTTGAAGTGTGCTATTTGCCGAACTTGGCTTGAACTTGTCCTCGCAAAGTTCTTGAGCGGAACTTCCTCAAGGCCGAACTTCGGTTAGACTTCTTACGACTCATAAGTTCCTCCTTGTTCCGCCCCAAGTTCCGGTGAAGGCTCAAGAACCTTCGCTTTTGAAGCGTTCTATTTGCCGAACTTTGTGGAATCTGTTCTCGAAGTTCACCGAACTTCCAATCTGTTACCGAACTTCCGGTTGCGCTTCCGAGCGGCGTCAACGGTCATCAGCGGAACTTCCGAGCCGAAGTTCCGGCCATGATTCGTTTTTTCAGTTTCTCGCTCTGCAGTTTTCGTCCATTGGCTGGGTGCCACCGGAAGTTCCGGCCTCCCACCGGAAGTTCCGGCCAGGTGTCGCGAATGCCCATAACGGGCAGATCTGGGAGCCCTTTAAAAGGGGCTCCTCTTCCCCTTCGTGGGCACTAGCTTTTCTTCTTGGTTCTTGGCTTTCTCTCTCTCCTCCATTGTCAACCTTGAAGAAGCTTTCCCTCTCCCTTCCCCTTCTATGATTCTTGCATCTTTTTGAGGGATTTGAGAGAGGAGATCTAGATCTATAATCCCCCAAGTCAAATCCCTTCTTTGTGAAGGAATAATTGGGATCTAGATCTTGGAGAGTTTTGTGTTCTCCTCTTGTGTTCTTCCTCCCTTATTCCCCCAATATCTTTTGTAGCTTTGTTGGAATTTGGGAGAGAAGGACTTGCCCTTGCATTTGGTGCATAGGTTTGAGTTCTCCTCGGAGATTCGGCGAGTTCAAGCTTGTGAGCTTGTTTCTCTTGGGTTCCTTGGAACCCTAGACGGTTGTGTGGTTGGATTGTTGACCTTTTGTGGTCTTGTTGACCTTTTGTGGTCTTGTAGCCTTTTGTGGCATTGTTGGCCTGTTGTGGCATTGTTGGCCTTTTGTGGCTTTGTTGTTGGGAGCCTCCAATTGAGTTGTGGAGTTAGCCCCAATCTTGTACGGGTTCGGTGACCGCCCTCAAGCGTCCCATAGTGGAGCAAGTGCCCGCCTTTTGTGGTGCGCACTTGGGAGAATAGGGTGAGCCTTTTGTGGCGTCGGTGAGTTGCGTGCTTCGCATCCGGTGAGGCCTTGTGTGGCGTTGGGTGAGCATCGAGCCACCACACCTCGAGGTGAGCCATTTGTGGCGTTCGGAGAGCATTGCGCCATCGCACCTCTCCAACGGAGACGTAGCTTCTTTGGAAGTGAACTTCGGGAAACAAATCTTTGTCTCTGCGTCCATCGGTTATATCTCAACCGAACCCTTTACTTATGCACTTTACATTGTGATAGCCATCGTGCTTGAAGTACTTATACCTTGATATCACCTTGTTGCTTGTATTGCTTAGCATAGGTTGTTGGTGCACCTAGGTGAACTTAGTGGCTAGGTTTTGTGCTCAATAAATTAAACGTTAGTTTTATTCCGCATTTACTTGAGCCTAAACCGTAATTTTTTTTAAAGCCTATTCACCCCCCCTCTAGGCGACTTCCTTTGTACTTTCAAACCGTCTCGCAATAAACACGATCCAGATATAATGTTCATTCTCAACGCAGGCACATAATAACACTTATTAAGGTTTAAAACTAATCCCGAAGGTAAAACTAAGGAGAGCGTGCCGACGGCCATCACATCAACTTTTGGTCCATTGCCAACGCCAAGCCGTCACTCATCCCTTGCTAGCCGTCTATTCCTAGCTCTTGTTTGAGTTACAAATATTAGCCCGAACTCAGATTATATACCCACTACAACGAGCGCTAGTAAGGTAAACATCAATAACATGTATATCAAATATACCTTTAATGGTGCCAACCTTCTTGTCGCTAATTACTTGGAGCGATTTCCCGGTGACCCTTGTCCTTGCAATAGAAGCACTCAGTGTCCGGCTTAGGTCCAGACTTGAGCTTCTTCTCAGCAGGGGTAACGCGCTTGACGCTGCCTTTCTTGAAGGATTTCTTTTCACCATTACCTTTCTTAAAGCTAGGGGTCTTGTTGACCATCAACACATGATTATCTTTCTTGATATCCACCTCCGCAGCTTTCAACTTAGCGAAGAGCTCAGTGATAAATCAGTGGAACCAATTTGATTGTGAGTAACTACAAAAACTTTGTAGCTAGGAGGGAGTGATTGCAGAACTCTGTCAATCTTGAGCTCTTCTAGAATCTTGCAGTCCAGTTGCTCAAGACGTTGAGTGTAGCCTGACATCTTAATAGCGTGCTCACTAACGGAACTCCCTTCCTCCATCTTGCAGTTAAAGAACTTATCAGAGATCTCATATATCTCAGAACGGGCCTAAGTATGAAACATGGTTTTCAGTTCCTCAAGAATCTCAAAGGGCCCGGCGAACTCCTCAAAACGATTTTGAAGGTCCGGTTCCATAGCAAACAACATGGTACTCTTAATCACTCCATAATCATCTTTGCGTGACTGATAAACAACTTTTTCATCAGCCGGCGCATCAATAGCAGGGGCGTCACCTAGCGCTTTCTCAAGTACATAGTACTTTTGTCCGCCAGCGAGAATGATTCTCAGATTGCGAAACCAGTTGGTGAAGTTAGACCCATTATTCTTAGCTTTTCTTTCTCAGCAAAAACGTTGAAGTTGAAGTTGGACTTAGCCATTTGATCTACAAAATTTGCAAATACAATTTAGACTATGTTCATGATAACTAGTTCAACTTAATCAAATTACTAGATGAACTCCCACTAAATTCAACATCCCTCAAGTTGTTTAGTGAACACGATCCAAATTCACCACACGTAATCTGATCTTCATGAGAAGATATGTGGTTTCAATGGTGGACAACAAAGTGTCGATCATATCATTCATATGACTCATGTTTAACCTTTCGGTTCGTGTGTTCCGAGGCCATGTCTGTACATGCTAGGCTTGTCAAGTTAAACCCAAGTATTTCCGCGTGTGCAAAACTGGCTTGCACCCATTGTATGTGAACATAGAGTTTATAGCACCCGATCATCACGAGGTGCTTGAACACGACGAACTTTCGCAACGGTGCATACATGGGGAGAACACAATTTTATCTTGATCTTTAAGTGAGGAATCATCTTGTAATGCTACCGTCGCGATCTAAGCATAATAAGATACATAAAAGGATAAACATCACATGCATATAATTTTATGAGACATGGTATAGCCAATCTCTGCGCAATGATCTCCATCTTGTGCGCTCCAACATGATCTCCATCACTCCACCATGATTGACTCCACCACGAATAGCAACTACAACTATTGCTAACTACTTAGCGATAAAGTAAAGCTATTAAATGGCGTATAAGAAGTTGACACGCAGGTCATACACAATTATAAATACAACCATACGGCTCCTGCCGGTTGTGAACTCATCGACATGCAAGTCGTGAAATATTACAAAACATTATCATTGCATACAACATACACATCAGGTCTTGGGCCATACCATATCACAAAACACTCCCTGCAAAAACAAGTTAGACGCCTCTACTTTGTTGTTGCATGTTTTACGTGGCTTATGGGAGTAACAAGCTAAGAACGATTCTTACCTACGGAAAGCCACAACGGTGATATTATGGTTGCCAACATCCGGTGTAAATCCGATGACTACTATAGTGAGAGAAACTGGCATCCACCAGCCGCATGTGTGGAACAAGCCACACGTCAAGTGCGGAGCCGGTCTCGCGAACGAAGTCGCGTAAAGTTGGCCTAGACCGCTTCGATATCACTATGCCGCGCCATAAGAAATACACAACAAGAGGTTTGCAATATAAAACATCAACGCCAACAACAAGCATGTTGTGTTCTACTCGTGAAACACATCTACGCATAGATCTAGCTTTGATACCACTGAAGGGTTTTGCAACATAGTAAATCAAAAAAATTCTACGGATGCGAACGGGAAGGCCAAGACCTAATCTAGGAGATGCAATCAACAAGAGTGATAGATGAGATCTTCATACCCTTGAAGAAATCGCACAGCGGAAACGTTCAACAGAACGTGGTTGGTGTAGTCGTACTCGCCTTCTCCTCCTCGCGATCCGATCCGATCCAACGCCGCAAGTGGTGGCGCCTCCGAGAGATGCACACGTACGGTGCCGCGACATCTCCTCCTTACTCGTTCCAACAAGTGGGGTGGAGAGATAGATTGGATCTACAACACGACGACGTGGTGCTATGGTGGAAAGTTTCTGCAGCAGGGCTTCGCCTACACGCAGTCTGGAGAGAGAGAGAGGTAGGGCAGCAGCTGGCGGCTAGGGTTTGGGGTGAGGGGAGGGTGCGCCCCCTGCCCACCTTATATAGGGGGCTGGCAGACCCCCTTGCCCCCTCCTCCAAGCCATAGGGCGGCGGCCCCAAGGGTGGAGTGGGGGCAAGTCTTCCCCCCTTCTAGAAGGTTTCCTAGGGTTTCCCCTAGGGTTTTGGCCGGCTGGGCCTATGGGGCCTTGTGCCCCTGGCTCAATGCGGCCAGGGCACTCCCTCGTAGGCCCACGCACCCCTCTGACAAGTGGGGCCACGTTGGTCCCACTCCGGAATCTTCTAGAACCTTCCGGTATAATACCGAACATTCTGAAACAATTCCGAAATCTAAAAACTGCTTTCCTTTATATGAATCTTATTCTCCGGACCATTCCGGAACCTCTCGTGATGTCCTAGATCTCATTCGAGAGTCCGAACAAAAACTCATAAACCAATTATCCATTCTATCCTAGCGTCAAGACACGTTAAGTGTGTGACCCTACGAGTTCGAGAATATGCAGACATGATCTTCTATCAATAATCAACAGCGGGATATGGAAACCCATATTGACTCCCACATATTCATTGATGATCATATCGGATGAACCACGATGCCAGGATTCAATCAATCCCATATATATTACCTTCGTCACGCGATATTTTACTTGCCCGAGATTCGATCGTTGGTATCGGCATACCTAGTTCAATCTCGTTCACGGCAAGTACTTTACTCGTTCCGTAATCCGATATCACTTTGTGATCAACTCCTTAACCACGTGCTTGCAACGGTGTTGATATCGATTACCGAGTGGGCCCGAAGTATATCTCTCCGACTTGGGAGGGACAAATCCCATCTCGGTACATACAACCCAACAAGTACTTTCCGATCACCTGAGAGACACCTTTATGATCATCCTCACATAGGATGACGTTTGATGACCTCAAAGCTTTCTTCCGATACCAGGGAGTTGCATCATCTCATGGTATAAGGAATACAATATTTGACATAAGAAAAAGCTTCGCAAAGATGAACACGAAGACACGATCTAATTGCTCTGCTTGATTTGTGTATGTCCATCATATCATTCTCCCAATGACATGATCTCATTATTAATAGACAACTCATGTCTATGGTTAGGAAACCTTAACCATCATTAATCAATGAGCTAGTCCATAGAGGCGTACTAGGGACACGGTGTTGTTCATAAACCACACAAGTATCAAAGTTTTCGCTTAATACAATTCTAGCATGGAATATAAACTTTATCATGAACAAGAATTATAACAATAACATCTTTATTATTGCCTCTAGGGCATAATTCCAACAGGTTCGGTGGGGATGGTGCTGGGAGGACGTGCTTCGGGGTTGGGTTAGCGGCGACCAAGGCGTAGCAGCGGGGCTGATCTTGGCCAGATCTGGGCCTATGGGCCCGTGGGGCCTACGGGATGAACTGGGCCTGATCTAGGCCTGTGGGCCCGTGGGGCCTGCGGGCTGATCTGGGCCTGATCCCGGTTGATCGGCCCTGCATCCGAGTCCGGACAGCATCCACCTCGGGTGGTGGTGGGTAGTACCCCACACTTCGGTGGCTGCGCGGACTTACAACCTTTGGAGTTAGCGCCCGATCGACCTACCATCCCGGCGGCTTCGAGAGTGTGAGGCTGGCGGAGGTAAGGACTCGAGCTCGTGGACGTCGGGGCGGCGTCCTCGGAAGGTGGAAGGTTTCGACGTCCCTTCGGTGGAGGAGGCTCCGGGAGGTGACGTGAGATTCCCTGACCGGTGGCGGTTCAGCAAGCCCGGGGGAGTTCGGTGGCGTCGGTGCTGCTGCTTGGCGGCCGGGATTTGCCATGGTGGTGGATACCCTGGTGGAAGGAGGAGTAGGGATGGGGTGGAGGCTGGCGTGTTCGGTGGTACCCTTGCTGCAGTGCAGCGGCGGGACTTCACGAGCCTCCACGTGCTCGGCCGGGCCTAAGGGCTTGGTTTGTCTTGGTCCTGCATCCGGTCGTCTACCACCTACTGGTGGTGGAGGTCTCTCCCTCCCGCGTACTGTTGGCATGCCGGCCATCGCCGAAGTATCCGCTCTCTCGGCCTACCGGCTTCGCTCCGTGGTTCCCGGTGTGACGGCGGTGGCGACTTCAAGACCAGAGTGGCGCGTGTTCGTGGGTGGCATGATGGGTGGCGCTCTACAAAGTGCTCAGGCGGGTGGGTCTGGTGGGGTCGGGAGAAATCCTTGTCTGTTGACACTGGCACGGCGACGCCCGCGGGTATCACCTTCCTTCTTGAAGGGTGTCGGGGGCCCCTTCCCCACCCTCCGCTGCGTACCGGGGGAAACCCTAGGCCCTCGGCCAGACAGCAGTGTCGTCGTCACTCCCCTTCTTGGAGGTGCTGTCTTGGTTCGTAGGCGCTTTGGACTGCGAGATATGTGGTGGTACTTCTCTGGGGGGCGCTCCGGTCGCGAGTTGTTTCCGTTTTCGGCACACCGCCGGTCTCGGCTTTCTTTTTTCTTTTATTTCTACTTGTGTTTCGTGTAGGGCTTGGGTTCGCCCCTGCGTCTCGTATCATGTGGTGTTTGTTCCTTTGGGCGATGTGCTGTCTGGCCTAGCAGCGATCTCACATGTGTGCTTTATTATAAAGCAGGGTGAAAGACTATTTCAAGATACAGGCTACCAAACACGCTTGTAGAGTTTGTTACTCTGCTCCAGGCTCTAGTTTACCATGAAAGACACGGAGCTCCAGTTGAAAAGAAACGGACGCTGGATGGGTTGGATGTTACTCTACACATGAATAATGCCTGCAGTTTTAGGAGCCAAAGAGCGGCAAGAAACTGCTGCCGACTGATCATGTGAAAGGTACAATCAGTAGACGTACTCTAGTTGCTCCCAGCTAGTCAGTCTGTGTTGTATAGCTGAACCGTGCACGTACGCGTTTTAGGTGGCCTTTTCCCCAGATAAGTCGGTTCTAAGCTGAGGCTTTCACGAAAGTCTCAACTGGAGTTCCATAGAAGCAAAGCAAGTCTAGTGCTAGCTCCTGCTCGCCATGCCCAAGTAATGATTAATCACTCCAAAAGTATTTATTAATTAGAAACACCAACATAAATTAAAATTAGTTGGAAACATGCATGTCCATCGAACCATACGGGTACTAGTGATAGATTCTGGATTGAAAATATGGGCCATTTTTCATATGGTTTAATACATAAAATAGTACTCACTCCAGTCTCCTTAACTTTGTCCAGATAGGAATGTATCTAGTCTAGATATTTAACTAGGAGTTAAACACCTAAGTGGTCTATCAAATTGCCACCTATGAGCGCATTGGTCACTAACTGGAAAAATGCAAACTATCGGTCACGAAATTGTGTGGTTGTGCTGGATTAGTCATTCTGTCACGTCCATCGTTAAGTTACTAATGTGGCCGTCTGTTTTTAAAATATCCTCTCAAAATTTCGTATCTTCTAATTGCTAGGGAGGCATGAACAAATCGATAGGTAATTAATCCTTCTTTGTTCTCTCCATAGATAGAAGCTCCACGTTGATCTACATGATTCTGAAATGATTGTTTCTGAAGAAGCTCAATAACTTTACTATGCTTAGAAGTCAGAAGCGGTACATATTGTCGGTGCATCCTGAGTGGATACATGCGCATGTAGAGCTCCTGGTCATCCTTGGTTTCGCCGACCTCTACCGTGTCATGATGGCAACAAAGTGCTTCGAACTAGACTGTACTGGCGGGGAGGATGGCCTTGCTACTGCGTGGATGACTCGCATCCGACTTGCTCAACCCTGCTGGCCACGATGATTGATGGGTGGCTTCCTTGATGCTTTCACGCACAGGAGATATTTGGTAGAATATCTAGGAGAGAATCGGGGGAGAAGAGGTTGACAGGTGGGCCCTACATCTATTTTGACGGCCCAATGATAGGATAGTGGAAAAGGTGACCTAGTAATTAGAGGAAATAACATATTTGAAAATAACATGTAACCACGACCAGTGACTTAACGACAAACATGACAGAATGACTAACGAGGCACATCCACACAACTTCATGACTGATAGTTTGCAATTTCCCAGTTGGTGACCAATACGCTCATGCATGGCAACTTGATAGACCACACGTGTGTTTAACTCTTTAACTAGATACATATGAACTAGATAATATTGAGACTATTAACATAGACGAAAAAACAGGTAAAACATGACAAATAAAATAGAGACTGAACTAGTCACATCATCATCAGAAGAGTACCTGAGATAGCAAGACTGCATAGACTTCTAGATTTAGTATTTTGTTTCTTTAAAAAGAAGATTGAGACCCTGACATCTATACCAAAGAGATACATACACCATTTATTATTATTTTATTCAATAAAGTTCTGGCAAGAACATACCTCAAACAACTCGAGCTACCACACCACACCAACAAATCAACAATAGGGAAAATCATGTCATTGTGCCATAAACTCACAACAACGACTCACTAGATAGATTCAGAGGCAACGACTTATTATATAGATTCAGAGGCATCAGCGAGTCACCCTTTGATGACTCGGGAGAACACATCCACAAACGTAACGTCGATCCATTCTCAGGGCCGGGATTAGCATAATCCTTGCTACACCTATAGTCTACGCCTCCATGGCGTCAAACATCGCCACCGCCCTATGGTCGTCCATCAAGACGCGTCTATCACCGATATTGTGGCACCACAGCGCCTAGAACCACATACGACGACACGGTCGATGCCACACCGCACCATATCGTCGACACTGCCATTTTCCACTAGTCCCGTGGGATAGGTCCAACTCCCACATGTTTCTCCCACTAGTACAGTGCGATACTAAGAATACCCCCAATGGCAACGGAATAAAGACTACCCATGGTTGAAATAATTTGCGCCTGCTGATGACCCACGAGTATAGAGAATCGCAACAGTCTTCGAGGGTAGTATAATCCAATTTATTAATTCGACCCAAGGGGAGTCAAAGAATACTTATAAGCCTTAACAACTGAGTTGTCAATTCAGCTGCACCTGAAAATAGTCTTGCTCACAATAGTTTATCAGTAGCAACAGTTTTGTAGTAGCAATAGCAAAGTAACAGTAGCAGTAAAACAAAGGCAGTAGTAACAATAGTAGCAGACAACAGGATTTGAGTGCGGTAGGCATATGGATGGATGGACGGGCGCTGCATGGACAAGACTATTCATGTAATATCAAGATTTAGGGCATTTGCAGGTAAATAAGATAAAGCATCAAGTACTAAATAATCATAGGCATGTGTTCCATATATAGTCATACGTGCTTGCAATGAGAACTTGCACACCATCTTTTTTCCTGCCAGCCCATTGCAGCGGGGCCTCAAGGAAATCTACTGGCAATAAAGGTACTCCTTTTAATAGAGTACCGAGGCAAAGCATTAACACTCCATGAACACACGTGATCCTCATATCATAGTCATCCCCTCCGATTATCCCAATTTTTGTCACTTCGAGGCCTTTGGTTTCGGACAATAATATGTGTAAATAACTTGCAGATAAGATCACAAACAATACTATCATCATGAATCAATAACAGGTTCAGATCTGAGATCATGGAACTCGGGCCCTAGTGACAAGCATTAAGCATAACAAGTTGCAACAATGTCAAAAAGCACTAACAAAGATACTAGGCACCATGCCCTAACAATCTTATTCGATTACATGATAGATCTCATCCAATCCCTACCATCCCCATAGCCTACATCGGGGGATTACTCACTCATGGATGTGGGAAACATGGATGGTTGATGGAGAGGCGTCGGTGATGATGATGGCGATGATCTCCTCCAATTCCTCATCCCGGTAGGGTGCCAGAACGGAGTTTCTAGTTCCGAATCGCGGCTTTTGGTGGTGGCGGCGCAGCGGAATTCTATCTGGAAAAACGCCGAACCCTCCTCTGTTTTTATGTCGAGGGCTTATGTAGGCGGGGAGACCGAGGGTGCCGGTGGCCACCAACCACAAAGGCGGCTGGCTGGCCGCGTGGCGGGTGTGGGCCCCTCGTGGCTCTTCTCCGTCCTGTCTTCTGCCTCCGTTAGTCTTCTGGTAAAATAGGAGTTTTGCGATATATTCCGTGATTTTTCCCGAAAGTTGATTTCCTACACAAAACTAGACACCAAAGCAATTCTGAAACAATGCCAATTCATGTTAGTTGTATCCAAATCACACAAATTAGAGGAGAAACAATAGCAAAAGTGTTGGAAAGTAGATACGTTTTGGACGTATCAACTCCCGCTAAGCTTATTGCTTGTCCTCAAGCAATTCGATTGAAAACTTAGTGGGATAAAAGAAACTTTCACGAACACATTTGTTTCATGTAATGTAAATATTCTCGAATATGATCAATACTTAGGCAATTCAGAATAAGGAGTATGCAACTAAGTTTACTCAATAGTCATGCAAGCTATGAAGAGATTCCAACACAATAATAAGCGACATAAAACATAAGCATATGCAACATTGTAATGCTCATAAGAAGGTATGATAAAGTGGTATCTCGCTTGCCTTTGATTGTGAAGCAAAATATAAATGCCAAGGCACCTTCAAGTTCAAGTGAAGACTAGAAGTAAAGATATCAAAGATACAAGCATCAAAGTTATGTCATAATTAACCAAGTTTTTAGACAAGCACATTACACTAAGAATGACAACTATGCTCTCAAGAAAGTGCTCATAGAATAAGTGGTGACTCAACAAAGAAGTGAAAAGGTTTTGAAAAGTTTGAAAGGCTTCCAAATGCTGAAAGTATGGTACTCATTAGCTTTGAGCTCTCATTGCCCCTATCATAGGCATCTTTAGATGGTTAAGTTTAAAGTGAGGTCCAATATGAGTTATATGCTTGACAAACCATAAACTGGAAATCTCATGTCCCTTGAGTACGAGGGCCGTTCCTCATGCTACTCAACTTTAGTTACCGGTAAGTTCTTATCATCGTAAATACATGTGTACCATAGAGAACCGCCAATTGGGTACCCCTTGCCCCATGACACAGGAGCTATCCCATATCAAAATGACAAGGCAACAGACAGTGAACATCTCAGTGATCCTTTATTTACCATGAGAATGATGCATATATTTTTTTCTCTTCTTTTTTTCTATATTTTTTTTTGAGGATGCTTCATAGATTGCTCACTATGGTTATGCTGCAAGTTTCCACCATGATTAGGCATGACTTAGGCTAGCGACCAAGACGTTTATCTAACACATATACATAACTCCATGGACTTACAAGCTCCCCTTTTATTTCACACCGCCGACATCCGTAAACAAAAGAGCATGATATCAATTGGATAATATTTACAGGTGTTGAAAGTGTTCCTCTTGACAACACAATTATGCTAACTCCCAGCATATAATTTTCAAGCATAGAACTTTCATAGACAGTCACAATGGTTCAGATTTATTAAGTGCAAGAAAATAAAGTGTGCCATCAAGTTTGTGAGAGCTTTACTAACTAATTTTCTCATAACAAGCAAACATTTTATTTGGAAGAAAACAAGGCATAATAAATATGCACGGAATAGCAATGATGCTAGTAGGTTGATATGGTGGACACTTTTGAAAATTTTGGTTTTGGGGAGTTGGAAACACGAGTAGAGCTCATACTCAGTGCAAGTGAAGGCTAGCAATAGAAACAGAGCGACAAATGAGAGAGAAGTAGTTGTCATAATAATGCTTGCAACAAAACAAAATTAATTATGGCATAAAAGTGATACAAGAACTCTGAGGCAAAATAAATCATTGAGGCTTAACTGAATTTTTGTTTAATCATATGCATGCGTGAGCATGTGCCAAGTCGATTCAAACGAAGCATTCAGAGGAGGATACCACAATGTAATACCAAGATATGAATAGAAAAATGCAAGTAAACATTCATGTGACATGCTAAAGACTATTAGCAAGTTGGAGCTAATCATAAGAGAGCAAGAACTACTAAGCATCCATTAAATAACATACACCTTACATGAACAAACTAAGCATGCCCACAATGATGAGTATATGTAAAAAAATAAAGACAAATAGAGTTCATTACCAGCCTCTTACCACACCACGATTTGTCATAATTCATCATTATTGCCTTTCACTTGTGTGTCTTGAATAATAACATGAAACCAAACTCCAAAGGAGTCACCGAGGACCGCTGAACCATGTAACAAACTTAACAAAACCAAAGAAGAACAACAAATATTTTTGGGTTTTCAATTTTTAAGCAAGCACTGAAGGCAAAAGCAAACAAAGGAAAATATTTTTGGATTTTTCTTATAGCAAATCAAAGACAAAAGTCAAAGAAACAAATAAAGAGAAACAACGAAAATATTTTTGGTCTTTTTGTGTTTTGGAAAGAACAAACAAAAACTAAAAAGAAAGGTAAACACGGATATACAAAGTTCCGACGGAACATGATATGTAGATGAGTGTGATGTCGGTATACCTCCCCCCAAGCTTAGGCTTTTGTCCTAAGTGGAGATCAATCAAAATGTGGGTAGTAACCCCAAGCAGGTGGATCATCGTAGGAATGATCATAATCAGGCCCTCGCGATGAATGGAAGAAGCGCCCCAATCATAATAGGGCTGCTGGTATGAAGACTCCCCCATGTTGGAGGGCTGAACCTAATTGTCTTCGGCTGAAGGGAATATGACCTGAGAGGCAATAATAAAGTGTTTATTATGTGTATTCCAAGTATATGATAGATGTTTATTTTGCATGCTATAATTGTATTGATACGGAAACGTTAATACATGTGTGTTTAATAAACAAACAGAAAGTTCCTACTTATGCCTCTCTCATAAACTAGCTCGTTGATTAACAAGATGATCAAGGTTTCCTGATCATGGACATTGGATGTTGTTAATAACGGGATCACAACATTAGTGTAATGGTGTGATGAACATTCATCCGAAGTATAGCATTACGATCAAAGTCATTGAGTTTATATTGCTATAACAACTTACGAAGTGATCCTAATCCTTAGACCATGAGATCATGTCAGTCACTAACAGGAAGAGTTTCTTGATAACATCAAACGTCACACGTAACGGGTGATTATAAATATGGATTGAACTAATAAAGTGTTATGTTGAGGCTCATGGATCGAGAGTGGAATTTGTTCATCCGATGGCGGATAGATATACTCTGGGCCCTCTCGGTGATATCACATTGATTAGCTTGCAAGCAAGTGATTTGATCACTAGAATGTTATATCACAGAGCGAAAAGAGTGCATGTCGATAGCGAGATCAAACTAGGTATGGAGATACCGATGATCGAATCTCGGACATGTAATATATCGTGAAACAAAGGGATTAGGATACTAGCGTAAAGGTTCCGGCGATCACAAGAAAGTCATCGTTGAATGTGTGGGAGTTAGTATGGGTATCCGGATCCGCTCGATTATTGATCCGAGAGGTGTCTCGATCATGTCCGCATTATTCACGAACCGTGGGTGACACACTTAAGAGACACCGACATCCAATTGGAGAAAATGTTTCATGCCGAAAGAATGAACAAAGCGCGAAATTTATTTCACTAGATGCAAAGCAGGTTTTCGGTGAAATTACATAAAGTGGTTATGCATGTGAAATAGAATTCTAGCAAGGGTTATTTGTGAATGTTTGTCATTAAAGTAATTGACAAAATTCTGAATAAAATAAAGAGTTTTATTTAATGAGAGTTTGCATTAAATTTGGTGGAAATTTAATGGAATTTGAGTGGACTTTGAGTGGAGGGAATTTAAAGGAGATTTGTGAGTGGAGTGTCCACCCACATGAAGGGAGGGCAAGGGGCAGCCCATGTTGCCACCCCTTGGGGTTCCCTCCTCCTATAAAGGAGACCCCTCCTCACTTGTCTCTCACACCTCCTCGTGAAGGATCTCTCTCCCCTCTAGAATTTATCCCCATGGTCTCTGGACTAGCGAGATACATGTTCCGGTGGCTATTCGGAAAGAAAGAGTTGTGCTTCGCTGCATCGCTGGGCGAGAGGTGGGCGTTGCTCGGTGCCTCGAGCGTGTGTGCGAAACGGATCTCTGGCGATTTGCGCTAGGACTTCCTCTCGATCTTGAGATCGGCAGAGATCGTCTACATCAACCACGAGTTGAACTCGTTAAGCTTTAT